>WARS01000082.1:292645-722958 GCA_008933995.1 Datnioides undecimradiatus
GAGTGGTGTAACAGGAATCATCTTCTCCTGAATGTAACCAAGACCAAGGAACTGGTGGTGGACTTCAGGAGGACAGGGACCAAAGCTGAGCCTGTTAAGATCAAAGGGGAGGAGGCTGAAGTAGTGGAGCACTACAGGTACCTGGGTGTTCACCTGAACAGCGGGCTGGACTGGAGCACCAACACTGATGCTGTGTACAAGAAGGGGATGAGCAGACTCTACTTCCTGAGGAAGCTCAGATCCCTCAATGTCTGCAGCAGGATGTTGGAGGTCTTCTACCAGTCTGTGGTAGCCAGTGTCCTCTACTTTGCTGTGGTCTGCTGGGAGCAGCATCAGTGCCGGGGACGCCAGCAGGATCAACAAACTGATCCACAAGGCTGGACAGGTTGTGGGACGTGACCTGGAGGCATTTGAGTCAGTGAGGAACAGGAGGTCACTGAACAAACTGCTCTCCATCCTGGACAATCCATCCCACCCCTCCATGACACACTACAGAGGCAGCGGAGCTCTTCCTCAAACAGACTGATTCAGCTCCGCTGTCACAAACAACGGTTCAATAAGTCATTTCTCTTGTTTGCAATAAGACTCTACAACAGCTCACCTCTGTGTGACAGATGAGGCACTCTTTGTCCATCCTCATCTGTTTACTCTGTTTCTCCTAAACATCACTCAGTTTTGCACATCTGTTCTCCTTACACGTATTTATGTAAATTTGTAGATATTTTAGTTCTATATTCTATTTTTATCTTATTCAGTTTTTATCTTTTGTACTTTTTATGCTATCTCTGTTATGTTATTACTGTTGGTGCTGCTGTAATAACGAAATTTCCCTCAGGGGATTAATAAAGTACTTCTATTCTATTCTATCTTCTCTTAGTTCACACACCTTAAATATTAAGGTATCACGTTCATGTTAAAAGGACTTTTTAAGGTTTATTGAAAGTTTAAGAAAACACTAAAATATCAGTTCAGCTGTTGTTTTTGTTTTAATGTCAAAAAGGTTTCAAACTCCTTTTTCTTACCCTATTCAGTTACTTTCAAAGAGTAATCGATTACATTTAGTCACATGATTTGTGTAAACATGAACACATTGAAACATGTGATTAACTTTAATTAAAACCCTTAAAAGTTGTTTTAATGACTTTCACAATCGAGGAACATGAAAGATGCTCTGAGTTATTGATGATTATTGATGAGCCATCAGGGGTTAATCAGGGTCAGATGGTGATCATTGATGAGGCTCATTAGCAGCCAATCAGCTTTCATTAATGAAAAGTGTGAAGTGCTGGTTGGATACAAACTGATCACATGACCTGTGATGAACTCAGTGATCCAACAGATACCTCATTACTCCCTCTGATCACATGACTTCAGTAATTAAATGTTCATTGATAATTAATCAGCTGATGGTTATTGATTCGTTTTAAGTTGAACCAACAGAAACTTCACAAAGAAAAAACAAAATAAACTATTTTTAGTTTAATTGAGTTAGTGTGTTTTTTTTTATCTTCAGTCAGCTCAGTTTAAGGGTTTATAGAGACTTAAGATTAAAACACAGAGACTCCTTCAGATGACTTTGGGTTTTTAAAAGATTAATATCAAAGTTAAGTTTTAAAGTTCTTTCATGTTCTTCAGAGTTTAACATCTCTTCATGTTTAAGGGACTTTTTAAGTGTTTCTCCCTTAAGTTTGTCACTCCGTCTTCTTAATCATCTAATTATTCCAGTTACATGTAGTCTCATGACTTGTGGGAACATTAAGGAATTTTTCACATTAAAATAAGTTTAAAATGTGTTTTAATAAAAGTTTCAGGAACTTTTGAGATAAAATCATTTTAATGATTTAATTTATTAATTAGACAAGTTTTTAATTCGAACTGACGAAACATTCAAGTTTACAATACACACACCTGGCCTGTCAGTGTGTGTGTGTGTGTGTGTGTGTTGGGGGCGGGGGGCGCTCTCCTGCTGGCTGACACTCGTCCTCAGTCTGCAGTCTTTCCTCTCAGCTTCATTTACATCTCACACATCCTGGTTCCCCTGCAGCCTGAGCCCATGAACACACACACACACACACACTCATTTATTAGCAGCTTTGAATCAACTCCTTCCTGATTCACTAAGTGTCAATGATTTAATACAGACACTGATGGAGAGTAACATATACATTTACTCAAGTACAAGTACTCAGGGACTTCATTAGGGACTTCATTGACTTCAGGTACTTTCCTCTTTCTCAGTGTTGTACTGTTTACTCTGTTACATTACCCTGACAGCCTTAGTTACTTTGCAAACTCAGCAGTTTGTTCCAAATGAAACTTTGCATTAGTTACTCTAAATACTCTGATTACATCTGAGTGCAGACACTACTTTTACTGTAAAAACTCTGTTTACCTCCGACAGTGTAACTGAGTACCACCGCAGTGCTGCCCCCTGCTGCTTGTGACTGTGTCAGTAACTTTTCAGACTGCGGTAAAAACGAGTTCAGTCGTTTCGTTCCATGTTTTCACGAGTCAGCTCGTGTACCTGCCGCGGAGCATGATGGGAAGTTACCTGTTTGATTGGACGGTGCAGCTGCGAGGAGACATCTGGATTAATTCACTCAGCTTTTACTTTACTGCGTGTGTGTGTGTGTGTGTGTGTGAGAGAGAGAGTGAGCGCGCGCGAGAAGCCCACTTTGCCAAACTCCAAGTGCCATGATGACCCCTCTCCTCACAGGTGCATGCCGGGAAGTGCAGTCTTTCTGGCAGCCTTTGCTCCAGCCTCCTGCAGTACAAGAACTGCATTTTCCAGCATGCCCCGCGCCTTTTCCTCCTTCCCTCCTTCCTTCCTGCAGCCTCGGCCCTTCTGCCGTGAAAAAGGAAGATGAGAAGCCGCCGCAGTCCGCCGAGACCGAACCGAGTCTGAACCGAGTCTGACTTCCAGCGGAATGGCGGTAGAGCGGCAGCTGACGGACCGGAGCACGAGCTCGGCTGCTGTTCTTCGGCCTTGAACCCGTCACGACCGCCGCTGGAGCTGCGGAGTCGCGGAGCCTGGAGGAGCGGCGGGTGGAGCTGCAGCCTGCCGGGCCGAGCCGTGCTGAGCTGAGCCGAGCCGAGCCGAGCCGAGCCGACGTCATCTCCCGCCCCGCCAACGATGCTCAGCTAGCTGCGGGACTGAAGTCTCGACTGCACCGCACCCCGAAGCCAGACCCGACCCCCCCCCCCCAAGGTGAGAGTCCGGCTGCAGACCTGAGGCTCACCTGGTCCCCTGAGACGGCTCGGTATCTGCGTCCTGATCTGGTCTTGATCTGTTTTTTTCCTGCCGGTTCAGACTGGTTCTGATCAGAATGTGGATCCGGATCCTGCTGTCAAACTGAATCCTGTTCTATACTAAAACTGAGTCCTCAATGTTTCAGTGTCACGTGACCTACTGGTGAGTCCAGCTTTCATGTCAGAGTCTGAGCAGGTGACCCCATCATAGATCCTGACAGGACCTGAATCTAGGTCCAGACCTGGTCCTGTACACAGGTGTGCTCAGTTGTGTTTACAGTTCAGGAGGTTCAGGACAGATTCAGCTTAAAACCTGAAACCGGAGCATAGACCAAATGAAACTGGACCTGGTCTGGTCCTGATCCCAGTCCGTCACTGTCCTGCAGCCTGGTCTCCTCCCACCTGAGCGTCTTCGTGTCCGAGTCTATAATAAAACCCTCATCCTGACTTGACCTTCAGGTCCAGGTGATTGCTGTGGTGGATTCTGATTGGCTGTCTGTCGCAGGCGTCTACTGGTTGATTAAAGAAGTTCTCAGGGTCTTCAGGGATCCACATCCAGCCACATTGATCCACATTAATAGACCATGCCGCATTGAGACGTTAAACCTCTGATTAATTACTAATTAATTAATCAGCTGTTAATTGATCTGATCTGATTGGTTTCAGCTGAGAGAGCATGTGATTAAAACTGAGCCAGATTTTATTCACATTAATCACATTTTTATTAAAACTCACCTGTTTCAGTCAAATCGAAGGAGTTTTCACCAGAAAATCGGCTCAGGAAGCTCACCTGAGCAGCAGGAAGCTCACCTGAGCAGCAGGTGAACTGACAGGTGAAGGTGATTTGTGTTGTTTCATTAAAACAAATTGAATCAGTCGTGAATCGAAGTTTTAAAGCGTCTCTGGATCCTGCTGCTCCCTGTGGGTTTAGATGATTCAGGTGTGTCCTCTGGCCACACCCCCTGCCTATGATGTCACTGCAGTGCTGTTCTCCTGTCTCAGTCTTGTGGTTCTGATCCAGTCCTGGTCTGTTCCTGGTTTTGCAGAGCCCCTGCAGGCTGCAGCATGGAGCGGTCCGGCAGCATCCAGCTGGACATCCCAGACTTCAGTAACTCGGTTCTGTCTCACCTGAACCAGCTGCGCGTTCAGGGCCGGCTCTGCGACATTGTGGTCAACGTTCAGGGCCAGAGCTTCCGGGCGCACAAGGTGGTCCTCGCCGCCAGCTCACCGTACTTCCGGGACCACATGTCTCTGAGCCAGATGAGCACTGTGTCGCTGACGGTGATCCGCAACCCCACAGTGTTCGAGCAGCTGCTGTCGTTCTGCTACACCGGCCGCCTCTGCCTGCAGCTCGCTGACATCATCAGCTACCTGACCGCCGCCAGCTTCCTGCAGATGCAGCACATCATTGACCGCTGCACCCAGATCCTGGAGGGCATCCACCTGAAGATCAGCCTGGCCGACATGGACGAGGAGCCCGCAGAGGAGGCGCGGGGCTCCAGGAGCAGCAGGACCCTGGAGGCTGTAGTGCGAGGAGGCGGCCACCATGGTGGCCTGCGGCTCCTCGGTCCGCGAGGAGGCCCAGACGTATGTGAGGCAGTCAGTCCTGCCGAGGAGCCACTCAGCCCACCGCCCACAGTGGAGCACAGTGGGCTGGAGGTGCCTGGACCTGCCACCAGCAGGGCAGGCAAAGAACCGATCCTCCGCATCAACCGCGCCGGTCAGTGGTACGTGGAGACGAGCAGCGAGCCGGAACGCAGCGGCAGCGCCGAGGAGGGCGGCGGCATGGACCGAGTGAGGATCAAGACGGAGAGGATGGAGGAGTGGATTGGTGCAGGTGAGCACCAGGAGGAGGGGGGGCCGGTGGAGGAGGGGGCCACGGTGATGATTGACACGTGCGGACGCAGCACGCTGGTGACGGGGCCAGTGGGAGCGCTGGGCGGCCGCAGTGCCCAACCGTCATCCAGCTTCAGCGAGACGGACAGGTGAGTCACAGCGACAACACGCCACAGAGACACATCACACCTGAGCTGCACACACCTGTGAGCTAACTGGCGTCTGTGTGGCAGGTTCAGTCCCACCGGCAGTGTGGTCGTCCTGGCCGAGCGCCAGAGGGCAAAGAGCGAGTCTCCGAACCGGACCGACGAGTTACGGCAGCCGAGCTCGCAGGTACTGAAACCGGGGGGGGGGTCTTAATTTTGGTCTGTTAGTGTCTGGTTCTGGATCCTGTTAACCTCTGGTTTTGGTTCTGGTCTGGTTCTCCCAGCAGGGGGAGGAGCACGCAGCGTTCGACATGGGTGGGTACGAGGACTACCTGCGGGAGCAGGTCGGCGATCGCTGGTTCCGCTACAACCCGCGTCTCACCTGCATCTACTGCTGCAAGTCCTTCAACCAGAAGGGCAGCCTGGACCGCCACATGCGGCTGCACATGGGCATCACGCCGTTCGTCTGCCGCATCTGCGGGAAGAAGTACACCCGCAAGGACCAGCTGGAGTACCACATCCGCAAGCACACGGGCAACAAGCCGTTCCACTGCCACGTCTGCGGCAAGAGCTTCCCCTTCCAGGCAATCCTCAACCAGCACTTCCGCAAGAACCACCCGGGCTGCGCCCCCCAGGAGGCCCACAGCGCCTCCCCTGAGACCACCACCACCTCTGTCACCTCCAGGGGCGGGCCCAGCGACGAGGCCTCGCCCAGCCAGGAGGAGCCGGAGGGCGGGGGCAGCGGCGGCGGAGGGCAGTACAGCGAGGGTCCCCAGGCTTCAGTCTCCACCACAGGGCCCGACTAACCCCGAGGGAGCTGGGAGGCAGGGGTGGGAGAGTAAGGGGAGGGGTGGGAGAGTAAGGGGAGAGGAGGGGGCAGCTGGACCCGCTGAAGTCGCAGCGGCGACAGGAAGGACGCCTCCGAGATTTTTCCGCTTTAAACCGCATCTACCTTCACTAACCAACCGGACCGATTAAGCTAAAATGAAGAAAGGCCACACACTCCAACAACCTCATACGCCACGCGATGGCGCGGTCCTCGTCCGCCTCCGCCATCGCTGCCGCCTCGTTTATTATGTTACAGATTTCTACTTTTTATATTTACAGGTGTTACAGGTTCACAATGCAGCATCACAACAGTCTGTCGCTGGAAACGTTGCCAAACTTCTCGGTGCCACTTCAACAGTTCAGATCCTTCATATTTGCCTTGAGACAATCCGGAGCACCGCGGTCCCGGCCAATCAGCCCGCACGCTCACAAAGTGCCGCGTCGGCATCAAAACATCCAGCTGCATAAAAAGCTGCAATGACAAACGTCGACTGTTAGAGTTCAGCTCCAGTGTGACTCATCAGGAGCCGATCACGCCCCGTCCAATCAGATCAGAGCACGTGATTAGTATTGATCAGTCCGTCATCCTGATCAGCTGATCAGCAGGTTCAACATCTGGACCTGACACTGTTGGAAAATATGAATAAACCCTTATTTGACGTGTGATCGACAGCAGAAACCAAAGAGTTCAACGAGTAAAATCAGCAAATTAAAAATCAAAATGAGAAGAATCTGAACTGATTGATCGACCGGATCCAAATCAATTAAAGGTTCAGACTTGAACCATCGTCGGTTTGGTGAGAGAAATGATTCAGCCTCATTCTTCAAAGTGATCGTTATCTGTAAATGCGTCAAACTCAAGGGTCACTCACTGACTGGAGCTTTCAGCTGAATCCTATGACCTCTGCTGAACGTTACCATCGCAGGTGTGAGTCATGTGACCTCAGCAGTGATAACGTGCCCACTGCGTCTGTAAACAGACCCCAGATCAGCAGCTGATCAGTCAGTTTGATGGGCTATTGATCACACTGGAGCTGCTCGTTGGGCAGGTTGAAGCTGGTCGGCGATGTCATCATCGGCGGATTCAAAGCAGGAAACCTCAGATAAGCTACAGCTCAGTTACCTCTCATCACTACGCAATACAGCTGCTGCTGCAGAGCACCGCACCCCCGGGGGGCGCCCCCGCGCTCAGCAGGCGCCCCGGCAGTCTTCTCAGATATTTTTATAACAAGCATGTGTTTTTTGTTTTCTTGGACACTTCTTGTTTGTTTTTGCTCTGACAATGTGTGATGGACGACAGGAAATGGCGCCGCGACCCGATCAGCAGCGTCTGTCGCTTCACTGGCGTTGCATGGAGCTCCACTTCCTGTAAAAGTCCCAGTCAGAGAAGAGAAGAACAGCTGAGTCAGTGTCAGCAGGGTGCCTCAGTCAACAAACTCCTCAAGCTAACGAACCCAATTCACATGTGATGCCATCAGACGCTAATGACCCTGAATCAAACTGAAGCATTTTAATATTTCTGCTGACTCAGCTTCTCTAATCATAATTAATGACTCAGCACAAACCCGATTCAGTGCTGAGGTCAGATGGCATGTGTTTAGCCTAGCTTAACCTAGCTTAGCACAAACACTGGAAGCAGGGGATTACTACTAGCCTAGCGCTAGCTTCCCTTCAGTTCAGCACCTGTATGTCCAGCTAATGTTAGCGTGCTAGCTAGTGTTAGCTTTTCTAGTCAGATCAGCTGAGCGTTGCTCTCGCCGTTTGTTGCACGCGTCCAGTGGAGGGAATGCGTCATTGCGACAGACGCTACTGTTCGGGTCGGCGCTGATCAGGTAGCAACAGGACGAGGAGCCAGACCCTGTCAGACCAGATGGATGTAGTAGCCGGGCCACGGAGCTGGACTATAAACCCCCCTTCAGAGGTCAGAGGTCACCTGCTGGAGGGCGGGAACAGGTCGGATCACCTGGCAACCAAAGGAAAGAGGGCGTGGCCTCGACGGCCTCCAACCTGAGCACTTAGAGAGAGAGATGGGATCAAAACAGACCTTTTTATAGACGATCAATAACCTGCATATTATCTCACAAACATATTTAAACCTAAAGATGTTTTTGCGTATGAATAATGTCCGTCTGTAATTTCGGAGGTCACGTGTGGCGGGCGGCAGGTAGCACACGGATCAGCTGTTACTGTTTCTCTACAGGCTGTGAATCAGACTCAGTGGACGGTCAGTTTATTTATGCAAGTGAAGTCAGCGGCTCGGTCCTCGCCGCAGCCGGCTCGACTCCACACCCACCCTGCCGCTGCCGCCGCCGCACTCGCTCTTCAGGCTAAACAGGAACTATCAGGTATTCAGACTCTTTTATTCAGTGAATCAGACGTTTACTTTCCCCACGTAGCAGAACGCTAACGGCTAAACCTCAGTGCAAGCCACACGCCACAGGAAACAAACTGCTCACCTGTACACGAACAGTACCAGGTAAGAGATGCCTGTGAGTCACAGCTGAGGACGAAAACACACCCACAGCAGGGCTGCGGTCACAGCACCCTGCTACCTGGTTACCATGGCAACAGGATTATTATTACAAACGTGAGTCAGATGCAGCTCCACTCGTCGGCACGTTTAAAAACTGATTTTACAGAATTCACAGATTCAGTTTGATCAACTCTGAACACCTTAAAGTGACAGTTTGCAGCGTTTTGATGGACGTGAAGCAGCTGAAAAGTTTGTGAAAACAGTGAAGCTCAGTGACACCTGAGGCCACGCCCACTCCTGCACACAGGTGTCATTGTATCAACATGTTTCACAGATAATCATCTGTGGTGTTATATAAGCAGAGTTAATGATCTCAGACCCGTCTCTTTCCTCGTTAATGAGTCAAAGCTCATTAAGCTGCGAACAGATCAGCTGATTCCACCCGAGCCACTGTTTCAATTCAGATCCAGACACTCTGAAGCTTCTGGAGTTGTTTCAGTCTTAAACTTAATTAATGCTGTCACGTTAAAAAGACCTGATCTGACGACTCAGCACTTTCTACAAACTTTCCAGCTGCATCATGAATCCGTTTGGAAGAACTGTTGAAAATGAAACGGCGTCATCAGCTGCGGCGTCAGGAAACACTAAAACCACGACGTCACTCCGCTCAAACAAACTCAGAACTGATCAAAACATTTCAGCTCGATTTCATTCACACGTCTCCGATTCCACAGCTGCTGAACAAAGTCTGCTTCCCAAACCAGACCAGGCTGATCCAGTTGGAACTGGTTTTAACTGGTCTGGGCCAGTCTGATTCAGTCGGTGCCAGTTTTAACTGGTCTGCACCAGCTTAGACAGAGTCACCCGCCTCCACACTGAGGTGTAAGGTCAGTGAACAGCACATCATTTCAAAACACTTCAGTCTGGATCAGCCTGGATCAGCCTGGTCCGAACAGGTTTGGATCAGCCTGGTCCGAACTGGTCTGGACCAGCCTGGTACGGTTCTGCTTAGTCCTGTGAGTAAAGGAGAAGTCGGGTGTTTCTGTCTCTGAGCCGTTTCCTTCTCCTAACTTGTCTGACGACGCGTTCAGGTGCGGCTCTGAAAACAGACTTTCTTCTGATCTTTGGTGTAAATTCAACTTTTCAGAGTTTTATTAAGAATTTTAAAATGAAAAACCTGTGAAACGTTAAAGTGAAGAAGCTTCAGGACGAAACTTCTGCAGCTCAGCTTCAAATGTGATTAATGCAGAGTAAAGTTGGTGCTGAGCTGATGAGTTATTAATAAAGTTGTTAAATATAAAGTTTAGTTTATATAATTACTGTAGCTTCATGTTCGTGTGTCTGATGAAACGAGTCTGTGCAGAAACTGAACCCGACTTCTCCTCTGATGGTTCCTCACTTTCAGTTTCATCCTCAAACTGTGAAAACAGCCCAACCTCAGCATCATCATCATCATCATCCTCCTCGCCGCCTCCGTTTCCTCTGCAGCGGTTTATTTTGTACTTTCTGTGTGAATCACATGTTGTATGAATGTCACATGCTCATTATGAATCCAATCATTTAGATATACTCACCTAACGAGATTAATCTTTACTGTTGATTCCTCAAAGTATATCCTAATATATCGAAAATCACGAGTCAGAGAAAAACGGTTTAGTAAATTAATTTTTAATACTGTCAGTGTTTTTATAAGAGGAGGTACTGACAAGCTCTGCAGAGCTGCACCCCAAGATCTTTTCTGTTGCATGTCTTTGTTGCTACAACATGTTTGGGGGGGGGGGGGGGGGGGCTCAGAAAATGTGAAGAAGCGTCTGTCACCATGACCACTAGATCACTCACAGGTCGTGTCTCCTTCAGAGGAAATAAAGCACTTTAAGTGTCGAACGGCTCCGCCCTTCTGTATCTGCTGCAACAACACAACACAAAGCTGCAACAACACAACACAAAGCTGCAACACCGCAACACAACACAAAGCTGCAACACAACACAAAGCTGCAACACAACACAAAGCTGCAACACAACACAAAGCTGCAACACCGCAACACAACACTAAGCTGCAACACCGCAACACAACACTAAGCTGCAGCGCTGCAACACAACACAAAGCTGCAACACCGCAACACAACACTAAGCTGCAACGCTGCAACACAACACATAGCTGCAACGCTGCAACACAACACATAGCTGCAACGCTGCAACACAACACAGCAGCTGCGGACAGGAAGCAGCCCACGGTTCACACAGGTGAGCTGAACCTGTCACACCTGCACTTCTCAGTCGACTCGTCAGCAGCATCGGTGCTTTTCATTGAAAATGATTGTGACTCTGTAAGGAGACCTGTGGACCGGGCCAGAGTCCAGGGCGGCTGGTGCTGACCCCTGAGCCATAGCTTGGGCAGCCCTGTTTCAACAGGTCTGGTTAACGTCAGCTAACAGCGGCTAAATGTTGGAAACAGCTGATGGTTCAATCAGAGCAACATGAACACACAGTGACAGATCAGTTCCACTAACACTCTGACACATTCCCACTGGAACAGGAAAGAATCGGGAAGTCATCTGAGGGAAATTAACTGTAATCACTTCCTATTGGTTACAGGCAGCGGTGGACAGTTCCTATTGGTTGCAGGGGTTGGCCACGCGGGCAGTGAACAGCAGTGCATTGATGGTCGACTCTCTGATGAGCAGCAGGAACGGACGGTTGGCCTGAAAAACCTCCCGGTTGAAGTTGATGGAGCGTCCGATGGCGACCACGGCGGTGGCCGCTGCCGCCTCGCTTCCCTCCTCATTCACCTGCACACCACAGAAGAAGAACATTCAGGACATGAGCATTGTCTACTGTGTCTGAGAGCGTGACACATGTTAAAGCTTCACTGGTTTTAGTTCATACTGGTGAAAATGTTAAAAGCTTCTGATCGAGGCCGAGACGCTCTGCTGGTCTGAACCGACAGCGAGATCAGAAACACTGTCTGCAGCTGAAACCTGAGCAGCTGTCAGCCAATCACAGAGCAGCTGCCAGTGATGTCAGCAGAGTGTCACTGACCTCCAGGAAGGCTTTGTGGAAGGCGTCTGAGATGTGGAGACCATCGCTGCCATCCTCCAGCATCCCTGAAACACACACACAGGATCAGGATCTCAACACAGTGCCGGTCCAGAAACTCCCACACTGTTTTAAGTCCCTGAACGCCCCACACTGGCTCCACTCCCCCTCACCTGGCAGACTGGCCTTCTCCGAGCTGAACAGGTCGGTCAGTCCCATCGCCTGCAGCTTCTCCTTCAGACTGAAGCTGTCCTCCACCCTGAAGCGAGGGACATGGGCTGAGACAGTGGTCTCCTTCATCTCGTCCAACCAGGTGTTCAGTTTCTTCAGGTCCAGACTCTTCTCCACCTTCACACACACACACACACACTCCTGTTCACACTGAGATCATGTGACTCACCCGGTTTGTTGTGCCGTGGCTGTAATGACCTGTGTGGCCTGCGGGCGGCTCTGATTCACAGTCTGGAGTTTACCTGACTGAGCGCGACGCCTGTGCTTGGCAGGATGATCACCATGGTGATGTCATCACCACGGTACGGCATCTCCAGCAGCTGCACCTGGTCATCGGGGAAGTACCTGTACCTGAACCTGGTCTCCTGGTACATCATGTTGACAGAGCAGGTGTGGCTGTCGCTGATGTAGAAGTCTGAGACGTACACATTGTCTTTGTCAAACTTGTTCTTCCACTGACCCTGAGGCAGGAAACCAGCGTCAGACGTTCTCACACACGTGCACATGAACACACACTGCAACTTCGCAGGACTCATGAATCCAGATGACGGAGAGACAGACAGAGGAAAAGACATTCCCATCATCCTCAGCTGTGCTTGCTGTTAATTAGCCAACGTCAGCATGCTAACAAGCTATGCTATGGCTCTGATGATTCTGACTGGAGAATGAATGAACATGTACAGCATCGGTTTGTAGAGACAACTAAACATCAACACATTCACATCGTCATCATGAGGATGTTAGCATGCTACACACACTGACCACACTGATTGTCAGTGAGCTAAATCAGCTGATCAACTGCAGGTCAGATGGTTTCATGTTTACTTCCTGCAGCTGCCGGCATGTCACAGGTTCGTTAGCACTTTAGCGACAACACACCTGATCTGTGACTGTAAACATCATCAGCATCAGTCGCAGCACGTTAGCGTTTAGCTCAAAGCTCTGCTGCGCCGCACTCGCTATCGTGTGAAAGGTCCTGGCACCTTGAAGTAAATGGTGTTGACCAGGACCAGGATGGTGTTCGAGTCCAGCGCCCCCGCTGGCAGCGTATCCCGGATCAGGTTCTCAGTCTTGTTGGAGATCCAGTTGTTGATGGTGACCCGGGCCCTCTCTGGGTTCTCCTGCAGCAGAGAACCACAGTCACAATGGTAACATTGATCAGTGATCTGGACTCCGAGCGGTCCACATGATGACCTGGACTCTCAGTGTTGTGGACTCACAGTACCTTGAAGTTGAGGGGCAGCAGCTTGGCGCCATAGACCGTCTCACTGATGTTCTGGTACGTCTCGTTGAAGATGAGGGACTTGTCCCCGAACAGGCGGTTGGCGGAGATCAGCGTCGTGGTCTCGTCCTTCTTCCTGTACAGGCGACAGTTGAGTTTGGCGAAGAAGAAGTGGACCTGGTCTGATGTCTTCTCTTTGATGGTGTCGAACTCAAACACCTGCACACAGAAACATAGGAAGTAGTGTTTAGCCCGCTGACGGTGGGTGGAGGCGGAGTCTGGGCGGTCCAGTTCTGACCTTCATGATCTGCTCCAGCGTCTGGTTGCAGGCTCCCAGTTTGGTCATGGCGAACGCCGTGGAGACGCTGAGGGGGGACATGAAGATGTTGGAGTCGGGGGTCTTGCTGAGCGCCAGCTGTTTGTGCAGCGCCAGTGCAAAGCGGCCATTGGCCTTCGACAGCTCCCAGACTCGGGGGTTGGTGGACTCAGGGACTCGCTCCACCTCCGGGGTCGGGCCTTCGGGGTCGGGGCTGCGGTAGATGCAGCGGGGCTCCAGGGGAAGGTCTTTGGGTTTGGCATTGCAGATGTCATGAAGCTCGGCTGAGATCAGTGGCAGGAGCACCAGAAGCATCAGCCAATCAGGGGCCCTCATTCTGGACAGACAGCCAATCAGAGGTGTCCTTTGTTTCTATTGGAGAGAACGTCCTGATTGGTTAATTAATGTTTCATCTGTTTTCAAATGTGCTGATTTTCATTTTCTGCTCAAGTTGTGACAAAAACGATCATTAAAACATTTTATCTGACACACACACACACACACACACACGCTGGGTGACGTCCATGTTCAGTAAATCTGTGTGGGTTATTGATCAGGCCACAGCATCAGAACATCAACAGAGAGGACAGAAACTTCAGAGAAAACTACAACCTCCCACACACACACACACACACACACATATGTGCGCACACACACCTAAAGACAGACACACGCACAGACAGACACACAAACACACACAGACATATGTGCACGCGCCCAAAGACAGACAGACACACACACACACACACTCATTTCTTCTGAATAAATTCAACATTTTGTTTTCTCTCTTCAGCCGATTCAAACTTCAAACTCAAACTGAAACAGTTAAGCAAATGTTCACTTGCATCAAACGAAGTCTCATCTCAGCATATCGTCACTGCTGATTGGTTCTCCTCTCTGATCTGACCTGACGCTTCTTCAGTTCTAAATCAGGTTTCCAGCTTCAGCCTGCTGCAGCACAGCAGAGCTGCAGACATTTCCCCGCAGGAACTGAAGCTGCTCCACTTCAGGATAAACCCCTAAACCATGACACCCGACACGTGAACCAGCTGACACATCGAGTGTTTCCCCCAGGAGGAAGATTAATAGCAGAATCTCACCTGAGCAGGTAGAGTCGAGCGTATTCTGACGGGCAGATGTGTGCAGGCTGAGCTGGACTCAGGTCAGTGTCCCACAGAGCACTGGAACATCACAGCAACCTTTGAGACATTGATCGTGTGTTGGTCAACAGTTCAGAGCTCCAGGAAACATCTGCACACGCAGCAGCTGGAGTGACAAACCCCCCCCCACATCAATCGCTGATCAATAACTGGCTGCAGGACCCACACATGACCAGCAGGGGGAGCGAGACCACCACAGACCAGCAGCTGCACCACTGAGAGCTGCAGGCTAGCATGTTTGTTAGCATGTTAGCATTAAAGAGCCGTCTACCAGGAAGAGAAACTCAAACAACTGTTTCCTGGCATCACATGACGCTTGATGTTGGGAAATAATCACATGTTCAGGTCTTATTTATTAAAAGTCTTAGGTGTTTTATTTGCAAAATCATAAATATTAAAAAAATGTGTGCAAAAGACGACAAAGATCAAAAACACATTTCATGACGTCAAACAGACGAACTGTCAGTGGCAGTCAGACTGACACTGAGAACCTCAAACAAACCAGACTCCATTTAAAAATCAGCAGTTTTTAAAAGTTTCCTGCTGGTTTCAGTTTGATCAGGGGCAGATTCAACCAATCACAGATCATCTGACAACCTTTTACTCTCTGGGGGCAACAGGGAGCGTTTCAGGGTATCAGGACTACAGATATCCGGGTCAGGACTTCCTGTTCTGACCCATGACCCCAGCTTACAGTTAAGTTAACTGAGTAACTGATTGTGTCCGGGTTGGATTTCAGGCGTTCACCTGCGTGCAACCAAAGCTTGCTCACACGTGATTGGTTGAAACTACTCTGACGACAAACAGACTGAGCTCCTGAGCATCTTGTCCTCTTCCTGCAGGTTCTGGACTCATGTGCAGATCCTGTTCCTTTAGTCTGGATCAGGGGGTTCTGGTCTCAGAACAGTTTGGGCAGCTGTCTCAGGCGGCTCAGGTCCAGGATGTTTCCCACTGATCCCTCAGTCTGACGGCTGCTCGCCCTGACTAAAGATAGCCGCCTGCTGGAACAGTTCTCCTTGTCGGCTGCTGCCGGTTTGGCCCCACCTGCTAAAAGCTGCATTTTTGGCCGCAGGTCCCGGATCAGCTGACTCTGTGGGAGAAGCTTTGCGCTCTGAGCTTCAGTCAGCGACTGGTGAACCAACACACCCTGAGCATCGACCTCCTCCTCCTCCTCCTCCTCCTCAATCAGGCCATATCTTCTCATGTACTTCCTGGTGGCCAGAGACATGTTGCTAGGCGACAGCAGAGAGTCATTGGAGGAGGTGGGTCCTGGGCAGGGGGCATGGCCTCCCAGTGACAGTCTGCTGAGCTGAGAGTTGCTCAGGTACCGCAGGGCGATGGCGTTGGCCTCCAGACTCAGATCCACGCTGCCTCCCGGGAACAGAGAGCTCGCCATCGGCTCAGACACGCGCAGTCTGGACAGAACCACCGCCGGACTAATGCTCGCCAGAGTGCTAACATCACACACAGAACACATGTTAATCATGAGATAGCAGCTGATTGTTAATGTGCAGGGGCATCAGAGACAAGCTGAACCCTCAGGTGTGACCAGGTGAGCTCAGTACCTGCTGCTCTCCACGGTCTGGTGGATCCTTGTCTCAGACTCCGTCAGATCCTCTTTGCCCACGTTGACTCCGAGCTGCTGCAGCTGCCGCAGGGTGGCGCTGACCACCGGGTCCCCACACCTGTGCTGCTTCCTTTTGGATGAGGAGGAGGACTGGGAGGTCTGGGGGGACTGGGAGGTCTGTGAGTGGTCAGGAACCACAGACTGGCTCCTCCTCCTGGACTCCTCCTCCTCCACTTCCTGTCTGCTGTCTGACTCCTGCAGGCGACTGCTCAGCTGATTCTGAGACACAAACACCATCTTTAGTTGACATGAACAGTTTGAAGGAGTCATGTGATCATCTCAGGTGTGTTACCATGAGGCCGTGGTAGAAGTTCTGCTGGTCGTCTGCAGGTGTGTACATGCTGACGCTCTCCCCCAGGACCGGACTCTGCAGACCACTGATGCTGTGATGACACAGACGGTTCAATGTTAGAGAGACTGAGTGTCCCGCTAACAACAGGTCAGAGTCGTTCTCGTCTCTCAGGACACTGCACCTGAAGCATTAACACTCTGTCTCCGTGGAGACGAGTCTCACCTGTGCTGACTGGACGGGGACCCAGGGATGTCACAGTCCTTAGCTCCACCCACAGCCCTGGTGACAGACTGGTCGACGTGTGAGGGAGGGGACATGGGGGGAGGTGTGGGGGAGGGCAGCCTGGGGGAGGAAGGGGGAGGAGTCCGGACCTCCTGCTGAGGGAGGGGCTGGACAGGATCCCCCCAGAAAAGACTGGCACCTAAAAACCAGAGAGAGATACGACAGACTGAGATGTGTGATGCTGACCTACACCTGATCACACCTGCTGACACCTGTCCCGTAAGCCTCATCTGTTCACACCTGTCCTGTCAGCCTCACCTGTGCCCACAGCCACGCTGGCCATGCTCTTGGGTGTCTGAGTGTCGACCTGCTGACCGCTGGACTGGAGTTTACCCTGAGCCTCCAGCAGCATCTGCACCTGAGGACATTCAGAGAGTGTGTTCAGAGAGTGTCGCTGAGCTGCTGTCAGAGGGGGAACTGCAATCTGGGTAATGTAGGAATATGGGGCACGAGGAAGCTCTACCTGACTTACCTGAGCCTGCAGGAGGCGGAGCTGTCGGTCCTGATGGAGGAGGAGCTGATAGGTGTCTGTCGGTATGACTTCACCCACCTGATCGCAGCACTGGTTCACACAGGAGGGGCGGGGAAACCAGGGGGGGCGTTCAGGGTCTGCTGCTGCTGGATGGGAGAGGTGAGGCGAGGGGGAGTCACCGTGCCAAGGGACAGCAGGAGGGTGGCTACAGGGACAAGGAGAAAGGGGGACAAGGGTGGAGGGAGGAGGAGGACCAGAGAGACGAGTGGAGGGAGGAGGTGGGTGGTTGTAGAAGGGAGGTGGAGTGTGGTGACTGGAGGACAGAGGAGCAACACGAGCAGATGAAGGAGGAACAGAAGGAGGAGTTGGGTGACTGCTGGGAGGAGAAGAAGGGTGGTGATGGGAGTGAGCAGCAGGTGGTGGAGGAGATGCAGGGTGGAGACTTGAGGTAGGATGAGGAGTGAAGTGATGGGAGGGTGAGGCAGGTGGAGGAGCAGCAGGGTGGAGTCCTGGGGAGGAGAAAATGGAGGTGCAGTCATAGGTGTGGGGGGAGCAGCAGGTGCACGGCTGCTGCAGGTTGGAGTGGGGGGTGCTGTGGAGGTGAGGCGGAGGAGCAGGCCTGGGAACTGAGGAGGAGGAGGCGTTTCCTGTGGGAGGTGCAGGTCTGTGGGCGGAGCCAGGGTCCTGCCGTCCATTGTGACTGGAGGAGAAGCTGCTGTCAATCAGCAGAGAGAGCTCAGGAACAGACGGCTGAACCCTGCGAGCCTGAAACAGAGAGCATGAAACCCAACACCTGAACACAGGTACTCAGCAGTCCTGCTGCTACTGGCTGTCTGTGGTGACACTGCAGTGATGTCACAGGAAACTCCTGATGAGTCATCAGAACAAAAGATGAACCACTGATAGAAACATTTAAACATTTAAAGTCCACAAAGACTCCCAGGGTGCATTTTACCAGCAGCCAATCAGAAAACTCCAACCTGTCACGTCATCCTGTCAACAAACATGGTCGATGTCCATCCACTGATTCATTTCACTGTCCTGACTCTGACTGGACAATAAACTGCTGTCACAGGCACGCGTCTGTGTTTCTGTTGTCATGGCAACAGAGGGTACGTCAGCACTATTGTAACTGACCTGTTGAGCGGGGGCGTGGGGACTCGGGGATGGTCGTGGGGACAGATCTTCATCCTCGACTCCAGAGTCCTGATCGCTGACAGACAGACGTCCTGCAGCCGGGACGGAGCTGTGGATGGAGAGGACAAGTCTGCTTCATACCCGAGCAACAAAACACGCTAACCTGTGTCTCCACAGATGCATGCTGGGAAACGATGCATCTTCAGACTAAACTTCAGACTGAAATATCAGATCAGGATCACTGGTTCCAGATCCTAGCGTTTGAACTGTTACAGGAAAACGCTGACCTGTTCCTTTAACGTCTGGTACCTGCTGAAGGAGCTCTGAGCGTCTCTGAAGACCTCCACCTGTCTGCTGTGATCCTCTGGAGCCAGCTCACACCGCAGAGTCTGACCCACCACCGGCACCACCTGCTGACGGTCCACATGAGTCCACATTCAGGAGCGACACTTCAACTGACGCTTCATCAATAATCAACTCATAACTGCTGAAACTGTCTGCAGCTGCTGATGTCATCAGGTGTGTCGTCACCTGGTACAGTGTGACACACTGTGAGGCCGTGAGCAGCTGGTAGTCCAGCTGGGGTCCTGGTCCTGATCCTGGTGCTCGGCACTGGTAGAACTGAGGAGCTCTGTGGGTGGAGGTGAACAGGAGGAGCAGGAAGCAGCGGCTCTCTGAGAACACTCTGAAACCAGAGGAATCATCAGTGACACGAGAACAACTTGCACCTCGCTAACACCTGAACCTCTGACCCGAGGCTCACCTGTCCTGGAGGGCGGAGCTAAACAGGAACCTCACACACCAGGCCCACACCTGAGGGTTGTAGACGTGAGTGATTCCACTCAGCCAGCTGTCACATGGCAGGAAGTACAGTTAGCTCACACAAACAAACAAACAACAAACAGCTCGAAAGCTGTGTTGCGGAGCTGAGATCCAATCAGAGCTGGGCCAAACACCACAGGTACAGAAAGACACCCACCCACTCACACACCTACCCACTCACCCACCCACAACAATTCACACTAAACCACGTTGGAGGAAACTAGTGACACGTGTTGTTTGACGGGGAACCTGACGTATACATTCTATACTTAACCACGCAGACTTACAGTCCGACCAGGGGCAGGTTGGAGGCTTTAGGGTCGGACTCCAGCAGCAGGACCAGTTTTCTGGTCTGATCCATCGTCAGAAACCTGCAAACACAAACTCAGCAGGTCAGACGTGACAGGTCACATGATGTCGGCTTGTCGTCGACAGGAGCTTCCTCTCACCCTCTCTGCCTGTTGGCAGCGTGTGGCGGTGGGCGGTTGACGCTGGTCAGACTCCTCAGCAGAGCGGTGGGGATGATGGGAACGGCTCGGACCAGCTGGACGTCCACGCTGACGGACAGACACACGGACGACCAGCTGAGGCTGAACGCCACGGCGTCAGACTGCTGAGAGCAGACGACACGACCTCTGACCTTTATCAGCTGAGACAGATCCAGGGTCTGTCTGCTGCTCACAAACTGCTGCAGCACCTGAGACAGGCAGACAGACAGAGAGACAGGCAGGCAGACAGAGAGAGACAGGCAGACAGAGAGAGACAGGCAGACAGAGAGAGACAGGCAGACAGGCAGATAGGCATCAGTACTGTTGAACTGATCATGTGATCTCCAGGTGTAAATTAAACAGTCGTCACTGTTGAAATCCTTCATCGAGCAGAGTGAACAAGACGTTTGACTGAAACTACTCTGACGTCTGGTTCTGACCAACAGAAGACAAACTGACTCGTTACAGACGAGCTGAGACACATCAGCTGCTGGTGACATTAATTAGATGTTACCATGACGACAGAAAGCAGCTGCTGGAGCACCACGGCAGCCAGACCGTTACAGCACTTCCACGTGGTCGCAGCTGTGACCTTTGCAGTACGTCTCCCCCGACCCCCCGTCTCTCCTGTGACTACAGACGGACCCTGGAGGTGCTCCTGTTCAGCTTCTCTCCTCGTACTGTTTACATGATGATCATCCCATCAGCCTCCTGCAGGCAAACTTACATTGAAGCAGTGATGTAGCTCGGCCTCTGATTGGACAACAGGGTCAGACAGCGTCTCGGCCTGTGTGGAGAACAAACAGGGAACCAGGACGTCTCCGGGCAGCAGAGCAGAGGGAACCCTGTCCGAGGGTCCGGCCTGGTCCCGCCCCAGAACGAAGCGGTCCAGTGTCACAGTGATCCCCTCCTCATCTGGACCACAGCACACAAACACGCACAAACACACACACACACAGGACAGAATTAATGTGAGTGTGCTGGAGTGATGATGCAGGCAGAGCAGACCAATCAGAGTAGAGAAGGAGACGAAGATGAACTCTGACCCGCGTCCACAGACACTGATCCCAAAAAGAAACAGTGGAGGCAGGGCTTGTTGCTGTGACGGGCGTGACGATGAGCCAATCGCAGAGCTTTCTCTAGCAGCACCAGCCGAGGCTTCCTACAGACAGACAGGCAGGCACAGAAACAGACAAGCAAAGAGAGAGAGACAGGCAGAAAGACTCTTCTCAGAGCTGGTTCACAGCTACAACAGCTACAGAGACAACAGGACTGTGACATGACATCACAGGAAATGACATCAGCAGTGTAACTGTGGTGTTTCTAACACCCATGACACAGAGCTGCTGGAGACAGCAGAGAATCAGGGAGGAAGCAGGAGATGACCTTCCAGTGTGGACTGCCACAAGTAAAAGTGTGTGTGTGTGTGTGTGTGTGTTTACCTGTGAGAGCAGAGCTGGAGGCGGAGCTTCTCTCCTGCAGGGCTGCTGTCCCAAAGAGCTGATCTGGATTTGGGGAAACTCAGCGGAGTCAGAGAGTTTGTCGAGCTTCTGATCAACAACAGAGAAGATCACATGGTTTTAATGGAGCAGCCGACACGAATCAGACTCTGGTCAACGTAACTGGATCCACTCAGTTTAATTTGATGTGTAAAACCTCAGGAACCTGTCACATTTGTGACATCAGCACCTTGTTTGGTCCATCCAACTCCACCAAATCTATACACTTCCAAGAAAGTAATCCGCCTTTCCTTTATTGCTGATGTGTTGATTGCATCAACTGGATTTCTTTGCCCCAGGTATGACAGTTCTGCAGTAGTAGTCTAGTTGCAGCACTGTTGAAACTTCTCTAGAACCGTTTCTATTTATATGTCTATTCATTTCACTTTTCTCGCCATTTATCTGAACTAGTTTCTTTCTTTTTGCTGTTTAAGAACCTGAACTTCTCCTCAAATCTCATCTTATTTTACAGCACAAGCAATAAAATGCACAATAGATGAAGTCAGCAAACACGCTGGTTCTCTATCAGCTCTGTGCGTCCTCTGACCACTAACACACACTCAGACCTGCAGCACTGTGAACACCTCTCACACACTCACAGTTATACAGGTACAGGTTACAAGTGTAACACGCAGCAGGTGTTAAACTGAATCGTGTGTGCTGACATTGACTCACCTTCCTCTCACAGTCTCTGGAGTAATACACGCCTCCATCACTCCGGTAGGCAGCGCCTGGAAGTTCACCGGGCAGCTCATCCTGCTGTAGCCGGCAGAAAGCAGCTATAAACGGCGACTGACCGCTGAAAACACTGCGGTGGCTCCAGCTAACACCTGCTAACGTTAGCCGCGTTAGCTCCCTGCTCGGACCGCATCAGTTCTCCCTGTTAGCCTCTTTACCTCAACAAAGATCTAGTTTCTCGAACGATGACTGAACGTTTAATAAAATCACAACCTTTGTAACAGGATAGTATCGTCCTTTATCTGCGTCAGTCCGTGTAGATTTGACCGCAAACAGAGCGCAAAAGTTTAACGCTGTTAAATTATGGCGCTGTTTCTACGTTCCACTGGCGGGGGAACCCCAGCAGCCAATAGGAAGCTCCGCCGCACGATTCTGACCAATGGCGTGCCGCATCGCTTCCGGTCTGTCTCTAGTCCTGTTTGTGTTGCCAGCGGCAGATTAAACGGACTAATGTTGGACAGCGCCCCCCATAGGGAGGGTGGCCGCAGTCTGTATACGGAGTTTTCTGTTTGTGAATCATAGGTATATGTTTTCTCTCCAACACAGCACAGGTAAGAGTTTAATCTTAACGACAGAGTTATGATTTATTTACTATCAGTCAATAAACAATACAAACACAAACATTAAACAGCATCAAGTAGACAGAAATAAAACGCATTACAGTGCAATTAAACTACAGGTATTAAATTATAGAAGTCTGACAAAATAATTAATTGTGTGTACGCGCGCACTGAAATATTTATGTGTTAGCAGTTGGATCATCTTCCAACACACAAAGTAATCTCCTGAAAAGCAGCATGTGGAGGAATAATTTATCAGAGTGTTACACGAGTCCAGCAGACAGACAGCTGACAGACCTTGTATTGTACCTGAGCAGTCACAGGTTCACCTGTTGCGTGCTGCTGGTGACCACCTCTGAACAGCTTCAGTCTGAGGAGGGTTTTGTTAAATGAAAGTGATCTGGGTTGACTTCACAAGAAACATCTGCTCTTTTACTTTAATTGATTAAAAAACATTAATTTAAATTTATGTAAAGTTCTATAAACTGAACAGAGAACAGCAGCAAGCAGCAATATTTGTTTATCGTTGAATAGCTGTGCAAGTACGTTCCTTATATTGATTTGTGTTGTATGAATTGTGAAAAGTGTGTGTCTTTTATAATTTTATCTATGTTGTTTAGCTGATTTAACAACCTGCAACTGTTTTAAGTGGCGTCCTGTCATTAAACATAATGATAAGCAAGGTTTTTACAAAACAGATGGAAACTGTTTTCAGTAAATATCTCTGCCAACAGTTGACTGAATAAATAATTTTAAGAAATACACGCGAACATGCAATAACAACATCCCATATTGCTCAGAAAAAAACTCTCTAAAAGACCATAATATTATAATAATATGTTATCAACATTTTTAAAAGGTTTAAAAGTTGAACGAGAGCAGAGAGATTAAGAAAACCTCTTTGGTGATTTGGAGCCAAATAAAAAACAGGAGCCACTGTTGAGTTGTGGGTGAAATAACAGAGTTTGTATTATGTTTGCTTTAATTTGAACTGTTTAGATTTGTTAAAATGATTGTAAAAGGCTTGAACTCGTGGACTATCCTGTCCCTGTGGGTCCGCCGACAGGCAGACGCGCTGATGTTTTGTCGGGACAACGCCCACTAACCCACAGGAACGGTGAAAACGGTCCGTTTTCCCTACTGAGACTGTCATCTGTCTTGTAGACGATCTTTTTACTCCGGTCTTTGTTCCGCCTTCCAGTAAAATCCACCAATCAGCAACTTGGTCTTGTCTGGAACGCCTACAAGTTTTGCTAAGCGCCCAATCAGAGAGCTGCTGTGGTCGGACGCCATTTTGTCAGTTTATAGCATCGGTGTTTGGGTCTCCTGCTGGCCGCTGGCTGGAACCTGTTGCTCCGTAGTTCCGTGTTGTGCAATGGACGGGTGAGTTATCCCATCGACTTACGTCTACACGTAAATTAAACTGAGTTTATGGATGTTTGAGTTACACCTGAGAGAAATGACTTTCAGAAATGGTCAGATTATGTTTTTTCCAGGGGGCAGCTGGCTTCTTGTGGCCAACTTAGCTGTTGGTAAAGTTGTATTTGTAGCGCTAACAGGAAGCTAAGCTAGCAGAGCTAACTGGAGCGTTAGCCTCGGGACGGGCCATTCTCTACGGTTACAACTCCGTTCATAACTCCAGTAACACAACATGGCAGATGTCTGTGGCCTCGTCTACCTGCGGAAACGCTTTTCACCAGCGTTTAACCGCGTAGCTCCGATCCGACCGGCGAATAACTCACAGGAACTGTCGGTAACAGTCGACTGAACTTCCACTTCTCACGCCCACCGCGGTGTCTTTTACCGTACAGTCCGTCACTTTTACAAGTGTAGATTTGATTGAAGTGAAGTGCATTGTGTTGTGCCGAAGTGACGAACTTTCTCAGTTGTTTCGTGAAAAGTGTTCAAGTAAAATTGCAACCCGTGTGTGATCGTGAGAAGTTGGAAGAAAATGTAAAAATGTCGGATTTTCATATGAAGTTCAGTTTTACTGGAGAATGAACTGTTCAAATTTAACAGAAACACGTAGATCAGATTAGAGGCTTTCAGTGGTTTTAGCTTAACCTTAGTCGCACCGAAAGTGGTTTATGAAACTGTAGATTTTACTTAAAATGTCCGCAGCCTCATGTTTTTGTTGTCTATAGGTTTATTTTGAAGCGACTCTGCGCATCTAGAAAAGACATTAATTGCATTGTTATTATAGTCATTACACGAGCCGCATTAAAGAGTGATTCCAGCTGATTAGTTTACATGATGCGTCCTGTTCTCATAAGTTTGTAGTTTTGCGGATCAGGAAGGGAAAATTTAAAGTTATAGTAATTTACACAAAGTTCTGCACAACGATCATTAAAAGTAATTTGTGCTCATGTGTTGATTAATGGTGAATCCATTCTTAAACGCTGAGGACACGTGAAACTGAGTTTTAAGTATCATGGGTTTAAAATGGTTGTAGTTTAGCTTCTCAGCATCTGAACTCGTACCTTCTGTTTAAACTGCTGTGAGTTGTTGAGGAGGAAACACGAGTCAGACCAGCCAGTTAATCCTGCAGCTGTGCAAAGAGAAACTGATGTGTTCGCTTTGTTGTTTTCTGCTGTACTTGTTGTTATTGTCCTGCAGGAATCAGTCAACCTGTTGGGTTGTCACAGCTCAGCCCTGCAGGCAGCCGTGCTGTGTTCACTGTTCTGTTAAACTGTTAAATATGTGGTGTTCGCTGCAGTCAGGAGCTGGAGACGTTTGAGTTCCTGGTGTGAATATTTGTGCTTTGTCAGGGCTCATTCTCGCCCTGAGGGGTCCTCAGCTGGTTTACTGGCTGTACAGTTGCATCAGCTTCGGCCCAAACAGCCAGTTTTTCATCGTTTCTCTGCTTCATGGATCCATTTCCACACAAACGTGCACTGTCCTTCACGCAGCCTGCATGCTTTTCTGCAGTAATGCTTCATCTTACTAGTCTGTAATTCACTACACGGCTCCTGAAATGTACTAATCAGAGAAAAAGTCAGAGACAAGAGAGCACTTCCTGTTGGTGAACACTGAGTTCAGGGGTTCCCAAGTAATTACTGCCAGTAATTGGTATTAATCCAGTCATTCTGACAGTATTTTGTTCAGATGATTTATGGGGAATGTGCCACTTGTCCACAGGCAAACACACGATTAAAGGAGCGAATGATGTTCATCTGAACTAAAGCGGGCTCCACATCCTCAGAACCCAAACTCACAGTTTTTCTCTGGTCCATTCAGTGAAAATGATCAATAACCTGCTGACCGGAACACCAATATCTGATTCATCTTTCACTTTACAAACCCACCGTCGCGTCTGTGAACACTGCTCGAATGAACGAACTTCGTAGGAACCTGAAGCTTCTGTCAAGTCCTCGCTCTCAGAGCAGACGACGGCGCGATGAACATCTCAACGTTTCATCTGTGAACGAGTCTTTTCATTCAGTCCAGGACAAACAGACACACATGGAACAAAACCTGAGAGACTTTTACAAAGATTGTTGTTTGTCTTTTTCGTGTTTCCGCCTGTGGCTCAAGTGAATGAATTTACGTCCAGCTGCTGCTGCAGCTCAGTGGATCTGCTGACAGACGTCAGCTGCATGTGTCACACAGAAACTTCCCAATCAGCCCTGAAACACGGAAAATGTTAAATTTCATCATGTTTCAGACTAAAACATTGTTTCCTGTTCGTGACTCTGGTCTCATGAACCTGAACGAAGGACGAGATGTGAACTGCTTCTCTGCCAACAGGTCACATGACTGGATGTAGCGCCTCTGAGCAAGTTCAGTTCAGTCATTGCGTTCCCACTTCCTGCCTATGCATGAAGCCCAGTTGTGCTTTAAACATTGATTCAGTAAAACTCCAGAGGTGCGACTCGTCCTGCAGCGCCACCACACTCACGCAGAGAAACGCAGACGTCCGTCATCGCCCAGAGGACTGATCAGGAACCAGTAAGGGCACTGATAAAGAATCCATCAATCAGAGCAGAGCTGATATTGGTATCAGTAACATCTTATCAATCCCCATCAGCTGCATCTGATCCGTTCTCAGTCAAACTTTAGCTAATCGAAGATTTGTTTGATCAGTCAGCATTGACTGATTGATTGATCCACCAATCATGTTGTCAGTTGTGATTGATACTCATCAGAGTGATCAGGGCTCAAACACACTTCCTGTCAGGGGAAACAACATCCTCACAGCAAAGCGACGGCAGCACCTGGTCTTTATTGAATTATCAGTGGTTTCTGATCAGCTTTCTGTTGATCAACTTGATTAATCCACCTGTCTGCAAACAGCTGATCAGGACTGAAACAATGTCAGGGGAATTATTAACAAACTGTGAACATTATTAATTAATCAGCTGCTGTGAGATGACGCTCATTAATCTGCTGATGACTGGTCACATGACCTCGTTACACATGAGTGAGCTCAGAAATGTCCCACAGGCTGTGTGAACCAATCAGGACCCAGATGGCTGACCTGTACTTCCTCCAGCGTCATTAAAGACAGGAAGTTAAGAGACGAGACAGGAAATGGAACAAATTAAGATGAGCGAGCAGCCTGAGGTCAGTAATTAGGTCATGTGACACTGACGGTGTGTCCAGAGACCGGTGGCTACTGCTGTTCTGATTGGTCAATAGATACTGGAAGCAAACAGGAAGAGGACCGCCATCTCTGGACAGACAGATCATCAGTTTGATGTCGAACCAGGTCTAACGTGACCTCGGTCCAACTGACGGACTCTGGACTGAGCTGATCTGACGTCAGTAGAATCAGAGTTTATTTTGATTGTTATTGATCAGTTTGATTTGAATCGATCAAACAGCTTCACTGATCTCTGAGCTGTGGGGTCACAGACATTAGTTAGTCTCCATGGAAGTCAAGTCCACTTTGATCCCCTCACATGCACTTTACATGATGACAGTGAACGCATCACATGAGCACACACAGCCTCTGACAGGGACCAAAGGGAATCAATAATCAATAATCAGCTGAGTGGTTGTTCAGGCAGCTGCCGCCTCCTCTCTGCCGGGTGTCTTCTCCCTCCATCCGTCTGCTCAGGCTCCGCCTCTTTAACCTTGTTTTCCTTTTTGTTTGCTCGTTGTTTTGAGTTTCTGCTGCTGCTGCTAACGCACTGTCTTCTCTTCACAGCAGTGTCCACCACGATATAACAGTTGGTACTAAGGTAGGAACCTCTGCTGCTCCGCTCCTCTGCTCCTCTGCTCTGCTCCTCTCCTCTGCTCCTCTGCTCCTGCTGCTGCTCCTGTTGCTCTGCTCCTCTGCTCCTGCTGCTCTGCTCCTGCTGCTCCTCTGCTCTGCTGCTCTGCTCCTGCTCTGCTCCGCTCTGCTCCTGCTGCTCCTCTGCTCTGCTCCTGCTGCTGCTCTGCTCTGCTCCTCTGCTCTGCTCCTGCTGCTCCTCTGCTCCTGCTGCTCCTCTGATCTGCTCCTGCTGCTGTTCCTGTTGCTCTGCTCCTCTGCTCCTCTGTTCCTGCTCCACTGCTCCTCTGCTCCTGCTCCTGCTTCTCCTCCACCTGGTCCTGCTCCTCCTCCTCCTGCTTCTCCTCCACCTGGTCCTGCTCCTCCTCCAACTGCTTCTCCTCCTCCCGGTCCTGCTCCTCCTGCTTCTCCTCCTCCTCCTGCTTCTCCTCCACCTGGTCCTGCTCCTGCTCCTCCTCCTCCTTCTCCTCCTGCTCCTCTTTCTCCTGCTCCTCCTCCTCCTGCTCCTCCTCCTTCTCCTGGTTGGTTTGTTCTCTGCTGTAAGCTGAGGCTGTTTGCTGCCATCTGTTTTTTTCTCAGTGACTGCTGTCGATGCCGCTCGCTGTGTGAAACACATTCCACCGTGAGAAGCAGAGAAATCAGATTAGTCAACAACAACCACAACAACAACAACAACAACAACAACACACTTCTTACACCCTGAAAGCCCCACGCTGCAGATTGGAGCAGATCCTGGATCAGGAGCTGGTTTCATTGGAAGCTGCTGATCAGTTTGATCACCTGTGGGGGGCGTGGCCTAAGGAGCCAGGTGTCCAGGTGTTTACTGACTCGACACTTCCTCCGTCTGTTTCACATTAAAAGCCCTTGGGGGAGGGGTCTTTTATTGTGAAAGGTCCTGGTTCTGGCTCATTCTGAGCCAGAACTTAAAACCAGGTTTCTCCTGATCTTGAGGACCCTGGCAGTCCCCAGAGATCTGCAGTGGGACCCTGTTGCAGGACTGTGCAGGTCCAGGCTGCTGCTGGTCTCAGTGCAGCTCCAGCTCTGAGATCCTGAAGAGAAAACACTCTGATCTCCCAGCAGCCTTTGCTCACATTCCTCTGCTTCCTCCACTGTAATCGCGTTTGGTATGTGTCCGGCAGCAGAACGGTGACCGCCGCCGCTGGCTTTAAGACAAAAACCAGAACCTGAGCCAAAACCACATGAAGGCAGAGCGAGGCTGTGAACTGAGAGCAGGAAGTGACGGGAGCAAGGGCTGCTGGGGGGGGGGCACTTGTCTCCTGTTTCCTGCTCTGGCCTCAGGCGAGTCATCTGAACCCTCAGACTAGATCCTGTTAAAGGGACGGTTCAGGGTCTCACCTGGACAAAAACAAATTCAGATAATAGAGGAGGACAGTGGTCTCGGGTGAGCTGGTCTGGAGCCAGTCCGGCACCAGGTGAGCTGGTCTGGGACTCAGGTGAGCTGAGCAGTGACTTTAAAGGTCCCATCACCTGGTTTCTGGACGTCCTGAGTCTGGTGCACTTCCTGTTGAAGCAGGAAGTGACTGGTTTTAAGCGGGGCCGGACAGGTGCAGCAGTGTTCAGACACACCTGGTGTCTGAGTTTCTGAGTCCAGAACAGGACAGAGCTGTGACTCCGAGCAGAAACTGATCCTTTCATCTTTCTAAGCTTTTATTGGAGGGTTGACGGTGAAGAGACAGGAATGAGGTCAAAGAGATGAGAGGAAGCTCTCATGGTCGTTTGTTTGGACCCTGCAGGACGTTTCAGTCCAGCAAACGATCGATCATTTGTGGATGAATTAGTGTAAAACAAGATGTCGTCCTCCTGCTGCCTGGAGCCGCGCAGCAGCTGCCAGACAGCAGGTCCTGATCCTAGAGGGGCCGGGGGGCAGGACTCCGGTTTCTGCTGTATTATTGATGTGAGGAGCAGAAAGAAGATCCGAGCTGCCTTTGTTGAGATTAACCTGCTCAGGTTCTTCAGAGAGACGCCGATCCTGTAACAAGGCTGATGACTCGTTAGGATCGAGCAGAACCAGCAGAGGAAGACTGACGGACAAAACACGGTTTTAGAATCAGAAGAACTGTATTGATTACTCAGTCAGTGTGATTGATCTGCTCCTCTACCAGTAATGGACTGATCAGCTGTCATATAATAATGATATAATAATGATGATGATGATGATAATATGTATATGTCTGTATTTGGGATAGAAACCTTAGAGAGCTCTGAGCTGCTGAGCTCCAGAGCTCTGAGCTGCTGAGCTGCAGAGCTCTGAGCTGCTGAGCTGCTGAGCTGCAGAGCTGTGAGCTGCAGAGCTCTGAGCTGCAGAGCTGCAAAGCTGCTCCATAAATCCTGTGAACCTCTTGTGCAGTGAGTGTCCGAGCAGACATCAGAGGGGTTATGATGTGTGATGGGAAACTTCCTGCAACTGTTTCACATTACAGGAAGACCTTTAATGTGAAACATCAACAGGAAGTGTTCGGTCAGCGCAGAGTAACGAAGCAACAAAGCTGATGTTTTGCTCATTCCTTCGGTTCAGTGCTGGATCCAGATCCAGAGCCTTTGTCCTGTTTTCGGTCCTCAGTGACTGTTTATTGATCTGTCAGTCGAATGTTAAGATGTTAACTGATCACAGATCAGTATCAGGCTGTAAGTGTGTAGGTGTATCCAGCAGGGGGCGCTTGATTTCTCCACAGACACGCTCCGAGGTTAAACTCGCTGGTTCTACAACCAGCTGGTTTGTTATCGTCTGACTTTAATGTCTCGTTATTTAATTTAATTAACTCCGGTGGTTTGTTTGAAGACGAGCTGTTCAGCAGCAGTTTGAGCGAGCAGCTAATCTGCACCTGCACACACCTGACGAGTGTTTCCTCTGAGGAGCAGGTCTGAGCGTCACAGAGACTCTGCTGAATGAGGCTCTGCCTGTTTGTCTACATCTGGTTTTCATTCAGCTGCACAGCACAGGAATTCCCCTCACCCCCCCACACCACGGCTGCCTGCTGGGGTCGGGAATGGGGGGGGTAGAACGATCATGTGACCTGCAGGCTGAAGCTGATTTAGCCCCGCCTGATACTCTCAGCTGCAGTTTGTTGTCGTGTGGAACGGCGCTGCACCGACCTCTGCTGCCTCCTGCACCAGCTGCATGTTTACGCTGTTTCCCCACTCACCATCAGCTGACTCAGCTGTTCAGACTCCAGGCCGGAGCAGGAACGAGTCGACTAACTGATCAGACCACAGACAGGAAATCTAACAGCTTTGATCATTAGTTCATCTCCTGAAGTCACAATTAAGCCAAAACATGATTTAAAGTAGTGTGTGTGTGTGTGTGCGTGTGTGTGTGTGTATGTTTTCACTGATAGTGGAGGTAATCTGGTGTTTTCTGTTGCAGAGAGGATCTGACGAGCTTTTCTCCAGCGTCTCAAACGGCCCGTATATCATGAGCAGCACAGGTCAGGCGTGTTTTCTCTAATGAAACGGTTTCGTTAAACTCTGACGCCTGTGCTTTAAACTCGCCTCCGTTGCTGTTCCTGCTGTTGTTTCTTGTCCTGTAGCCAATGGCAACGACAGTAAGAAGTTCAAAGGTGACATAAGAGGTCCTGGGACGCCGTCCAGGGTCATCCACATCCGCAAGCTCCCCAACGACATCACCGAGGCTGAGGTGATCAGCCTTGGTCTGCCCTTCGGAGAGGTCACCAACCTGCTGATGCTCAAAGCCAAGAACCAGGTGCAGGACATGGACCTGGAACAGTGTCACGGTGTTGTTAGACTCTTACTGAAGTAACGTGTTTGTCCCTTCAGGCCTTCTTAGAGATGAACTCAGAGGAAGCAGCTCAGAACATGGTGGGCTATTACTCCACAGTGATGCCCATCATCAGGCACCATCCGGTCTACGTCCAGTTCTCCAACCACAAGGAGCTCAAGACTGACAACTCCCCCAACCAGGAGGTACGCCTCGCTCAGAACTGTTAGCGTCTCTTAGCATCTATACAGCATCCAGCCACAGTTAGCATCTGCTCAGGGCCCACAACTGTTAGCATCTGCACAGTGCTGTCTATATGCATACTGTGCCCAGCCAAATTTAGCCTGAGTTAGCATTTGTACATTGCCCGATCCCTCTTAGCATCTGCTAGGGCCTCCAGTCACTGTTAGCATCTGTTAGCATTTTTATGTTGGCCAGCCACTATTAGCATTTGTTAGCATCTGTTAGTATTAGCGCAGCACCCAACCACTGTTGGCATCTTCACAGCTTCCAGTCACTGTTAGCATCTGTTACCATGTATACATAGCCTCGTCACTGTTAGTCTGTGTTAGCATGTGTCCCTGCTCCTCAGAGGGCCCAGGCGGCTCTTCGAGCCCTCAGTACGTCTCACGTGGAAGCGGCTGTGGCAGCTCCAAGCGCGGTGCTGAGGGTGGTGGTGGAGAACCTGGTGTACCCCGTCTCCCTGGACGCCCTCTGCCAGGTAACGACCCCTGAGCACGAGACACAGAGAACATTAAAGATCATGAACACATGGCGCAGGATCTGATTGAGTCCAGCTCCCATTTGATTCTCAGATCTTCTCCAAGTTCGGCACCGTGCTGCGGATCATCGTCTTCACCAAGAACAGTCAGTTCCAGGCTCTGCTGCAATATGCGGATGGCGCGTCGGCCCAGGCAGCTAAACTGGTGAGCGTCCCCCTCTCCTGGTCCCAGTGCCAACAGGGACACACACAGTCCAGTATCATCAGTGATCGGTGGTGTTCAACCTGCTGCTGTGTTTCAGTCTCTGGACGGACAGAACATCTACAACGGCTGCTGCACGCTGAGGATCAGCTTCTCCAAACTCACCAGCCTCAACGTCAAGTACAACAACGAGAAGAGCCGCGACTTCACCAGACCTGACCTGCCCTCCGGAGACAGTCAGCCCACCATGGAGCACCCAGCCATGGCCACAGCCTTCAGTAAGACCCCTCACTGCAAGTCACAGCTGATGTCACAGCTGATGTCACAGCTGATGTCATACCTGCCCAGAGGTTTGAGTTCAGCTGAGTGTTGCTGAGCTTGTCGATGTGCAGTAACTCTGCAGAGAAGCAGCAGATTGATTATTGATCGTCTGATCAGCAGAGAGGAGGACGGAAACATTTCTTCTTCTTTTTCAGACAAAAACACTGAAACTGTAAAAAAATCAGTTGTTCTGTTCCGAGTGAAACTCGTTTCCTGTCTGCAGCTCCAGGAATCATCTCAGCTGCTCCGTACGCAGGAGCCACACATGCCTTCCCACCAGCCTTCACCATCCAGCCTGCAGGTGAGTCTCACCTGCAGAGAGGTGTGTGTGTGTGTGTGTGTGTTTTATTACATTTTGTCCAGTGGTCCAACATTTTTATTATAAATGTATGTTATAAGTTATAAATAAGAGAAAAACGTCACAACAAATTATTATTATTATTATTATTATTAGAATCAGTAGTAGTAGTACTTAATGACTGAGTCTAGCAGATTAATCAGTTTAATCCTAGTCCTCATCAGGATCACTGGTCCTTCCAGTGAAACGTGTCACATGATCAGCTCTCAGCCAATCCCGTCTGTGCTCAGGTGAAGTGTGGTTCTATGGGTTCTTGTGTTCTGGTTCCTGGACTGGAGCGTTCGTGTCACTCGTCTCCTGCACGTTTCAGATGGTCGTTCACTCGTCTCACCTCTCCCAGTGTCCCTCCCCTATCCAGGCCTGACGGTGCCCGCGCTGCCTGGAGGCCTGGCCTCGCTGTCCCTGCCCGGGGCCACCAGGCTGGGATTCCCCCCGCTCCCCGCTGGAGTCTGTGTCCTGCTGATCAGCAACCTCAACCCTGAGGTGGGTCCTTCATCATCATCAACATGGAGCCGCCCCACACGACGTGTGATGGCCTTTAAATGGCTCCAGCATTAAAGTCGCCGTGTGATTGGATGATTGATAATGCACATATTTAATGTCTGATTGTGTTAATGACGCTCAGCATCAACACTCTGCACTAATTATTATTATTATTCTGTTTTTACTTTATGTTGACACAAATGCAACACAGAGGATTATTGTTCATGAAGCAACATTATAACCGGTCAGAGGTCACAGTAACACAGGTAGACCCGAACCTTCAGGGTCCAGTGACCTGTGATCACGAATGAGGGTCTGAGCTGCCGTTTCATTGGCTGATTGACTGTGATGTAACATTTTTAATGAGACACACACACACACACACACACGCACACGCCTACACCTGTAGACTCAGTCATGTGTGCACACGTTGGCCCCTTCCCCTTCAAAGGTGATTAACCTCCTGATTGACCTGTTTGACCCCTCACTTGTCTTTTTTTCCCCTTTTTAATTTGTTGCCATGGAAACGCCTCGGACCCTCCACCTGTCCTGCCCTCCCACCTTTACCTGTCCTGTCCCTGCTGCCTTCTCTGCTGTCTTTAAAGAGAGTTACGCCCCACTGCCTCTTTATTCTCTTCGGTATGTTGCCTCTAGCTCCTTATTTTGAATCTCAGTATCTGTTTGTTTGTTTGTTGAAGTTTCTGTTTGTTTTTCCTTTTTGTTTACGATGAAAAAACGAGTGTCTGCTGTTTTTATTTTGTTCTTGGTGTTGATTTGAGTTAATTCAAGGCTCAGACACACCTGAGCCAGGCTCAGAACAGGAGAACAGTAGAGGCTCACTGGAGGCTCTGCAGGTCAACGAAACAAACGCCCACGCAGTCACAGTCACAGTCACAGGAGAATCATACAGAAAATGATCAATACAGATATTATAAAAGTTATTAATGAGCAAGTTTAAAAGCCAATAAATCAAAAAAAACCCAAAACAAAACAAAACAGTGCTTCACCAGGGTTTAGACCCAGTCCAGGCTTAGGCCAGGTCCTGTTGTTCCGGTTCCTGGATCATTGGATCAGGTCTCAGTCTTTCATCCGCTCAGTTCAGTTTAATTCATGAAAACATTCAGAAGCCGATTGATTGATCAGACTCTAACTGATCAATAACTGAATCTGATCGACTTCTGCTCGACCTCAGACACTTTGGATCAAAATAAAAATGAGATGAACTTTTAGTTTGCTTACACATAAATAAGGTGTGTGTGTGTGTGTGTATGTGTGAGAGAGAGCTGCAGTTACTGTGTGTGTGTGTGTTTGCAGTTTGTGTTGTGCATGCTGGGTTTCTGTCCGTCTGCATGTCGGAGCTCAATCAGCTGCTGTTTTCAGTCAGACTCCCATGATTCATAGCTCCTACATGCTGTGAATCTGCCCTTCACTTCCTTGCTGCACTTCCTGTGTAACACTCCAATGAGACCCCAGGTGAGCTCCTGCCTCACCTCGTTAGCAGACGTGTAATTGGTCGTCAGGCGAAGGGTCAGAGCAGCGCTACGTGCAGCTGTCTGTAGGCTCAGAGTGTGTGTCTGTCGTCACATGTGACACCTGACCCCGCCCCTTTCTCCTGCTGTGTGTGAAGGTGTTTACGGAGACGTGATGAGAGTGAAGATCCTGTTCAACAAGAAGGAGAACGCTCTGGTCCAGATGTCTGACAGCACGCAGGCCCAGCTGGGTGAGCACACACACAGAGACAGACACACGCGAACAGAGAGACAGACACAGACACACACACAGACAGAGACACACACGCACACACAGAGACGCACACAGACACACACAGACACAGACACACAGCCTGTCATGTGATGCATCCACTCACCTCTTTACAGCTTGCAGACTCCTGTAGGTGAAGTCAGACGTTGTTGCTGATCAGTTTATTTGTTTGTTTGTTTGTTGTTGTGATGTCATTGCAAACAGGAAGAACGTTCGTGTGACATGAGCTCGTCTGATCTCTCAAAAACAAATATTTACGATTTCCTTCCAGCTCCTTCCAGACTTGATGTTTCCTGTTTTCTTCAAAGTTCTGCATGTCTTTGTTTACAAAGATAAACAACAACAACAACAACAGTATATTTATGTTTGTTCTGCCCCAATGTGAGATGAAGTGTTGGTCCTGAAGCTGAGCAGCGTCTCTGCACCTGTCGCTCTGCAGCCATGAGTCACCTGAGCGGGCAGCAGCTGCATGGCCGCTCTCTGCGCATCACGCTGTCCAAACACACAAGCGTGCAGCTTCCCCGTGAGGGCCACGAGGACCAGGGCCTGACCAAAGACTACAGCAACTCGCCGCTGCACCGCTTCAAGAAGCCCGGCTCCAAGAACTACTCCAACATCTTCCCGCCCTCTGCCACCCTGCACTTGTCCAACATCCCGTAAGTCACGTGACCTGCAGCCCGGCCAATGATTGCAGATGCCGCAGCGTATGATCGCGTGACTCTGGCGTTTGTCTCCGCAGGCCGTCGGTGGTGGAGGACGACCTGAGGATGTTGTTCTCCAGCTCCGGAGGCGTGGTCAAAGCCTTCAAGTTCTTCCAGTGAGTCCTATCATGTTTAATCATGTGACCTGGTGGACTTCCTGTCCAGAGTGTGATAACTTCCTGTTGGTTCCTCCTGCAGGAAGGACCACAAGATGGCTCTGATCCAGATGGGCTCGGTGGAGGAGGCCATCGAGGCCCTGATCCAGTTCCACAACCACGACTTGGGAGAGAACCACCACCTGCGCGTTTCCTTCTCCAAGTCGTCCATCTGAGCTCCACCTCCACCTGAGCCGCAACACTCCATCATTCCAGCACGTCTGCAGGATCGTCCTCGACTCTGCTGTTAAATTATTCTACAGACTCGTTCCTGGGCTCGTTGCCTTCAGAGGAGCAGCTTCGAGACCTTTGGAGAAGCTCCGAGTCCTGCGTCTATCTCAGGCGTCCGAGAATAAAGTCAGTTTTCTGAGTTTGAAGCAGGAATTCTCAGATTCCGTCGGACTGAAACCTCTTCGCCGACTCGTGGCCTTGTTGTTTCCAGCTCTTGCCTTTCGACTTCAGTCCTGAAATTAAGGATTTTAAGTCTTCGTCTAAATTTAAACTTAATTAACTCAGAATTTTTTCTTTAATCTCAGATTTGCTGTTGTTTTCCTGAGTTTCACATCCGAAGCGTGTCCCTGCTGTCTTAAAGATGTCACCTGACACGCAGCCTTGTTAAGCCTGGCCTTGTTAAGCCTGGCCTCATTAAACTAGGCCTCATTAGACCCGGCCTGGTTAAGCCCGGCCTGGTTAAGCCCGGCATGGCTCGGGCTTCAGATGATCCCTGTGCCTTACTCCTGCAGTCAGAGTGACTTTGCCTTGGATGTGTTTAATCTCCCATCATGCCTCTGGCACAGCACCGTTTACAGTTGCTGGGCTGTGTCTGCGGGTTCTGTGGGTTCTGTGTTAGTGTTTTGTACTGCTGGTTACTGTAGTGTTGAACATGTGACTCGACGTTTTTAGATGAGATTCCGTTTCTTCCTCTTTGATTCTTTGTTTCCACGTATGCAATCACGTTTTATCAGATATCGTAGCAACATTTTAATCATTCCTCAGCTTTGATTTGTTTTCTCCTCGTCGTGTTTGGAGCGCGGCGCTTCCCGCTCTGCTGCCTTTGAGGAGCCACATGCTGACGTCTCTGAACGGTTTTATTTATACGTTTGTGATCCACTACAGCTGAAACCAAAAACCCTTCTCGATGCAAATGAACCCGCCTGCCTCAGGTTCCTGGTCTGAAGGACTAAAACACAGAGCGGTGAACCGTTCTCCTGTCGCTGATGTTTACGAGTTGTGCCGTACCTTGAACGCAGCGCAAGTCCTGCAGCAGCTGATCCTCCTCTGCTGCTTCACTTTACCTGCGCATCTTAACATTGGCACGTCGACATTCCCGCCGCTCACCTTAGGGTTCACAGCCGTGCTGCGTTCAGGACACCTGGGAGATTCTGCAGCCGAGACGCCAGCATCAGAGTTTTGGAGACCAAAGACAGTTTTTGTCAGAAATGTTGGACCAAATGTTACGACGGGACGAAGCAGCCAATCAGAACACGGCAGGAAGTGACGCAGCCGTGTTCACGGTTACTGAGTAGACTCATCAAACCATTTTAAATAAGAAAACAAAAACCTCAGAATGGTGCATGATGGGAGCTCATGTGTCTATAGACTGAACAGGTGTTTCCTCCCAGGTGTCACATGATCACATGAAGTGGACCAATGAAAAAGCTCCTGCTGGATGTAAATAAACAACAAAAGATGAAGTCTTTGGACAGTTTTTCCCAGGTGACTTGAATGCATCACAGACCCTCAGTGGCAGGTGAGGGTTTTTTTATCTGATGAGTCGTGAATGTTTTGATTCCAGTGCGACGAAACTGAGCCAGACGGAGGAACATTAAATCTTTTTACCTAAAGACTCTGAGACTGGTCTGCCTGTCTCTGCCTGCCTGCCTGTCTGTCTGCCTGTGTGGATATTAGGACCAGCGGGTGGCAGCAAACACACACAGATAAACAGCAGTTACTGTGACGCGTGCGTGTGTGCATGCGCGCACGTGTGCACCGACAGTCTGATCACATGATGCAGCAGATTGAAACCTGCAGGAAGTTCAGCTGATCATCACTTCCTGTCAAGGTCACAACATGTGATCAATGTGGGTTAGGAGGGGGAGGAGGGGGCAGATGGTAAAACAGCAGAAGAAGAACTTAAGCGTTGAGTTTCACATTCAGTGGAAACAACAATAGAAGATCTGAGGCTTTACAGACTGAAGGAAGTTCATAACCGTGTCTTCATACTGCCCCCCCACTGCTGCGTCCTGCACACACACACACACCGTGCTGGACCGGCGACACGCAGCTGAACAAAGAGGGATTGTGAGAAAAGAAATGCCAGCTTGGTCTCACACGGCTGTCAGACTGACATCGTTCCAGTCTGAACACAACGTTTAACATAATCCTCCCAGATACCCTCAACACACACACATACACACAGAGACACAGATGCGCACACTGGCAGCTCAGACAAAGTACCACAATTTGACTGAAACCTTCTGATGACAACACTTCCTTGAGTCTCATCAGTGAGACCCTGATCAACAACACAAACTGATCACATGAGCAACACAACAACTTCCTGTACAGTCACACATCACCCCCTCCCACCCCCCTCTAATGATGATGGACAGTTCAGAGGCACCCTGGCGACGCCGCGGCTCCCGGCTTCAAGACCCTGATTAAAGATTTTCAGATCTTTGATTCTGTTTTAATCTTTGTCCTCGTTGATCCAGGATTATTTATCTCCCTTCACTGTCTCCTCACCTCCTTTGTGCTCTCTCCTTCCTTCCCGCCTTCCTTCCTGCCTCCTGGACCTCTGTTGGTTTGTTAATTAAATAAACTCTTGAATTGTTTTTGTGTCTCTGCTGCAAAGAAGGTGTTTATTACTTGGTTCTTCTGGATTTAAAACTGTAAATATAAATATAATGAAGAATAATCGTGCTGTGACGTGATTGAAGTCGTCAGGACGTCGACTGTTTACAGTCTGAACAGGTTTCACTGCCTGTTGGTCTCCTGACAGTTGAGACTCGGGGCTGCACATAAAGTTTAATTTGTTTAATAATAAAATAATAAAATCCATTTTATTTTCAGGAACGAACATGATGCAGGCCCCTGACAGGAAGTGGTCATCACTGACGCCGTGTGTGCCCCTTTACTCTGAACATCAACACAACATAAACGTCAGTATCAAATCAAACTGTTTATGTATCTGACGTTGCTTCATCAACGTTTGTTTGGTGAAATCTGTTTATTTCTGAACAATAATTGCTGCTAAGTGACATCACGTGGCTCCGCCCACATCGTCACGCTGACCCAGGCGAGTCTCTGCCGTTACTCTGTGACCTTAGCTCTGATCCGAACTCCTGTTTGTAGTTTCTGGCAGTGATGCGTTCAGGTGCATCAGGAGGAGGAGGACATTTCACCTGCAGACATGTTCGTCTCCAGGCAGGAAGTGAACCTGAGGCAGAAACAGGAAGTCGTTTCTTCTGCGCCAGTCTGGACAAGTCCAGCTCCACCTGTAGTCCGGCTTAGAACTGGTCCAGGTCTGCAGTCTGACCTGTTTGTGTTCAGTCAATAGTTCAGCAGAACAAACTGTCGTCTACGCTGATTGGACGGTACAAACAAACAAACAAACACAAGTTCAGATGTTCAGATGTTTCTGTGATGTTATGAACCTTTATTAACTGTGAACAGACCTGAGCTCTGGGACACCTCCACCTCCTCCTCCTGCTCTTCTTCCTCCTCCTCCTCCACCTCCTCCTGCTCCACCTCCTCCTCTTCCTCCTCCTCCTGCTCTACCTCCTTCTGTTCCACCTCCTCCTCCTGCTCCATCTCCTCCTCCTGCCCTTCCTCCTCCTCCTGCTCCTCCACTTCCTCCTGCTCCTCCTGCTCCTCCTGCTCCAACTCCTCCTGCCCTTCCACCTCTTCCACCTCCCCCATGCTCCTCCTCCTGCTCCTCCACCTCCTCCTGCTCCTCCTCCTCCTCCTCCTGCTTCTCCACCTCCTCAGTGTGGATGTGCTCTTAGCTCCGTCGGTCTCTTGTGTTGCTGACGTGCCGTTGGTGTCGACTCTTCGGGGCTTTGCAGGGAGCATATTGGCTGATCTCACCAGGTGTGTTACTTCCTGTTGAGCAGCTACTTTAAATGCTAATTCTGCATCCTGCGCCCGGAAACCTGCGAACTTCCTCTGAGCCAATCTCTTCCTCCACATTTCCCACTCTGCCGCTCGGCTGCTCCCCGCAGAGCGACCGCCGCAGACAAACTCAACACTGCTGTCAAACGGCTAATCTGCCCGCCGGAATGCCATGTTAGCGTCGTGTGCAGCGAGTGCTCGATGAGCAGTCACGCGTGTTTGACCTGTTTGAGGGGGAGAAGAGGAAAACAGTGTTTAGGCAGAAAGCAGAGGAAGAGGAGCGTCTCAGCGTGCAGCTAATGGCCGTTTGGCTGACAGGTCCATCATGGATTTAACCACCGCCGCCGCTGCTTTGCATCTGGCTGACAGCTTCAGTGCTTCTGCCTGAAAGGCGGATTATGCAAACGTCCAGTTCACTGGCCTCCATCAGTGGCATCAGCAACCCCCCGGGCCGCCACATCCTGGTGTTTCTGTGATTGGAGGCCGTCCCGCAGGGTGCCGCAGGTAATTCTGCCCAGGTGTGATGAGACGTGAATAATCGACCATCTGCAGGCGGTGAACAAACGCTCGTCCTCCAGGTCATAATTAACCCTTAACTCTGCCTGAAAGGCGCTAATTGGTCACGTGTTCATCTGCAGGAAACATCCTCACATTCTGCAGAGGCCTAATACACACACACACACACTCTGTTATTTATGTCTCTTTTGAGGACCGTCCATAGACGTCCATTCATTCCCTGCAGACTGAAGACGTTCTCTGGTCTGTTTGTTAAAACAATCAAGCAAGAAGTAGCTTCCTGTTTGGGGTGGGACTTCCTGTTTGGGGCAGGACTTCCTGTTCGAATCAGATAACAACTGCTTCGCTGCAGGTGAGTCCAGCGTTCGTTGCTCCAGCTGCAGACGCAGGTTCCTGTTCCCCAGCCGTCCACGGAGGCACCTCGTCCTCTTACCAAAGTCTGTGTCCTCAAATGTATCATGAGCCAGAACACTCACACACATACACACACACATACACACTCCAGCCAGCAGGTCATTTAAAGGTTGATGGACGAATCAGCAGACAGTCCATTAAATCGTCCGTCTGTCTGTCTGATTGGGGGGTCGGACCCCCGCAGAGACGCCATCTCCTTCAACAAGGACAAACACAAAACAGCTTCAGACACAGAAGGACAGAGAGAACCCGTCCAGACCAGATCTGGATCCTGATGTGGGTCCTGGATCACGCTGCTATTGGTCAACGGAACTTTAACATGAGAACGGCACCATTAGAACTGCTGTGACTGTGTCGATACAGATCAGCTGAGACCTGATGTGAACAGTGTTCTTCTGCCGTACAGTGAAACAGGAAGTGCAGACATAATGACATTAGCTCTGATGCTAACAGCTAGCTTCCTAATGAGTTAATTAGTTCATGTGAACTCGTTCAGGTTTCATTCCTGTGTGTGGAGTCAGTGACACTGAGGGACGAGTGGCACAATCAGTAAAGGGTTAATCAATACAGCTAAACGATTATAGATTATGATAATAATCAGTGGGATCAATATAGCTGCTCTGCTCATCGCCTGCGTCTCTGCACACACACACACACAGACACAGGTATTTGACCTGTGATGCGGGTGATGACCAGCAGGGGGCGGAGCTTCATCACATAATCAGCCTCAGATCAGCTGATTGCTCATTTTACAGTTTAATATCAACACAGAATCAATATCAACAGGGACACCCTAAAAATACCACCTTAAAATGTTTCAAATGATTCAAACACTCACTTTATAATTAATACGGATCCTGATCCTGAGCCCAGACCCTCTAAACCCTGATCTTGAACCCAGACTCTCTGAGGCTACTGGGGATACCTGATCCCATTTGATCCTGGACCTGGACCTGTTCCTGGATCCAGGTGTTCCAGTCTGGTCCTGATGATCCTCCAGGTGAGGAGACAAACACCTATAGGTCACATGACTCTCATCCACAGGTGATGCTTGTCACCGTGACGACATAGTCACAGAAACACATCAGAGCCTAATTCAAGAGAAATCAGGACAGATGGGTGAACAAGCTTCAACTGCTGCCCCCCCCCCCACACACACACACACACACCTCTCATTCCCTCCTCCTCTCTCTCTCTCTTCTCCCTCTCTCTTTCTCTCTCTCTCTCTTTCTCCCCTCCTCCCCCTTTCTCCCCCTCTCCCTCCCCTCTCTCTCTCCCTCCCCTCCCTCTCTCTCACCCCCTCCCTCCCTCTCTCTCTCTGTCTCCATAATTCAGTGGTTAGCCGAGCATGGTGGTCTCATTTATTCATGCAGCCTCCTGGGCTTTAATAATTGCAGCTCCATTAATCTCTGAGCCTGTTTTAAAGCAAAAATTAAAATTCCACCTCCCTCTGAAATATGGATGAGTGCTGAATCACTGGTTGTGGATGAGAGGAGGGCCTCCACTGCATCTCAGCTTCTCTGCTGCTGAAGACAAGAACGTGACGTCACTGATCACCTGAAACTTTCAGAAACTCAATTTAAGGTGGACTGAACTCCAGACAAACAACCTTAAATGGATTCAATCAAATAAATAAAGAAAGAAATAAACATCAGTAACGTAAAACGGAATCAGACACATCTGAGGGGCTGTGAAGTAACTGAGTAGATGTACTTGTGTTTCCTGTTTCACCTGCACATAAAAGAGTTTGAAGGGAACTCAACATGTGTGTGTTGAGCTAGTTCAAACCTGATCAGATCAGATCCAAGAACCAGCAGAGAATCGAGTCCCTGCTGGGTTCTTCTGATCCTCAGGCGTTCAGAACACTTGGGTCTGCTGTCCACATACTTTTTGGCCATGGGGTACTGGGGGTGCGAAGAGAGAGAGAAGAAAGGGGGGAGATGAAAGGAAGAAGAGGTGAAACTCTTTACCGTGAACAAAAGCCCGCCCCAGGACACACCGGGGAGCAGCAGTGAGGACATGAGCCGGTAACGGGGCCAAACGCTCACTCCTGCAGCCGAGACTAAACTTTGACTCGGATCTTCTTCTTTGTCTTTCTCCAGCCAGCTCGGTTCCAGCTCAGCTCAAGGTCAGCTGGTTCGGTTCAGCCCGGTCTGCAGCGTCGGAAGAAACAAGCGAACCCCGAAAAGTTTAGGCCGACAGCTGCTGCGGACACGGCGGAGTCTGGAACTTCAGACAGCTCCGAGCAGGGAGGAGCTGCAGGAACAGCAGAGGGAGGTGCAGGGAGGTGCAGGGCTCCGGAGTGTGCAGGTTCTTAGCCGGGGGCTCGGAGCTCCTCCTCGGTCAGATTTCAGAGTCTGAGCCCGGAAAAGTGTCGCACACTCGCGTCAGAGACACAAAGAAGAGGACGCCAGTCTGGATTCCAGCTCCGGGACTTTGAGTCCGGATCTGCTCTGCGCGTAAAGCTCGGACCGAGTCTCCTGCAGGACGCACATGGACTCGCTCGTCTACGGTCTGCACGCGGTCTCGTCGTGGGTCTGATCCAGTTCCGGACAAGTGAAGATGAAGCTTGAAGTAGTTAGTTTGTCGTCCAGGCGGATCTGGATCAGTTGTGCAGGTTTTCAGGACCGAACCATGATCTTCCCTTCTCACACATTAAGAAGTGTCTCGAAATGAAACAGAGACTGTCGCTCAGCCTGCTGAAATAATCAGCTGAACGCGGGAATGGAAGCCGCTGATCGATCAGTTCTGAGCATCGATCTGTGATTAAAAGTGATTAAACCGACCTGTTCGTCACAGCGGGAGGCTGCCGTCCCGAACACCCGCAGCTCCACGCTCTTTCATATGTTCTGGTTCTGGTTCCGGTCCCTGCGGGTCTCGACGCGCTCAGAGCTGAGGAGAAGAGACGCGGATGTTCGCCGGGACGCATCGCGCCGCACCGGCGCACATGGAGCGCTCAAGGCGGCCGCGGCTGTTGCTGCTGCTCGGCCTGCTGCTCCGGCTCTGCGCCGCCGTCACCGACGACCGCCTCGTATCCGACCGGTACGCGGTCTACTGGAATAGCTCCAACCCCAGGTAAGACCGGGTCCCGAGCCGGGTGTTAAAGTCTGGAACCAGAGGGGGATCAACTGGACAAAAACCCTGAAATGATCCTTTAACTTTGATTTTAATTAAAATAAAAAAAAAAACGTTTGAAGAGAAGCATCAACATGGAATCCACCTGTAAAATCAAAACCTCCTGGAAAATAATAATAATAATAATAATAATAATAATAATAATAATAATAATAAGAAGAAGAAGAAGAAGAAGAAGAAGAAGAACTGAGGCTGAAGTAATCATAGGTAAGTAATTATAGGAGTATTTCCTATAATTGAGTGCGGATAATCTATTACTGTTAAAAGCTCTCCAGTAAAATACTGACGAGAAGCAATATTATTATCATTTATGATTTATTATTTATTATTAGTAATATTAGTCCAAACATCAGCCAATAGGGATCCAGCAACACTGATCTGTTTTACATACATAATCAGTAACTGTGAATTAATAAATATCAGATTAATATAATGAAGGAGAAAACAGCAGGGGACCACTTATTGATGATAATAATAAGGACAATAACAATATAACAACAACAACAAATAATAATAATAATATAACAGAGGCCGATTCATCGTTTCCATTTTCAGTTTGCACATTAATGTTTTGGTGTGTGTGTGATATGTTGTTATTTATATTAAATCATAATGAATCTGTGTTTTAATATTTAATGATTAATCATATTTGCAGGCGGCGGCTCCTCTGGGCCCTTGTCCTGCTCTGTCTCTGTTTGGTGAATAATAATCTGCAGATTTTCAGGAAAATGTCTTAGGAGCATTTTCTGCGTCGCAGCGACTCAGGATTCAGTCTGTGATTTTATTAATTACAGTTTCAGTTTTAATCATCGTTCAGTAAAAACCTGCTGTCACTCACACGTTTCCGTGGAAACACACTCGTTTTCTCTGATTTCTGCAATTCTTCAGTCCTACGGCGCCATGGGTCAGACGCTTTTAAAAGACGGCGAACATTGGTATAAGCACAGCTGATTACTGATCAGTCAGATTATTGATCAGATGATTGACCAGAAAAATACATTTCAAATGTCGAAAAGATTCTTCACAGAAAAAGAGAAGAACTGAACCCGGATCAGTCCCGCTGACCTGGTCCCCCTAACCCGGTCCTACTGACCCCCTTCAGAGTGGGCCAGCTGACCCCCCCCTCAGTCCAGTCCTGCTAACCCTGGCCCCCCTCAGCTTGGCTCAGGTCTGACCTTTGACCTCTGCTGTCACCTACATGTCAGCAGTTTCTCTTCTTCTGTGGTGTTTCATCGCTGCTCTGCTCCTGACAGCTCATGGTTCTGCCCTCTGATTGGTTGGCTGCTGTCCGAACTGTCCAATAGGAACCTGCTGCAGTCACTTTGTAGTGTTTTTACACTTTTCTAGTTTTATTTTGGTGGAGGGACAGGAAACAGGAAATGATCCACAGGTGTGTTTTACAGTAGTGTTGCTGCAGAAGTTGCTGCAGCTGTATCTTAGCTATAGCTCAGCTGTATCTCGGCTGTATCTCAGCTGTATCTTGGCAGTCGAAAAGCTGTGTGTGTGTGTGTGAGAGAGAGTGCGTGTGTGTGTGTATGTGTGTGTGTTAACTGTAATAATCCTGCAGATGCTCCACAAACTGATCAGTTCAGTTTGTTTGTTTGCTGTTTGTGACTCAGTGTCCAGTGTATTAGGAGCCAGTATGTTTGTGTTCCTGACGTCAGTGTGATCTGAGGTGAACACGTGTCCTCGTCTGACCTGTAGGAATCTTTCCCAATGCCCTTGAACGTCTCACAGCTTCTTCTTCATGTCTCGTTAATTGGACCGGTCACTGTTGAGACTTTAATTAATTATAAAACCCCTGAAGTTGTCTTTGTGTCGTGTCCTGACGGAAACACTGACCTCGAACACATCGGCTCATTTAAAACTGAACATTCCTGTAGATGTTATTGATTAGTGATTGGTTATTTCCAAACTGATCGATCGATTTCCTGAAGTTTCAGATTTTTGTTTTTATTTGAACAAATTGCAGATTTTCAGCAAGAAACAGGAACCGGATGATTTTCGAAATGATCAATGAAAAAGCTGCTTACTGCTTATTGATCAGTTATTAATCAGTGATCGCTCACTGATTGATCACTTGCCTGTGGTGTGTTTACAGGTTCATTTGTTTCCTTCATGATTCAGTGATTCTCAGGAACAATCGGGGCGCTCAGAGTTGACACAGACCAGTTTTTATCATCTGAACACATAAAAACATTAAAACCCTTCAAAGCGACAAACGATCAGCGGTTAATCAATAAGCTTAAGGTCGGAGCAGCTGAGCCCAGAAACCCACAGTGGTGCTGACCGTCTGCCATGTTTCCGACTGTTTCGGCATTTGTTGGCGCCTTTTTCTCTGGAGTGAAGCTGACCTGGTTAAAAACAGGTTAAATGAGGAAAACCTGATGTTTTGTCCGTGCTGTGTTGCCGTAGGCCTTTCTGCTGACGCAGCAGTTTTCTGTGCACTGAGGGTCTTTGTGCCTTTGTGCTGCGTTCGTGTGTCATCAGATGTCCGACAGCTGCTCAACGCAGTCTGAGTAAATGAAATTATGAGGAAATGAGGAGCAGGAGGAGGAGGTTTGGGAGGAGACTCCTTCTGATGGATTTAATCAAAACCAACATGTGCGTCGACAAACAGAGTCCAGACTCCATCAAATCCACAAACAAGGAAACAGCAGGCTCGTCCTGCTCGTCCTGCTCCTCCTCCTGCTCCTCCTGCTCCTCCTCCTGCTCCTGCTCCACCTCCTCCTCCCTGCAGATGTGTCTGTGTGTTGACAGGAAGTCGTCAGAGGAGGTGTCGTTGGGACCTTCAGTGCTATGGCAGCTCAGGAAAGTCAGTTCATGTCAAGATTCTCAGAAATCATGTGTTTGTGTTTGTTTGTTTAAACTCTGATATGACCAGTCAGACTGAGTGCTGAAAGTTCCCACACTGTGTTTGACCCTGAACTCACACATCAACAGGTCTAACGAGTAAAAATCAATAATTATTTATTTGTTCATTTACGTTTTTCTGAATCTTTGTTTGTTTTCTGCTCCGTCACAAACTGGACTGTCCGCTGTTCGTTCAGACCCGCTGATCTGGGATCATTCTAACATTGATTTGTCCAGCAGCATCTGAATGTACCGTTAGTCAGTCTCATTTAGAGCCGGAGGACTCTGATTGGTCAAAGAGTGCTTTATGGTGAATTCAGATTATTGGTCTAATTGATTATTGATCGATCAGCTCGTTAAGTCTTTCTGTGCAGTGCGGCCTGCGTGTGTCCGTCTGAGGAGAAAATGGCGGAGGGTAAAAACTCGCAGCTGCCTCCATTTTGTTCTGCCTCTGGTCCTGGTCTCTGTCAGTCTGGTTCAGACCTGGTCCTGGTCTCTGTCGGTCTGGTTCAGTCTATGTCCTGGTCTTTGTCGGTCTGATTCAGCCCTGGAGCTGGAGCTCAGCTTCCGATTGGCTTGTTGTGTTCTGGTGAACCAGGAAGTGGACCGTTTGTTCCTGGAAACCCATCCTGAACATCGTGTGGACCTGGTTCCTGTTGGCGGTGGCGTGCGGGCATCAGGAAACCTTCCTGTGTGTCTGTTGGACGTTTGGACCAATGGTGCATTGGCGTGGCGGTAGCGGCCTGTGTCGGCGCCGCTGCTCCGGTTATTTTTATATTCTCTGCTCTCGTGTCTCAGCACTTCATCACGCTCGCTGCTCCGGGTTGTGCATTTTAATGCCTGACCCACATTCAGCACACACACACACAACCACACACACAGCGGGGAAACTTTGAAGCCGTGGCTCGAGCTCTGAGGAGGTGTGTGTGTGTGTGTGTGTGGATATAAACTGTACATGTGAGTGTTGGGGGGTGGGGGGCTCTCTGTTTTCTGATGAAACTCGCCGGATGAGCCCTGAACGCCTCTCAGGTCACGTTGGGTTCCACAATCACGATAAAGGGTTGTTTCACCACTGTTAGCCTAGCTTAGCACAAACACTGGAGGTGAAGGGAAACTGTTAGCATCAGCTTCACGTGGCTCTGATTCTCTGTCAATAGATCGATAACTCTGATTTATTGGTTTCACACTGAGCTGAGTCTTAACTTTAGTCTTAGCTTTAAACGAGTGATGCGTTCAGGCAACGTCTGAAAAACAAAACCTGAACATCATTTCTCTGAACAGGAAGTTTGATCTCTGATCCTTTCCTGATACGAAATCAATAAACAAACAACAACGAGTGTTTGTGCTGTGGTGCCATGTCTGCGCACGTGTGTGTGTGTGTGCCGCCGGGCAGATTTCAACAGTCATGAGACTCGTTATAAATAATAATAATATAATAAAATAACAATAAACTTTATTTTAAAAAACAGGAACTTAGTTTTCATCAACAAACAGAAAAAAACATCTTAGACAAAATCACAAAGCCGTCAGTGTGTGTGTGTGTGTGTGTGTGTGGATATACACTGTACATGTGAGTATTTATATACACACACACATCTTTATTTGTTTTATTTGTGTTTGTTTGTATTTTACAGTCACTGCTTCGTTTTTTAAAACCAGCAACTCAGTCGACACTCTGCAGCATGATGTGTGTGTGTGTGTGTGTGTGTGTGAGAGACACACTTTAACATCTGTTGCAAGTTTCTTTCGTAATTTTTAAGAAAAGTCAAAACAAAATAATTTTAATTTAATCAGGAAAAATGAAAGTTACTGCACTGCACAGAGCTGCAGAGCTGCAGAGCTGCGTCACACAAACATTTGTTTACGATTATTAATGTTAACGATTGACAGCGTTCATTAAAATGCATCTGCAAATGTTCTGATAATCAATAATCATTATCGATAATTGGTCAATGAGTAATTTTCTTTAAACAGTTTCAGTGCAGCTTGAATTTTCATTTTATTGTTGTTTATTCTAGCGAAAAAATAACTAATAATCGTCACATGACACTGATGTTTACACAGTGACCGACGCGTCACGACTGTTAACCTTCGTTAAATGTTTCACACCAAAACATAAACAAATAATCACTAAATAATGATAACAATAATAATAATAATAACAATAATAATAATAAGCTGCCACTCTGTCTCTTAATAACCAGTGACAGTAATCTATTACATGTCTTTAAATCAGATGTAATAGATTACTGTAATGACTCATCAGGCTTCAGTTTTTAATAAATCACCAGTTTGTTCATTTTAAAGTAATTTCCTATATAACTGTTATTATTATTATTATTATTATTATTATAACAATAACACTGAGGTGTTTCAGTCATTGTTTATCGATGATTTTCAATCTGACTCTTGTCACTTGATTTGTTTCCTCGTTATCGTCAATGCTGTCATATGATCTGGGGCCACAGGTGGCAGCTCGTTCCCTGCAGCCTGTCTCCTGATTGGTCCACTGGGTCCAGGCAGATGGTGACCTTTGACCCTGCAGCCGGCGCCCAACAGTCAGATGGAGGGAGAGACCAACTCTCTTCCTGCTGGAGTCTAAAGATGAAACTAATAATAATAAAAATAATAGTAATAATGATCTGATCACTGATCAGCTTCAGGGTTCCCGGTTCCTGGTGATCTGATGTGTGAATGCTGACACACACTGACGTTCAGACACAAAGACAACAGAAACAGACACTGAGAAACAGAGAGAGAGAGAGAGGGACGAGACAGAGAACAGAGTGATGACATCCGTTCCGTGATTAATAATCAGTAATCCAGCTGATCAATACCTTAAAGTCGTACAGACACTGTCTGATTTTATTGTCACAACTGTTCTTCTGAATGCACTCACCTGTCTGTGATGGACAGGTGTGATGCTGCAGATAAGCCCCGCCCACTGCCCGTCCTCAGGTGGCTGTGTGTGTGTGTGTGTGTGCTGGGCTGTAAACAGGATTAGTGTGAGCTCAGGTGTCCCTCTAACAGGATTATGGCATCGCTCTCACTGCTGTTAATCCCAGTTATCGATGGCTGGAAACAAAAGGTGCATTTGTGGAAGCAGCAGAGATGCAGAGGGGCGGGTGGTGTTTGAGTGGAGGCGGACACGATGTGGTCTCTGGTCTGTGGAGTCCTTCAGGTGCTGCGGGCTGCTGATTGGTCCTCCTGGCAGCGTTTAACCCGTCAGACCTCCTGACAGACGGCTTCCTGCCTGCAGGCCTCAGACCTGCTGCCGAGGCTGCGGCCGCTCGGCAAGGACGGTGTCCAACTTCATGCTTGTCTCCATGGAAACAGGAGATAAACAAAATATCTAAAACAAATAAAAATAAATAAATCACAGATCGATTCAAAATGTGTTATTGTTGTTGCTGCATGGCAAAATTTCAAAACAAATAAATAAAAACAATCACACATCAATAAACAAACAAACTGATAATCATTAAAATATCGTCACAGACAAAACAATAAAAACAAACTTTATGAACATTTTCGGCTGAAACTGGAGATTAAATTGATTTTATTATTATTTTACTGATGTAAACAATATTAACAATAAACAATACTCATTCATTAATAAAACAAAAATAATAAAGAAAAACAAAAGACTTAAATAAAAAAGAAATTAAACCTGCAGAAAACAAAAGAATGAAACAGGAAACGTCTCAGTCCGTACTGGTCTCTGCAGGATCGGTCCGTCCTGGTCTCTGATCCAGCAGGGACCCTGTGTTCCACTCTCTCTTCTCCAGGATCAGTCCGTCTGTCCGTCGCCTTTCTTTGATCAGCTTGTCACAGAGTATTGATCAGCAGCTCTGGCTCCGATCAATAACCCTGACAGCAGGAAGGTCTGAGTGTCGAGCTGCATGTGAACTCACCAAAGTGTTTTCCGGGACCCTGAACACACTGTGAGACGTTCAGTGTTACGTATTGATCAGCTTCAGCAGTCGATCAGTAAAACTAAAAAACTAAAAAAATCAGTTTCTTTTCAGTTTGTGTTGTGTTTTTAATTATAGCAAAATTGTTTATAAATGTACAATTAATTAATGACAATTAACCAAGAGTCTGAGCAGCTGAACTTTAATTAATGTGTTTCATATAAAACGAGTGAAGAGCAACTGAAAAACAACGATCGATCATTTCAGCTTCGACTGATCAATAAAATGTTTTATATTATATTATATTATAAAGATCTCATGAAGCACAGTACAGTTTGAAATAAATAAATAAAGATAAATGTTATTAAAATGTTTCTGATTGATTTGATTGAGCGTTTAATTTAAACTGATAATCAATGGACATGAATCAGATTTACAGCAAACATCAGAAATCAGATCAGGATCAATTAGAGTATTGACAAATAAAATAATTTCCATCAATAATCATCTACGTCGACGGACGAGAACCAGAGTCAGAACCAGGACCAGACCTGGCCTGGCAGACCAGGGATGGACCCTCAGACCGGGGATGGGCCCTCTGTCGTTCGTGCAGCGTTTCTGTTTTTCTCGTTGTTTGCTGAAGTTTGGAAGTTTTCTGCGGTGAACTGAGCCAACGGGGCCACTGTACTGCAGCCTGAGTGTTTCAGGTGGTGCCCGTGTGCAGATGAACTCTGGCTCCATGTTTTGTGTTCGGCTGATGTGAAGGTTTGGATTCAGTCCTGCAGCAGATTTGCTTCTTTTCCCTGAATCTGAGTTTGACATTGAAGTGAAGGTGGATTCTAATGAGGCGCGTTTGAATTCTGCCTGGTGACAGCGCAGCGGGGCGGGTGGAGTGATTGGGGGGGGGCTCTGAACTGGATGTTTGGCTCTTTTTGAAGCCTCTTGAAGTGCAACCCCCAACCCCCCTGTCCTCCTCCACCTCCACTCCTGAAGGTTAATTAAAGTCCCCAGAGCTGATCTGAGGCCAGTCTGGATCACGCCACCACTTCCTCATGTGGTCTGTGAAACAGGTGTAGAATCAGGTTAGCGGGTTTTTAGCAGTTAGCGGTTAGCGTTGGACACAGCTTCTCCAGTGTCGTGGTCTCACTGTGTTGGTTTGATCAGCTTATCATGGGTGAGATCCAATCAGATCAGATCAATAAACACAGGAAGACCTGAAAATACTGAAAAACCTGTTTTTAGAAAGGACAAAGAGTGAAACACACACACAGACACGCACACAGAGTCAGAGCTGCTGACTCAGCTGGCTCTGACCACACTGTAAAAAATAATTACTAAAATTAAATCTCCACTGAAACTGTGTTTGAATGAGACAGTTTCCATCATGGCTGCAGTCCAGATGTTTGTTTGTTTGTCTGTTTGTTTTGCTGGTTGTTTGGCCTGTTTTTAAGAACCTCCTTTATGTGAACCTTCGATCTGATCACTGACAAGTTTTTAACAAGCTTCAGCTTCTCACATGTTCCTGCAGCTGACGTCCCAGTTCATCTAAAGGAGACCTGCAGCCTCACCATGTTAGCTCTGTTAGCTGTGTTAGCTCTATTAGCTGTGTTAACTCGGTTAGCTCTGCTTTGTTAGCTGTGTTAACTGTGTTAGCTTGGTTAGCTGTGTTAGCTCCGTTAGCGCTGTTAGCTGTGTTTGCTGTGTTACCTCTGTTAGCTGTGTTAGCTCGGATAGCTCTGTTAGATGTGTCAACTCTGTTAGCTGTGTTAGCTGTGCTAGCTCTGCTTTCTTAGCTGTGTTAACTGTGTTAGCTCTGTTAGCTGTGATTAGCTGTGTCAGCTCTGTTGGCTGTGTTAGCTCAGTTAGCTCTGTTAGCTGTGCTAGCTCTGCTTTGTTAGCTGTGTTAACTGTGTTAGCTGTGATTAGCTGTGTCAGCTCTGTTAGTTGTGTTAACTGGATTAGCTCTGCTAGCTGTGTCAGCCCTGTTAGTTGTGTTAGCTTGGTTAGCTCTGTTAGCTGTGTCAGCTCTGTTAGCTGTGTCAGCCCTGTTAGTTGTGTTAGCTGTGTTAGCTCAGTTAGCAGTGTCAGCTCTGTTAGCTGTAACAGCTCTGTTAGCTCTGTTAGTTGTGAATGAACTGTTGACCATTTAAATTTCTTCTTCTGTGTTTTCACCTGTTTCACCTTCAGCAGCTCGAAGCACAGACAGTGGAGGTCTGAGCTGAGTCTACAGGTTCAACCCTGCTCTGAGACCGACCTGGTCCACCAGAGGACCAGTGAGATCCTGGTTCCGCCTGGTTCCGTGCTGGCGTCCTGATCTTGTGTCTCTGTGTGTGAGCTGATGTCTCTGTGAGCTGGCGGCGGGGCAGGAGCTCATTAATGTTTGCTGTTATTTATTATGAATGACCTGGAATTCCTGCTCGGAGATGACTCATGAATCATTGAGAGGCGACCAATCAGAGCAGGAGACACGAGGCATCGAGTCACCAGGGCCAGAACTGGACCAGGTGTGGTCCCAAGTCTGCAGGCAGGAGTTACAGTACAGTCCGGTGTGTGTCTGGTGTGTGTGTGTGTGTGTGTGTGTGTGTGTGTGGCCGGTGTGTGTGTGTGTGTTTACATGTTTTATATTTTTTTGCATCCTGTTCAGACACATTCATATGAGTAGGCTGTAGGAGATGAGCTGTAGGGCACAGGCTGTAGGAGACGAGCTGTAGGACACAGGCTGTAGGAGACGAGCTGTAGGACACAGGCTGTAGGAAACGAGCTGTAGGAGACATTTGCTGTGGACGTGTGTGAACCTCGTCTGAACTTCACAACATGAAACTCACATTTGTGACGATGTCCCTCCACTGCTCCTCCTCTCTGCTTCTCTCTCTTCCTCCTCTCTCCTCATCCCTGCTCTTCTCTGCTCTTCCCTCCTCCTCTCTCCTCCTCCCTGCTCCTCTCTCCTCCTCCCTGCTCCTCTCTGCTCCCTCTTGTTGCTCCTCCAGCTGCTGTTTTATGAGCGTCAGCAACGTTCTGCTCTGAATTTAAATCTGACCTACTTTTCTTGTCATCAGAAAGCGTGAATCTGTTTTTCTTCTTCTGCGGTGGGGGGGGGGGGGGGCAGGAAACTCTGTAAGCGGCCTTTTCCCCAGACGGAGGGAAGCACCAGCAGATTTCCACAGGATGAAGCTTTTAGCCCAGAAACACTTTTCGTCCCTCTGAACGTCAGCGTCTCCTTTCATTCATTCACAAACTCAAACTAAAGCCGCTTTCCTCGCTCTCCCACCTGAGCCGCAGCTCCTGCCAGCTGCGGCAGCATGTCGCTGTGGCGCTGCAGCTCCAGAGTTAATGGGATTATGCAGATGGCCGCGTCTTAAGGCGCCATTTGAAGTGTTTAATGGAGATTATGGAAACGGTCGAGCGGCTCCGCTCGCTCAATGAAAAGACGACACAAAGACAAGAAAAGCAGCAGAGCAGCAGCTGCTGCGGCGGGACAGCGGGTGAGGGGTCGGCACGGTGACGGCCCGCTGACTGACAGGTTGCTGACTGACAGGCCACTGCCTGGCTCAGAGGCACAGCGGCAGGCTGCAGACCAACACCGACACCTGGTGCTGCGTTCAGGAGCAGGTCCAGGTGTGATCATGGTACTGATTTGTCTCTATTAAACGGACCAGTAGCGTGAACTCCTGTGATTGGTCTATGCAGCTGATGACAGTGAAACATGCTGACACACTGACCTGATTCAGATGAACCCACATCCATTACAAATCATTTTCCTTCTTCTTCTGCTGCTCATTTAATCGTAGCTGCTGCAGAAACTCAGGAAGTGCACTGAGTGTTTGTCGTGTTTGGACGACAGACAGTGAATCACAGATTATTCATTTATAGTTTATAATAAAACCTGATCATCTACTGCCGAGCCGCCACCGTTTCACGCTCTGCTTACTTAGCAGGGTTTACTCCTCACAGTCAGAGAGGGTCATGTGACTGATTAGCAGCAAGCTAATCTGCTAGCATGTATTCTGGTTGCTCACAGTGACACTCAGCTGTTTCCTCGTCAGGTTTTATTAAATAATGAATGAATGATTTAATCATGTAAACATGAAGCTGGATTTTAAACCAAGGAAACAAGGACATGAGGAGAGAAGGATGGAGGTGAGGAGGAGGAGGAGAGGTGTTTGCCCCCCCCCCCAGTTACTGCCGCCCCTGCTCTCTGATTGGCTGACAGAGTGGCAGCTCTGGGATTGGTTGGCAGCTTAGGGAGCTCTGTGATTGGCTCGTTGTCTGCGGACTGTCTCACAGCAGCCAGTAATAATTCATGGAGTGTGTGTGTGTGTGTGTGTGTGTGTGTTGTGTGTTTTCCATAAATATACCATCCTCTGCAGCTTCAACACTTGTCTTTTTATTTTTGTCTTTTTCTGAAAATGTTCCCTTCCTTTCCTTTTGTCCTTGGTTCTTCTCCTCTTCTTACATCCTTCTTTCATTTCCTCTCCTTTTTTCTTTTGTTTCCTTTCCTTGTTTTCTTTCCTTTGCTTAATCCCGGAAAGCATCAATCAGCTTTAAATCCACATTTTATTTGGTTTAATTTGTTCATTTTTACCAAACTGAATCAACTGAGTTTCAGCAAAAACAAAAAAACCCATCAACATGTAAACAAAAAACAACAAAAACATCACATTAGTCTGAGAACAAATACAAGAAAACATACAAGAGTTGGCTCAAACCTTCGCAAAGGCTCCCAGCAGCCTTTGCTCCCAGCAGCCTGGTGGGACGAGTCTACATCCTGGATTGAAGTGTTCATGAGGAAAGCAGCTGTCCTCCCTCCTTCCCTCTCTTCCCTCCTTCCTTCCTTTTTCCCTTACCTCCACCAGTTTGAGGCTCCTTGGAGAACGTTGCCATGGCGACGCCCTCCCTGGCTGCCGTGGTGATGAGCGGTCGGTCAACCAGGTGAAGACAGTTCAGGGTTGTGTCCTACACCCGTCTCTGCTTTCCCCATGAGGAGCTGTGTGAGTGCTCTGGGCCCTGAGGCATGCTGGGAGCTGTAGTTCAGTGTAATGACCTGACCAGGCTCTCATCAACCTGCAGGAGCAACAGTCTGTGTCTGTACTGGGGGAACTGGGACCCGTGCAGGGGGTTTGTTTGGTACTCAGATCTTTAAAATGATGAAACTGGATGTTCCTGCTCCTCAGAGGATGAACCGGGTGATCAGGTCCTGGACATTACTGCTGGAGACAGAAGTCTGAGGTGTTCTGAGATCATCACTCATGACATTAAAGGTGTGTGTGGTCTCACTTTGAGTCAGAGCCTCATTTACATCTCCACAGTTTCATTCAGCAGCTTTGATCCAGAGCAACGTCTGTACAGAGTCAGAGCAACATGAACAGAGATCTCAGGGACGTCTTTGTGTCAGTCTGACAGGCCTCAGGTGTGGACAGGTAGAGCAGGATGTCAGGTGCAGAGGAGGTCAGGTTAATCAGTGAGGAGTCGAGCACCAGTTGAGCAGGAGCTGCTGCAACAACAGGGTCTTCATCTGTTTGCTGAAGGCAGAGAGGGACTCTGAGGATCAGATGGAGTTTAACTCAGTCCCCCACCGAGGAACCACAGAAGAGATGAGTCCAGATCCTGGTCTCAGCCCCCATGTTATGCCAGAACGGGGCATCTCCGAGTGCAGAGAGCGGGTGGAGCGTAGACCTGGATGAGGGGGTTGTTAGAAAATGAGAGTAAACAGCAGTAAGAGAAGAGCAGTAAAAGTTGAAAGTGGAGGTGAGATTTTAATGTTCCCTTGTTACAAACCATTCATTTACACAGTGTTTCTGAGCACATGTATGGAATACTTTGCTGCTTGCTGACACATCCCTCCTGTTGAGACCTGGGATAACATGACTCAGCAGCAACAGCGTATCTAAACAAAGGTTAGAGTAGGTTTATTATTGGAGTCTCTCCTGGTGTCATCTGACCTATCATTATGCCTTTTGATTCCCAGTTTGATTTCTCTGTTGGTGCACTGCCATGCATGTTTTTCTAACCTCTTGATCAATGTGATTTGATATTCTTTTAACAAAAAACTGTCTGCGTCTGTGTGAGCTGCGCATTTACCTTTTTAAACAGTAATACGGCGCCTCATAGTTGCAACAGCCGGTCTTTGTGTCTTAGGGTTAATGTTTCAGTCAGATTTCCATTTACCAGCTGTCCTTGTGCTGACTTTGCTCCTAGTTTTGTCTGATATTTAACATTTCCTGGCAGATCTTCAGCCCTGATGACAGCTCTGCTCCAGAGTCACCAATTAAGAACAACACCCTGTTGCTTTTTGTTCTGTTTAACATGACACCATTACTTCCTCAACATTAAGACTTCAGTTTCTTCCTCGTCCTCAGACTCACCCTTGCTGTTATCTCCCTGTCCAGTGTGTGTGTGTGTGTGTGTGTGTTTTGTCTGGCCTGCTGTCTGCAGTCAGCGAGTCACCTGTTAGTCCTCCTCTGCCTCTCCTCCGAGCCTTGTTGGGACACACCTGAGCTCAATGTTCATTTGATCCACAGATGAAACACCTGTCATCTCTCTGAGCTCTGCCTCCTCGCTCTCCTCTTCTCCACAATGGTCACCATGCACTTCATCACTATCAACATCTGTAAAATACATACCAGCCTTTGTCATGGGTCATGGCTGCATAGTCCTTCAACTTTCGCAGGTTTTAGGTTTTCCAGCCCACAAGATGTTTCCTGACATAATGGCTGAGAGCAACTCGTTTGAGAACTCAGTCCTCAGTTGTTGAGAGTAAGCTCCGTTGCCCAGGGGTCTGCAGGAGCTGAAATTCAACTGTTTGCATTAAATGTTTTCTTTAGTCTGGTCAAATATTGAGACACCTTCTCATTATCTTCTTGTGTACATTCTCTGATTTTGTTGTAATCTATTCTTCCAGCAGAGTCTAATTCTGTTCACCGCTCACTAAGCACCATTCGGCCTTGAGTTTGGTCCTTCAGGCTTTCTGAAACAGAATTTGGCAGATCGTCCATTTGATTTCTGAATTCTTTGTAATTTTCAGATGGGTGAGGTAAACCCTCTGCAGCGTTAACAACATCCTCCTGTGTCCATGCTCTGTATGCATACATTGTTTTGGTCATCACCCAGTGGATTCAGCATTTCAATCACTGGACATTGCTCTACAGGAATAACGTTAGGAGGATTGTATACTTTACCACTTCTGGTGACTCCAGTCGTCCTTGGAGCGTCTGTCTTTGCTGGTATGCTGGACGTCATCAGAGTCTCTGATTCCACGTGAGGAGGCAGATACTGAGGAGAGTCGGGTAGAGTGGTGTTGGGACGGGAGAGGCGGCGGCTGCAGCAGGACTGTGGCTCCGGTTGCGGCTCGTAGGGAGGCAGGGGATTTTTGTCAGACTGGTTCTCAGGGTTTTGAGGACCCCCTGGTCTCGTCCTTTGTCCCCTAACCACTCTCTTGCCTCTCTGAATCCATATTTATCTTTGTCCTTCTTTTCTTTGCTCTTTTGAACAATCAGATGCCGGTTTATTGCTTCCACCTAATTTCCCTGAAAACTTGAAATCCAGTTTGTCAGAAATTAACACGTGTTTCTATCAGTGTCATACATGTGTCGTTCATCCAGAGCTCTTAACCTCTGAATTTCCCATTTTGGTAGCGCTACCTTTAATCTCTACTGGACTTGAAAGAATATTATTATTAATAAAAATTAATAATTACGGGGCACCACCCTGGTATCAGGGACCAATAACCAACTCAAAAATCAGTCTCACAAACGTTCGCTTACAGGTATCAGTACCTTTTAACCAGCCTTTACAACACTTGTACAAACAATACAGACAACTTCTCTTTAAACATAACAGAATTTATTAAAATCAATGATACCAATTATTAATCGATAACACCTCAATCAATAAACATCCATCGTGTACCTATTCTAAATTATACAAGGGTGTGTGTGTGTGTGTGTGTGTGTGTGTGTAAAAGAGGAGGGGTGAGGTTGCGGACGTAAGGGAGGAGAGGGAGTACGTCACGCAAGAGGAAATGACCGCGAGGTTTGAAAAAGACAACGGCTAGTGGCGTCTGTGAGCTTAGCCTGTGTGTCTCTGAAAAATGAGTTTTCACCGGTGTATACCCGGTGTGTATGTGCGTGTAGGAAAAGGGGAAAGAAGGGAAAACACAGCACATAAAGAAAAATTCTTCGGGCTCCGGTCATCAGACTGTAATACGCCCGATCAAAGAAATCAAATAAACCAATAACAAATGGGACGCTTCGTCCGTTATTCAAAGCGCGGGACTTGTAGTCCGTTAACTTAACATATGCAATAAAATTTATATGTAAACACAAAAACTACCTCTGCACAGATCAAGCCTCTTACGTGCCTACGAAGCAGGGAGATGTGTGAGATCCGTCTTTGGGTCCGGCTCGGTTCCTCGGCTCGGATGACGACGGTGGGCCGTGTCGCTCTGTCGGCGGGTTGCGCAGCGGGTTGCATAGGTTGAAGAAAGACGCAGCGGTCCTTTCTTCCTTCTGCAGGCACTTTGAGCGCTGGCGGCGGCGGCGTCTGTGGCGGCGGCCAGGCAATTCTCCGCGATCAGCGGGAAGTGGCGAGTCGGGTTGAAGAAAGACGCAGCGGTCCTTTCTTCCTTCTGCAGGTACTTATTGAGAGCTAGTGGCGGCGTCTGCGGCGGTGGCGACTCTCCTTCGGATCCGGGGAAATAAAGTACTTGGGAAATCTCAGCCCGTCCAGTGAGGGTGAGATTAGAGCAGTACAGGTTGGAAGCGGTGGTTTACTTCCTTTTGCGTCGTGCCTAGCTGGGATTCGTGTAGAAGCCAACCAGACAGACTGGAAGCAAAGTTGTGACTGGGTGCTGGCGACTATTGTCCAATGGGAGTCCGCACCCACCGGGGGGGGGGCGACAGAGGGGGTTAGGACGGAGATGGCCTGTGCTCCTTCCTGGTCTGGCCCTTTGATCTTAGACAAATGGAGCGGGGTGCTGGTGGTTCCCGTGCCATTTGGGGGTCAGCGCTCACCAGGGGGGCGGCCGAGCAGGTAGGGGCGGAGGTGTCCCACACTCCTGTGTGCTCTGGCCCATAGGTCTAAGATAAGGAGCAGCCAGGATGCTAATGGCTCCGTCCAATTGGGGGCTGCACCCAGCAGGGGGGCAGCAGAGTGAGTGGGGATGGAGGTGTCCTGCATACCTTTGTGACCTGGCTCCCAGGTCTTAGACAAAGAGAGCAGCCATTTGGTTGGTCTGCAATCTTTGATCTGTATCAGACCTCAGGTCGTAAACCTTGTCGGGGGCCTGTTGTCTGTATGAGGCCCAACACTTGGCTTGGTATGTCAGAGCTTTGTCTAACCCAAGGGCCTAGGCCTACAATAGTACAACAAACAACACACAACCCCAATCTCAGTACTATTCAAAATAATACTGTTGAGGGAAATTCAGATCTTACCCAAGTCTTTCAGTGTATCTGGTTCATAGGAGGTTGTTACTGCTCCTCTCCTCTGGAGGAGCGACCTCGCCTCCCTGCGACCAAAGTCTCCTGGTTGATCTGGAGATGGTGCAGGATTTCTTTGGTCCCTCGTCCGGAAGTGTGTCTGTTGTCTGTCTATGTCTGTTGTTACACAGGAAGGATCTGATAACTAATGAACGTGTGCATGAACATGATTGGCTGATGCAGAATGAACGTTGAGCCTGTTTATTGGATGACACACTGGAAGTGACATTTATAGAATGACATCACTTTCTGCAACATGTTAGCAGCTTGATAGCAGCATGTTAGCAGCTTGTTAGCAACACGTCAGCACCTTGTTAGCAGTATACATGTGGATGTTGCTACATGGCCCCTCTCTACTACCTGCTCCTGTCACACAGTTAAGCATCAGAAGGTGGTTCAGTGAAGCTGTGGATCACCTTGCAGTCGAACACCTGTGTGAGGTGTGTGTATGTGTGTGTAGGTGTGTGTCTGTGTGTGCTGGGCTCTGGTACAGGTGTGCTGAAGGTCGAGTGTTGATCCCACGTCTGCTGCTGCAGTTTCTTGGCAGAGGACACAAATGTTGTCTTCACGCATTCATGTTTGAATCTCAAACATGCGTGAAACATTATCACCCGCCACACAGCTCCCATCATGCCTCACATCAGGACGGCGTGGGCGGAGTCCTGTTGTCAGGTCAGAGAAAATCACTTCAATCTTCAATGAATACATAAACAGGCCCCCCGTCTGCAGCGCTCGCTCTCTCCTCCCATGATGCCTTGCTCTGCCCTATTCACTGTGTTAAAGTGCAGTGGCGCCCGTAGAGCCCATTTTCCTTCCAAAACCGACCCCAGACGGCGCCCCCTCCCCCACTTCACACTGAATGCTGGGAACACACCTTCATCTTGTCATTCATCAGGCATCCTCCACATCCTCACTGCTGATCTGCAGATGTGAGTCATCGTGTGGTCAGACAGGAAGTCAGCGCTGACTCAGCATTAATAAGAGAAACAGATGTAACTGATTGTTTTCTGAACCAGCTGATGATATCATTCATCACGTGACACCTAATCACCAATGCACATTAGACATGTTGTTGATGCTAACTATAGTCTGCTAATGTAGGCTAATGCTAGCATATTACTTTGTGTGTGTGTGTGCGCATGAGTGTGTGCAGGTATCTGCTTCATCTCAGAGCACCTCACGTTTTTCATGTTGTTTTGTTTTGAATTTAAATATTTTAGTTTATGTTATGATACAGCTAGGCAAACAGTTCCCCACACTTCCAGTCATTGTGCTAAGCCAGGCTAAAGTCCCAGACCTGTGCCTGACTCAGGGATGAAACTGGTACACACTAATTTGCCCCCCCCCCCCACGAATCACAGCAGGTTTTGATGACCAGCAGGGCCAAACAATTAGTGTTTGGACAGGAAACACACAGAGTTAATTAATTAGTGTAATAACATAGCAAACCGTCATTACAATGAAAAATAGTTGTATTCAGCTGTAGCTGTGAAAACACAGAAATCTGATTTTTAAACAGAACAACTGAAATATGAGCTGCAGCCAGACACCAGGGGGCGGGGCTTATGACCTGTACTGCAGCCAGACACTGGGGGGCGGGGCTTATGAGCTGTACTGCAGCCAGACACCGGGGGGCGTGGCTTATGAGCTGCACTGCGATCCAGGTGTTTCAAGTCGGCCCTGTTTGTTCACAGAGGAACAGGAGTGATGGTCCTGACCCCTGCTGTCCTCCTCCTCATTTCACATCTCTGATGATGTCTGAGTGTGTATTCTGCTCTGAGTGTGTGTCCTCAACGTCCTCTTCTTCTTGTCTCCTCATTAATTCTGTCCCACACCCCCCCTCCCTGGCTTCTGATTGGCTGCTGGGGGCCTGCTGTGGTAAGACGCCACATTTAAACTGGACGGTTCCTGACAAACAGGCAGCAGCAGGAACTAATGAACTCAGAGGAGATTATAGGCTCCCACAATGCACTGCAGCTGACCAGGGCGGGGAATGGCTGACAGTGTGTACCCCCTTGCCCATATGCACACACACACACATGCACACAGACAGACACACACACCCCCACGGCTCATCTGAATGACATCACAATGCATCAAAATCAGAGCCCAGAGTCCAGCTGCTCACATCTGGATCTGATTACAGTGTCAGTGTGTGTGTGTGTGTTCAGAGTGTGTGTGTGTCTGTTCCTGGCTGCTGCTTCAGTGCAGAGAAACAGTCACTGCTGATTAAAATGAAGCAAAACTGAAGGAGAAACTGGCTCCTCCTGCTCTTCTTCCTCTTCCTCCTCCTCCTCCTCTTCCTCCTGCTCCTCCACTTCCTCCTCCTCTTGCTCCTCCTCCTCCTCCACTTCCTCCTCCTGCTCCTCCTCCTCCTCCACTTCCTGCTCCTCCTCTTCCTGCACCTGCTCCTCCTCCTCCACTTTCTCCTCCACCTCCTGCTCCACCTCCTCCTCCTCCTGGTTCTCCTCCTCCTTCTCCTCCTGCTCCTCCACTTCCTCCTCCTTGTGCTCCTCCTTCTCCTCCTCCTCCACTTCCTCCTCCTCCTGCTCCACCTGCTCCTCCTGCTCTGTTCAATTTTCTAATTTTTTTCTTCTCTTCTTCTTTTGCTGTGTTCTGTTTTCCCGGCTTCCACCTGCTTCCTGTCTGTCTGTCTGTCTGTCTGCTTCCTGTCTGTTTGCTGTTACCTGTTTGTCTGTCTGTCTGCTTCCTGTCTGTCTGTCTGCTGTTTCCTGTCTGTCTGCTGTTTCCTGTCTGTCTGTCTGCTTCCTGTCTGTCCATGTTAACGAATCATTTCTGCAGATGAAGTCGATGTTGTCTACGACTTGATGCGTTGCCGTGACAACGTTCGGATGGTGTCTCTGTCATCTTGGAGTGTTCATTGTCTCGCTGCTGTGGGACGTTTCATGCTCAGCTCCTGCTGCTGCTCTCCCGTTTATCGTGACAACGTGGCATGCTGCAGGTTCACTATCATTCATGGCATGACTCCAAACAGGAAGCAGTCACAACCAATCAAAATGTAGCTCAGCACAGACACACACTGACAACTGTGAGAGGTCAAAGATCGCAGACAGGTGACCAATCAGGGAGTCAGGGTAATGATAAATGAATCAGACATGTGATCCTGTGGCCTCATGTTAACCAAGTGTGATGTTACCATGGCAACGCTGGCGTTGGCAGTTCCACAGAGAACCACAGATCTGAGGTTCTTCCCACTGAGCGGGTGGAACAAACCTGATGACCTGGACCTGCAGGTTCTGAGGGTTCTGCAGGTTCTCCCACAGGGACAATGCTGATCAAACCCACAGGAAACGGCACAAACAGACGCCGAGTCATGAAACCTCAGCTCGGTCCGGAGGCCAGCCTGAGGTCAGTCAGTCTGTCAGCGCTGGTTTTGCCGGCAGCTGATTGGTTGGTCCGAGACCAGACAACAACAACAGTGGCTATTGTCCAATCAGACACGGAGCTTCAGTCTGGCAGGGTCAGATTGGCAGAATTCCCAGCAGCCACTGGGGCCTTGTAATCCAGGCCATGTTGGGGTGTTGATAGTCCAAGCAGGGGTTCGCCGCCACCACCGCCACCGCCACCGGGAGCTGGGAAGCCCCCCCCCAACACTGAATCCCAGAGTTTCAGATGTGTGAAGCTGCAGCGAAGTCACAAAACAAACAAATCGTGTTTTTCATCTTTAGCGACACATGGACCAGTTTAAGTCCAGTTTAGTTTTGTCTGTGTGTTGAAGTCGTGTCAGAGTGGGAGCTCGTCCTGATGGAGGAGAAACATGTCCGTCCTCTCAGGGAATTCTGGGAATGATGGCAGCTTTTGTTGACCAGCGTGTGATTGGTGGAGCGTATCAGCCGCTGACATCCGGGACAAAAATGGGGGGCCGGGGGGGAGGCAAGTAGAACTAATCTGCCCCCCCCCCCCCCGGGTCACAGAGATAAACTAAAACATTAAAAATGAGAAAAGGTGTCTTTTTGTTTTTCTTTTTTGTTTTTTCTGCTCTCTGATTTGCAGATTCACTGATGCGTTTAAGCTCGTTTCATATTTAAGGAATTTAAATTTTCACTTTGAAACGTGCATAAATATTTTTTATAAAATGTGATAAAAGCATCAAAGTGACATTTGATTTTTAATCGGCAACATTTTCAGAAATTATCACAGTAAAATGCTGAAAATATAAAACAGTGTGGATATTTTAATAAAACTGAAAGTAAAGAAGGATTTTTTTATTTAAAAATGTATTTAAAATGTTTTTTAACATTGCGTCTGTAATTATATTATTATGTTGTATCACTTTGTTTGCATCGTAGAAATATTATATTAATGCAGTTACAACATTAAATCCTTTTGTTGTTTTAAAATAAAAAGAAATTAATTCAAATGTTTTATGGTGAATAAACGTGTGTACGTAAAATCATTGTTTTTATCACCAAAGCAATAAAAATTCAAAATGATTAAAAGTCAAAATTTAAAATAAAATTATAGTTTTTTCATCATTATTTTAATGAAGTCCAATTTGTTTTGTTTTATCATTTTTATTATTTTGTTTTTATTGTTTTTTCTGTGTTTGGAAAACTTAAATCTCCAGTGAAATATTATTATTATAGTTGTTAAATCCAAATGTTCCCCTGTAAAGTTTTAATAATTAACATTTTAAAACTGCTGATTTCACATCATTTGTTTCTTCTTTTGATGATTTTTTTATTAATTAATCACTGCGTTTTTGAAGCTGAAACAAGAGACCTTTTAACATTTTTAACAAACGTGAAAACATAAAAACTGATTTATTTTATTATCAGACTTATTGTTATTGATTTCATTTTCAGACTTTATCAGTGAAGCAAAGACAGAACTATTGTTAAATGCAGCCTGAAACATGGAGCCGCTGCAGATTAACGCTCGGCTCTGCAGAGCTGCAGGTTTCACGTTTCACGCCGCTGTGGACAAATCAAATGCTGCTGACCTTCGACCTTTCACAGCCCTGACCCCCCGACACAGGCAGAGCAGTCGTCAGTCACCTCAGATTAAAACTTTATTTATAACCGTGAGATGTGACGCTCCTGTTTCTTCTGCAGCAGCGTTTCTCGTTCAGCCTGAAACAAACATTCAGATGAGACATTCGGGTGTCAGTTCACTCTGATGCTTCAGCTCTGAAGCATCTGAACAGCTTCTAAAACTAATGTCTCAAAGTCTCAAACTAATGAGTCATTCGGATATTAATGATTAATATATTAAATTATATTAAAGATATGAAATGAATTTAAGAGTTTTTACAGTGTTGTTATTTATGAAGTATTCTGTTCATATGTGATGTTTTAACTTTGACCAGCAGCTCCAAGAACCTGATCAATCACATCATTAATCATTAACCGTAATTTTAATCTAATCGTTAAAACGCTTTGGCAAGTTGTTTTCGTTGGCGAGTCATCTGTGACATGCTCAGCGCAGGAAGCTCTGATCTGCAGGAACGTTCTGAGGTTCTGCTGCTGATCGAACAGCCAGTGCCCTGATTTACATACCTGAGCTTCTGAACTCAAACGCATCATAGCAGATCAGCATCAGTTCCCGTTGTTCAGTCTGAGTCTGATGATGCGTTCACTAAGAACTTCCTGTCTGCAGCAGCCGCCAGAATAGCCAGAACAGCTAGAACAGTCTCAGGGGGAACACTGTGTCCCCTCTGTGGTGGTGGGCGGAGCAAAGACTCCCCCTTCCCATTCCTCACCTCTGATTGGTCAGGATCACTCTGCTGACATCACAGCTCAGTGACCTGAAACTGAATGTCCCATTAGTTCACCCACTGGTCTGATGTGGTCTGTCCTGGTCTGATGTGGTCTGATGTGGTCTGTGGTCTCTCTCAGCAGGCGAGACCTTGTTATTGGCAGCAGGATAATTAATGTTCAGGCCTCTCAGGACCCCCCACAGGTGCAATCCCCCCTCACCAAGCTCAGACTGAAGTCTTTGATCAGGGTCTCGTGACAGAGAGTCTGTTCTGGTTCAGCAGATCCAGGATCCCGTCAGTTCTGACTTGGTCTGATCTGATCTTGTAATAAATGATGACTTGTGAGATTTGGACAAGGAGCTGAGCATCGATCAATCTAACAATCGATCAGGGGATTGACAGAAACGTATCATGTGACCTCGTGATCGGTTCAGCTGTTTGAGTCACATGATGCATTCAAGGCCCAAAATCAGTCAGTCAATCAGCAATACATAAACGTATTGATCGTGTTGAATCCTCAGACTTACGTCCAAAACACTAACCTGATGGTGTGTGTGTGTGTGTGTGAATGTGTGTGTGTTGGACTTAGAGATGGCAGTGGACACACACTCTCACACCATCATTAGATCATATTATAGACAGCAGCAGCCCTGACAGATGCTGGTAAACACACACACACACACACATACACTGACACACACACACACACCCACTCTCAAACACTGAAACACACGCATACACTGACGCACACAGTGTTGTAGTATTAGTAATCTGATTACTGTGAGCCCAAATACACTCACTAAACAAACACATCAACCAAACACAATAGATATTATGCTGTGTGTGTGTGTGTGTGTCTCTGATGAGTTCCGTTGTTTCCTAATGAGGTCATGAGTTGCTCAGTTTGATTTGAATGGCTGATTTGTTTAATGAGGGAAGGAGAGACTAATTATGTGTGTGTGTGTGTGTGTGTGTGTTTCTGCTTCTATGACTCTGGGGAGCTGCTGTAGATACTGTGTGTGTTTCACAATCTCTTGTGGTTCAGAGCAGGAGTTGAGATCACCTGTGGGGGTTGTGTGTGTGTGTGTGTTTAACCTACTCTCACCTGGTCAAGTGACTTGCTGAGGTGATGGCGGCATCTTCACTTCCTGTTTGTTGCTTTTTCTTAATTCTATTTCATTAATTCACAAAATTAGAATAAACAAGACATAAACAGACACACACACACACACACACACACAGACACTCTCTCACACACACACACACACACACACACACACACACACACACACACACACACACAGATGGACCATGACAGGTGGAGAGGTGCATCATGGGAGGAGGAGGCCATGCTCCAAAAATCACTTCTGACACAGATCAACACACACACAAACACAATCACATACCCTCTCTGATTGACAGCTCTGGTAGCTACACTCTTGGTCGCCCTGGCGACCACGTCCCGCTCCATTAGTTCGTCTCAATTGGCCGAACCTGTCTGCCAATCAAATGCACAGGCTATGTCCCCGCCCCCCGAGACCTGCAGCCAACCACATCACTCCTCCCCTCCTTCGCTCTCTTCTACGCTCTCTCCTTCCTGTATGACTCTCCTCCTTACTTAAACTTCCTGCTTCCTGCCCCCCCCGCTCACTACTCCTCTGCACATCACTGTTCATCGTTCCCACGACGACAACCACAAGGAGTCGATCGGTGCTGATGTGGACGAGTGAACATAAACAAACACACTGTGAAGGAAGGAAAGCCAAGAAGGAAGAAAGGAGGGAAGAGTAGGAAAGAAGGAAGGAAGGATGAAGGAGGGATGAAGGAGAGCGGCAGAGTCAAATGAGGGGAAGACGGTGAGCAGTGAAACAGACGAATGAAACTGAAAGTCACCCACATCACTGTTTGTTCTCACCCCCCCTCCTCCCTCCTCCCTCCTCCTCCCCCTGCTCATATAATTTAACTTACCCCCCCCACACACACACCTCCCACCACCTGACGAACTTTGAAGTGCTAACAAGACGCCGCTCACCCTGTTTACACAGAGAGAGAGAGTCTAACTGCCATGTCCATCTCCATCACCATCATCACCATCACCATCATCACCATCTCTATCTCCATCATCACTATCACCATCATCACCATCTCCATCACCATCATCACCATCACCATCTCCATCACCATCATCACCATCACCATCTCCATCTCCATCACCACCTCCATCATCACTATCACCATTATCACCATCTCCATCTCCATCACCATCATCACCATCACCATCACCATCATCACCATCTCCATCACCATCATCACCATCACCACCATCAACATCTCCATCTCCATCTCCATCTCCATCATCATCATTAATATTAGTCCAAATGACCTGTAGCCTCCATCCTTCTTCACCCTGCTGCTGCTGCTGCGTTCAGGTCCCGTATGATTTCTGCGTCCTGGTCATGTGATGGTGAAAACGCAGTGAGACCGTGTTTGAGTCTGAGCTGAACGATGCCCTGACTGACGAACATGTGTGGAGGAGGTGGAGGTCTCATTCCCTCCTCATAAACTGTGTGAAATGAGTGCAGATTGTCAGTAAGGTGATCTCAGCAGGTCGTGTAAGTTCAGGACTTCCTGCAGCTCTGAGCTGGACTCCAGGTTCACAGCAGGGAACAGGGAAGCTGCTCCTCTCTGGGGGGGCACAGTGTGCACTGTGTGCTTCAGTTTCCAGGATAGTCATGCTGGATTTAGTCTTTTTGTCCAGAATGGGAGGCCGAGCCTTTAGCTATCAGGCTCCTCTCCTGTGGAACCAGCTGCCAGTCTGGGTCTGAGAGGCAGACACACTCTACTTTTAAAGTAAAGCTTAAAACCTTCTTGTTTGACAAAGCTTACAGCTAGCTCTAGTTACCATGTGAACTACACCCATGGTCTAAACTACCCCTCCATGCCATCCCTTAGTTATGCTGCTATAGGCCGAGGCTGCTGGGGGACATCCCATGATGGTCTCCACACTCCTCCTCTCCCCTCTCTCTCCTCAAACTCATTTAAACCATCACAGATTAACCATTAACTCTGTGTCCTCTCTCCCCTAGTGCTGTGCTTGTTTCTCTCTGGTCTCTCTCTCTGTACCTCTCTACAGATACCTGTGGCTCCAGAGCTGAACATCTGATCTGTGGCTCCACCGACCTGCCCCGTGTCTTCTGCTGCCACTTATTATCATTATTCTGTATTGTACTGTAAATAGTTGCCATAGTTGTTGTTCTACCATTCTGTTAGTTTTCATCTAAAGTTATGTACTCCTGCAACAAGATGTATCTTCTCTCTCTCTCTTTCCCTCTTTCTCCCCAACCGGTCAAGGCAGATGTCCGTCCACCCTGATCCAGGATCTGCCCAAGGTTTCTGCCTGTTAAAAGGAAGTTTTTCCTTGCCACTGTTGCCAAGTGCTTGCTCATGGTGGAACTGTTGGGTGTAATTAATACTAATGAGTGTGGTCTAGACCCGCTCTGTTTGTAAAGAGCCCTGAGATGACTTTTGTTGTGAATTGGCGCTATATAAATAAAATTGAATTGAATTGAATTGACTTTAAAAACTGCATTTAGGAATTTTCCATATTTCAAGGTTGTATTATGAGCCCACCCCACCCACATACACACACACACACCAACCCCCCAACTGAGAGGGTGACTGACAGCACCGTGGATAATCCAGGCTGACAGGGGCCACATGGGGGGGGGGGGTGTCACTCTGTGTGTGTGTGTGTGAGACAGGCGTCAGACAACACAAAGTAGCCGCCTCATATTGTTTGACTGGGGCAGGGGGGCAGACAGGGGAGGGGCAGGGTCAATGATATGAGCAGAGTGGGGGGAGGCACAGTTTGATTGACAGCTGGCAGATTTTTGGGGGGACTCCTCTTCTGCACGTCTAACTTTAACCTCACACACTGAGGCATGCTGGGAAATCCTGCCAACTCACTTTTGTCTCTCTCCTCTGTTTGCTAACAGTTTCCCCCCGCACCCAGTGTTTGTGCTAAGCTAGGCTAACCACAGAGTTACAGAGCTCACACATGGATGGTGGAGTTTATCATGGGTCGCCATGGTAACCAGAGACTGGAGTCATGTTACAGTGAACATGTGGCACTGTGTGTGTGTGTGTGTGTGTGTGTGTGTGTGCAGTTAACATGATCCTACACACTCTGAATGTTACACGTCTGAGAAATGTTGTAGCTCCATCAGTCCTGTCAGACACACACGTGCACACACACGCGCACACACAGACAGAGTCTGAAAGTCCATCAGTTCTCAGATGTATAGACAGACTGTGATGTGAACAGTAGACTTTCTCTCTTCAGACACACTGATTGTGTCTGTGTGTGCGTGCATGCGTGCGTGCGTGTGTGTGTGTGTGCAGGATCAGGTTCTGGGACATCAGATCAGATAGTATTGTCTCGTAACTTGTAGCTTCTTGTCTGAACCTGAAGGAAACAGTGTGTGTATTGTAGCTGAGCCTGTCAGGACCGACTCAGGTTACATTAACACACACACACACACACACACACACAGTAACACAATGACTGCAGAGTATCTCCTCAGGGCATCGATCATGTGACTGTGGCACAGAAATAATGAAACTGTGTGGGAAAATGCTGCAGCGACTCGCTCTAATGTCAACAGAGTTCATCAAACTTCAGAAACAAATGTTTTTACGCAGCCTTTGACCTCCGGGGTCGACCATCACTGACAGACGGGTGTTTCCTCAGGTGCAGGTCCAGCAGTGGACTAACATATCTGCAGACTGAAACAGCTGAGTGTGCATGGGTCAACAGGAAGTGATGCAGCTTCAGGAGCCTCTGGGCTCTTCCCCTCATCCGTAGACCCTTCTGGTCGACCCGGTCCTCAGCTTTTCTTTTGTCTGATGTTTCCTGGTCCTTCAGTCTGGACCTGGTCCTTCAGTCTGGACCTGGATGATCATTGTTGCATCTCGTCTGTCATGAAGACTGACGAACGACCTTGACCTGTCCACGCTGGACCAAATTCACCTGACCTTCGCAGACTTGCACAGATTAAACAGAAAGTCACACTGAGGCATGCTGGGAGCTGTGACATCACAGGTGTGTTGGGTGAAATATGTTTTCACTGTGAGAGACTGAGAGATTCACCACAGCTGGAAAAACTGAAAACACATGAAGATGAATGACACTTTTGCTGAGTCATCGATTAAAACGGAGGAAGGAGTGAAGGAGGGAAATACGCATTGTGATGGTTTCATGAACAGTAAAGATGATGATGAAGATGATGCTGAGCCTGGTGGTCCCATCGGCCTGCTGGGATGGACAGAGTGCTTTCCTCCATTACAGTGATGATGGGGACAGAGTTCATCCTGAACACATCGCCTGCTCTCAGCCTTTAGCATCACCCAATCCCTCAGCTAACTGAGTTAGCCTGCACTTTGCTAATGGTGTTAGGGGAGACAGAGAGGGCACGGCGGAGGAGAAACACTATCAGGACGGTTTTCATTCAGCGGGACGTTTCCAGATGATCCCATCGACCTCCCAAACTCCATCAGCACGACACTCTGATGCTGCGTTCATGTCACATGGGAGAAATCAGCGCCTTGATTTAGCAGCTCATAGAAGGGAAGCTTTGAGTGTTTTCAGTCTAAGATAACGCGGTTGTATGGAGGTCCATTAGTGCCAAAAATAACAGCTCTCTCTCCTCTTGACATCACACTGTCAGGAAGCATCACTAAAACTAGAGACAGCAGAGGCTGCAGGAAACAGGAAGCTGAAGAGAAATCAAATCAAACCTTAATAACAAAAATCCGTTTGTGTGTATGTTGTTGTTATTGTTGCTGTTGCTGTTGTTGTTCCTGCAGTGAATTACCACCTTTTCTCCTCTGAGACGTCTCTGATAAACTGGTTAAAATTCTTTGTTTTGATTATTTGCTAAAGTAAACAGACCAACATATTCATGATACGAGTGTTAATTATGTTAATCATGTAATCTGACGCACACACACACGCACACACACAGAGTGTGTTTGTAGTTTGGTCCTTTGAACGAGCCGCCTGGTTCCTCAAACTTTAGCTGCTTAACTTACCTACATGCTAACATGCTAATAGAACTGTTTCCAGTGTGTCAGCTAGTCATGTTTTCTGTGGTTGTGTGTGTGCATAGTACGTTTCCAAGGGTTGTGATGTGGTTGCCAAGGCAATAGTTGGTGGCTGCTGTTATTAAAGTCAGTGATACAAAAAAACAACAAAATGCAGAAGGTGCTGAAAAACAGACTTCAACTCCCAGGATGCATTTCACTCACAAACAGCCAATCACAGAGTGTCACCTTGTGAGTCGTCCTAAAGAAGGAGCAGCCTCTATGAGGTGACAACAAACAGCTGTGAACACAAAACACTGTAAAACAAACAGGAAATGGCATCATGTCTCCTTTCCCTTAGGTTCTTCCGGGGCGAGTACACAGTGGAGGTGGCAATCAACGACTACCTGGATATCTACTGTCCGCACTATGAAGTGGCAGAGGCAGTGGAGAGCATGGAGCACTACGTGTTGTACATGGTGAACTACGATGGTTACACCACCTGTGACCACCGCAGGAAGGGCTTCAAACGCTGGGAGTGTAACCGGCCACAGAGCCCCAATGGACCGCTCAAGTTCTCCGAGAAGTTCCAGCTGTTCACACCCTTCAGCCTGGGCTTCGAGTTCAGGCCCGGACATGAGTACTACTACATCTGTGAGTACAGCACATTGAGTACATTACAGTGGTGCCTTGACTTATGAGTTTAATTTGTTCCGTGACGGAGCTCGTAACTCAAATTACTCGTATGTCAAATCAATTTTCCCCATTCAAATGAATTGAAATGCCATTAATCCGTTCTGGGCACCCAAAAAACACAGCAATTTTGTTTTTGTTACATGTTTTTAAATAAGAAAAGTGTACTTATAAATAGTGTAAACACATGAAGTGTACTTATATATATATATAATATTGTATAAAAAAACAGTACAATAGAATGTACTGCAATAAACTGGTTTTATTAAGTATAATGTACAGCATTTACCCTGGAGATCAGATGACTTGAGGATGCTGACAGAGGTGGAGGAGAAAGGCTGAACTAAACAACTGAATCTTATTCGCTGATTTTTGTCCTTTTCGCCGCGCTTTCCTCACTTTCATCTGCAGCTGTCTGGCTATCGAGTGAGACACAGGATGCTGGGCGGATGTTATGGCGTTCACTGTGGCGTTTGCTATGTCAACTAATGGTGGGGTATCTGAAGCTGGCTCGTAAACCGAATTTTAGCTTGCGACTCAAAGCAAAAAATCGGCGGAGAGACGGCTCGTATCTCGAAAAACTCGTTAGTTGGGGCGCTCGTAAGTCAAGGTACCACTGGATTTAATATTTCTTTAACACTTTGTATTTGGATAGAGATTGTTATTATTATCAACTGCAACAACTGGGAGTGTGTGTGTGTGTGTGTGTGAGTGTGTGTGTGTGTGTGTGTGTGTGTGTGTGTTCCGTTTGGAACTATGGATCAAAGGAACAACTGGCTTTGATCTGACTGATGTCACACGACATCACTGCATATGTGTGTGTGTGTGATGTCGTGTGACATCATCAGTTCACATTAATACCATCAGTACCTTTTGTGTGTTGCTCTGAAACCGCAGATCTGCAGAGATGTTCAGCAAACATTCATGAGTTGAGTCTCATCACATGTCTGTGCCTTCGTGGAGATGACCACATTCACTTTTATGGAATGATCAGCCTGGCACATCAACAGTGTTGATATTTACAATTTGTTGTGGGTGTTGTTGTGTTTCCTGTCTCTGACCTTCATCTGTTTCCTCTGCAGCATCTCCTCATCCAAACCTGGCTGGCAAACCGTGTCTGAAGCTCAAAATCTACGTCAAACCAACCAGTGAGTCTCTTCTTCTCTTCTTCCTGTTTCTGTTTTGGTCTCTGAGGCTTCAGCATCTGAACCAACAGCCATGTGACGTTTCAGGTGCTGAGCGCCCTCTCCTGGTCAGAGGAGTCGGCCGTCGGCAGCTTTCAGACACAAAAGCATCTTTGATCAGGAGGTTCAGCTCAACATCTCTACCAACTCTAACTGATCCTCCTCCTCACGTGTTTGTTAGGAAACCATAACGCCTTAAATAGCAGACGCATATTTTATGAATATTTAATTTTTCTGATTTGTTCAGTTCTTGAGCTGTAATCTTGACCCAGATATTCGTGGTCTGGGTCTTGGCTGTGGTTCATACGACGTGTCCTCTGACCTGAACCATCACTGAATCAGGTGTTACATGAACTGATCGGATCATTAGTGAAGACTAATGATCTACTAACAATGTCGTGTGAAGGCTCGCAGCCGTCAGAGCGAAGCTGCTGAACTCCCTCCACATTAACGCTGCGTCTCAGCAGCCAGTCAACTGCTTCACTGAGATGGAGGACTGTGGAGCTGTCAAACCCTGAATGTTACCGTTGTATCCGAGCTGACAGAGGCAGGATTCAAAGATCTGATCCTTTCACAATAAAAGTCTGACGAAGGAAAACAAATTAAAATCAGCTGAAATATTAAAAAAATGTAAAATAAAAGATTTAGAAAATAAAACTTTGTTTCATTCAAAGTGAAACAGAAGCAACATAGTGACTGAGCTGATCCTCGTCCTCATTAATGATCAGACCTGATTCATACTCTACTCTGATTGGCTGACGCTCAGTGTGTTTGATTAATGATCAGTGCGTATCAATAACATCAGACTGAAGCTTGTTAAAGGACCACGCTGTCAAACTCTGGAGGTAGATTGCTGAGTTTATTGATTCTTTGGTTTGCTTCATCACATTTTATCAATAAAATATTGATCGTTAATTGTTTTTGCGTTATGGTTTTGTGATGTCATGACTTCCTGTTTTTAACCCTTCGTCTCCTCTCAGACGACTCGGTGTACGAGTCTCCTGAGCCTTTCCTGACGGACGACACCACCGGCGGCTGCAGCCTCGCTCTGCCTCGCCTCTCACTGCTGTCCGCTGTGCTGCTCAGCCTCCTCCTCATCCTCCTTCTCGCCTCCTCATAGCACCTCCTCCTCCTGCCGGACTGATCTCCGTCCTCCCGTTGCTCTGAGGAGAAACAACCGACTGGAGGCAGGAAACTAATCCGGCTCCTACTCCCCAACCTTCAACCTCCACCTGCACCTCAGCCAATCAGAGGAGGCTGCGGTGGCTGGTGGGCGGAGTCTGGTGATGGAGCCCAGACTGCACTGATGTCAAACTCGATCGTTCTCTCCCTGAATCATTTTGTTCCTCACAAGTTCTTCTTCTGTTTATTTGTCTGACAGATTTTTTAAAAATTTGATCTTCTGGGTTTTTTTAGCACAAGATGCCAAAACTTTACTTTGCTGAGTAAAAACACATTTTTTGAGAAAACTAAAGGAATAAACCAAACTTGAAGGGCCGCTCCAGCAGTTTAACATGTTTTAGATGTTTGCAACAAATCAATTGAGCTAAACTCTGCGTTTACAGGCTCGTGTCAGAGATGAAATAATGGAAATCCATGGCTGCCTGGAAAAGTTCATGTTTCGTTTCTTCTGTCAGCAGCATTTCAGCGTTTTTACCATGTGTACAAGCTTTAAATAATTAAACTGTATTCAAACTGTTTTTAGGACTTTGAACATCTAAAACTTTTAAACTTGCTGATTTGGTCGTTTGACAGGATCTCTGATGAAATGTGGCCAAAATAAATCAAATTATGATTTACATCAGGAAACATGTGACACAAGAGTCGGTCAGGGGAAAACACAGAGTGACAGTGATTGGCATCATTTACGTCCAAAGGTGACAGAAACACTGACCTGTCCACAGTCCAGATTCAGTCTGAGCAGGAACACCAGCAGGAACAGACTCACTGCAAACTGATGTTCACATCCTGTTTGTCACAGATTGTCACAGAAATCAGCCTCATGACATCAGCGCAACACCTTAAGATGAAACGTCCAAAAACCTCCAGACTTTAAACTAAAAGACAAAATCTGTTTGAGGAAGCAGGGCCAAGAACGGCTGAGTCAGTGATTAACGTGATCATCACATCATCTTCTAAACTCTCTCTCTGATTGGTCGATCCCTCGCTGACCAGCTCGTTTTATGTAATTCTGAAGTTTTCATTTTCAATGAATCTCTCCAGTGTCTGTGACTCTGAACCATCAATCACTTCATCTAAGAACTGAAAACACTGCGATAAGCAGCCATCTTTAGACTACGCCACGCCACGCCACACCACACTACATCATGTGACGTCACGTCATGTCAGTCTTATGTTGCTAAAGCTAACGTAGCTTTGAAGATCGATGAGACGAGCTAACGCAGCTCCTCAGGCGCATAATTTTAGTTAAATCGTTGCTGTGATTGGTAAAAGCTTGTGATTTGAATTTTCTAAACACTCAAATAACAATTTTGATACGAAACATGTTGAGTTTGAAATGACTGATCAGCAGATGAAGTGATTGATTAGCTGATGATCTGATTAATTAGCTGATGATCTGATTAATTAGCTAATGATCTGATTAATTAGCTGGCTCTTTTCTGAACCTGATCACCTGAGTCATCATCAGGCCTGAGAGTAAAACCAACAGCCAATCAGATGAGAGGAAGCTGAGACACTCTCTCTCTCTCTCTCTCTCTCTCTCTCTCTCTCTCTCTCTCTCTCTCTCTCTCAGTCTTTCCCTTTGTCTCTCGCCCAGCTTCAGTGCTGCAGCCTTTCATTTCTGTAAATCTGCCAAAGACAAATGATGAATTGATTTTCTATGGGGTGGGTCATACAGCAGCTATGGGTGTCGGCTTGGCCCCGCCTACTTTTGCCACAGGGGGCCTGGTTATGTCAAAGGGAGGAGTCAATTGAACTTTTTTCTAAATCGTGTTGTAAAAATACAAATGAATGTTCTGCACAAAACAAAACGAACCAATCAAAAATGGCCTTTTTTCCTCTGGTGCTGAATTTTTAGTGACTGACTTGTTTTCTGGGGGAACAGCAACACTGCGTGGTTTGTCTTCATCTCTTCATACCATCCCTCCATCCCCGCTGATGGAGTGGAGTGTGTCCTTGTGTGTGGACGAGCAGGGGCATGCTGGGAAATGCAGTATAAATAAGGAACGCACTGTGATGGAGGACGAAAGAAGATGTAGCACTCGGACTTGCGTGGAGCCGATGGGAAGAAACGGACATTTCCTTGTCAAAACAAATAGAGCGAAAACTGAACTTGTGATTTTACGTTTGTGCCATTTTAAAAAGATGAAAGAAGAGTCAGTGACATGTGAATTCATCAGCAGAGATATAAAGGAATCAGTCAGATGTTTGTTGTTGTTGTTTTGCTCCTTCATGTTCCTACCTGCATCACAATGCATTCTGGTCCTTGTAGTCCTGTGCTTCCTGGTTCTGTTGATTCGTAGTGGTTCAGTGGGGTCTTCATCCTTTCCTCTGTTGATTTTCGTGTGGATGGAACTTGTTTCTCGTGGTGTGATGAAGTGGCCGGAGGAAGAAAAGGCGTTCTGATGGTGGTTTTGTGGGTGGGAGTGAGACCTCCCTGCTGTCTCTGGTTCACAGCGTCTCTGAAGCTTAATCGAACTGAGAAGAAAATGTTTTTCTACATCCAAATGTCTGCGTCGATTCTCTGAAAGACAAAAATCTGTTTTTGTATATTTTCTTATTGGATCCTTAAGAAGACCTGTCACAGAATGAATTTATCTGATTGGCTGAAGAGCTAACGAGGGTCAGAGGTCATCGGGCCTTGTCGGGCTGTTTTTTCTGCACTGCATGAGCAGGAAAAATAAAAGTTAAACTACATTTACTGGATTGACTTTGAAGACAAACCCAGAGAGAAACTGTTAGAACGTGTGTGAATCTGTTTGATAAATTCACCAATAAAAAATATTCCACTAAAAACATTTTTCTACCTGTGTGTGTGTGTGTGTGTGTGTGTGTGTCTTTATATGATGAACTGATGATCAGTGTTTGTTCCTGTTCATGAAGCTCTGTGGCTGTTTTCATCAGAGCTGTGAGTGAAACACAGGAGAAGAAGTCACGGTTCAGTCATCAGCCAATCAACTGACACACCTCTGGCAGCCAATCAGAGACGAGGACAGTGGTTGACAGTCACCATTTTTGATTTTTGTCATGCAAAGATTTTTATTTGCTTTTAAAATAGTATTTCAGATTCGATATTTATTTGTTTGTTTTACATAAATGTCTTCGTAACTCAGGCTGCAGTTTTCTCATTTGACCTGAACGTAGATATTTTTAGACTGTACTGAAAACTTATTGAACTTCTGCAGGTAAAACAGCAGCTGATGTTTAATTATTTTATTATCTTTCCTGAATCTGAAGATGATGCCGATTCATTTATCAGTAACTTCATTAATACTCAGAGCAGATACTCAGCTGTTACTGAGATCTACTGACACTGTCACCAAACAGTGAATTTACTCCTTAACGTCATGTGACTGGAAACGCCACCTCCTCTGGATGTCACGTGACTGATCAAAGCTGCAGGGGAGCTGGGCTCCTATTGGCTGCTGTCTTCTGTCAGATGACTCCAGAGTCCCGGGTTCAGACTGGTTCTGGTTTTACTGGTCCAGTTTACATTCTTCTAAAGGATTTTATCTTCATCTTGTAAAGAGACAGTTTAACATGTAAACTGTGAAAACATGAGTGTAAATGTTAAAATTAAAATTAAAAAAGAAACACTGAATGCATTTATTTATTGTTGTGCAGCTTTTACAGCATTTGATTTAGTAACCGGGTCATGGTGTGTTCATCTATCTCCTCCTGCATGTGTCCACATTGACCACAGGACGTGTGTGTGTTTGTGTGTGTGTGTGTGTGTGTGTGTGTGTGTGTGTGTGTGTGTGTGTGTGTGTGTGTGCAGCTGTGATCAGCTGACAGGGTGAACATCTGCTGTCCAGACTCATTCACAGCCACAGAGAGGAGGTCAGGACGCCCTCCAGTGGATACAACCTGCCTGGACACCTGCACTCTGGCCACCGGGACTCTCCTGAGGCCTGGGTCCTCTCTGACATCAGCTTTGGATCAGCTGTGCAGCAGTTTGTCTTTAATGGCCTCAGTGAATACAAGTACAAGTGAAGTCACAGCTGAGTCTTGTTAGTTTACACACACACACTGTGGCTGTGGCTGCAGGACAGCAGAGACACTTCCTGTTCAGAGCTCTGTGATGTCATCCAATGTGTATGACGGTCCAACAGATCCAAATGTTTCTCACTAGTGTCTGCAGATCCAGCTGTGAAGAGTCATGCTGACCCCTGCTGGTCTCCTCCCGTCACTGCAGCCACAGGAACAGGAGGAGGTGTTTGCATGTTGTGTTTGTTGTATTGTTGTTGTTGTGGAGGAACAGGACCACGTTGAGATGTTTGAGCTTGATGGACCTCTGCAACCTGCAGGACCCATAAGCTGCACTTCCTTCCTGTGTGTTTCCACCAGACCAGAGGGTTTGATGCCTCTGTGATCGGCTCGTAGGCCTTAAATCAGTCCAGCAGCTCACACAGACACTGTGGTCAAACATCTGCACAGAGCAGCAAATCTTTAGAGAATGAACTAACAATCTTCAGCCTGTCACATCTGCTGAGAGCATTCAATTATTCCACTTCAATTCACTTTGTCGATGTTTATATGTCAGATTTCTGTGTTTCTATAAAAATCTGATGTAATGTTCAGAGTTCAGACGAGGCCTGAAAAGAAATACAGATGTGTCTCTACTGAAGAACTGCAGAGGAACATTTCAACATAAATGAGCAAACAATGAGTCTAAATGTGTTTAATTCATGTTTGCAGTGAAAATACCAGAGAATAGTTGTGAATGAGCTTCACAACAAAAGAATAAAGTGTTAAATGTCAAGTTAAAGAATCTCTTTACTTGTTTTCATCACTCTTCAAAGCTACATTATCTTTAGTAACAAATAAAAACTGACATGGAGTGACGTGACGTGGCGTAGACTAAACATGGCTGCTTAGCGCAGTGTTTTCAGTTCGTAGATAAGACTCAGTTTCCTGCCAGGACGCCAGTTTCTTCTGGCGGAAGCCCATTAGTGACTTCAACCACAGAGGCCGTCAAGAAGATCCTGGAGGAGCAGGCCAAGAACATCGGCGTCATCGAGGGGAGCGATGACATGTCACAAGACGTATCACGAATGCGACCTGACGAGGCAGCATCTGAGATTGTTCAAGCAATCATGGAAGAGAGTGTCTGGTGGAGGACATGATCCCACCGGAGGAAAGCCCATTCGATGGCACAGCTGAGGTGTGCCTCTACAAAGCAATTGCTGAGGACTTAATCTGTGGCCGCCACGAGATTATTGCCAGGCAGCCGAGTGATGTCGTATTCCACCAGCTGAGACCTGAGCAAGGACAAAGGGTCTACTTCCGAGGCGAGATTAGGACGGAAGTAGACACCTTCATGAAGCTGATGTGGAACTGGCTGAACCAGCAGGCACAGCAGCATGAAAGGAGGAGGGACCCCGTGAGCTTTGCTCTGTGGAAGATCCAGCCCAGCACTCCCAGAGGTCTCCCCCAGCTAAGGAAGGTGATGCCTGACGCCTGCCGCTGAAACCGCAGTGGCTCCTGTCAAGTGATGAAGCTGGGCGTAGGAGGCCACAGCACAGCCAGTCCACCAGTTGGACAAACTGTGTTGCCTCATTGTAAGGACGGGCTGGTTAACGAGGTCCTGAAAATCTGGGTCAGCCGATGCCCTCGGCTATCCTTCATGCCCACTGGACGCGGAGGGATCTAACAAAACCAGCATCGTGACACCAAACAGATGTTTGGCAGAGGCCGCTGGTTCTCCCATCACCATCAAGCCGAGTGGGCCACAAATATCCAGCAAATTACTATGTCGCCAAGGACCTTTTCAAGACTCTGGGCAGCACATGGGAGATGCGCTGTTGTCACAGGATGCGCTTGATTCAGACACATCATCACCCCATCAAAAGGCACCTGGTGACACCTCAGTAGAAGTCCACCATCAAAGGCTGCCAGTTTTCTCAGTGCCCGGTTTGTGACGGGGGCCGCCAAGATTAATGGTTGGTGGTCCCAGGGCGGGCAGACAGGTGGGCGGGACAGACCTTTCTTACAGCAGACACTGTCACAGCAGGAAAGCACAAGGGTAATGGGCAACACTGACAACAACTGTCTCCCCATTGAGGCGCCTCACCAGCATGCTGGCCCCTGCTGGGCGACAAGCCAACGCTCTCTGCTGTAAGCAAAGGTTTGTTGGGACGTGAAGTCCGCCCTCAGCTGGGCTCCAAGAGCACGCTCAACCTGGACATGGTGCAGACTTCAGGTCTTGAGAGATCGCACAGGTGTTGCAGCCAGCCGCCTGTGGCCTCAAGCAACAAGGTGAAGCTTCATTCTGTCCCCTTGCTGTGAGAGGAGTACATGCATGCTCACTGTGTGTGTTGGCTGTCTGAGTGCTTCAAGCCCCACATACAAACAACAACATCAAAACAACAATCTTTTTCTACTGTACTTGAAATGACACGCTTACTTTCAGAAACATTTTTCCATGTTATTTGTTGTACAGCTGTAGATGTGCTCACTGAGACCATCAAGTGTTCTTAGAACACACAGCACTTCTGCCTGATTCTCCTGTTTGATATGAATACATACTGTAGAAGCATCAGAGGAGCAACACGTCTTCCTTGACATCTCATGATATTAATACTGCTGATGTGTCTCAGCTCTGTCTGACTCACGGTTTCCTTCTCAGAGGTTCAACATATTCATTACTCACATATTTTAATAGAGATCGGGAACATTAATAACATCAGTACTCTTTGTGTGTCGCCTCTGAAACCACAGATTCGCAGAGATGTTCAGTGAACATTCATGAGTTAAGTTGTGTCAATGAGAGGAGATGTGCTGGAGGAAAATCTTTAACTTGACATTTAACATTTATTCTTTTGTTGTGAAGCCTATTCACAACTATTCTTTAGACCACTGCAAACATGAATTAAACACATTTAGACTCATTGTTTGCTCATTTATGTTGAAATGTTCCTCTGCAGTTCAACCTGTCTTTTGGACCCCATCCCAACTCGGGTTTCTCAAAGATGTTTTGTGGCCCTGATTGGCACTTTTATATTGAATCAGATCAATCTGTCATTACTAACAGGTTATGTTCCACAGGCTTTTAAGGTTGCTGTCATCGTGCCTACTCAAAAGCCTTCTGACCCTGGTGTTTAGCGCACTACAGACCAATATCTAACCTCCTAAGTTTTCAAAAAATCTTGAAAAGGCCGTGGGCTGATCGTTATGTGATCACCTGCAGAGGAGCAGGTTTATTTTGAAGCACATTTCAGTCAGGATTTAGAATAAATCACAGCACAGAAACAGCATTGGTTAAGGTTAGCAACGACCTCCTAATAGCTTCTGACAATGGCCTCGTCTCTTTACTTGTCCTGCTAGACCTCAGTGCTGCATTTGACACCATCGATCACAGTATCCTACCACAGAGACAAGAACATGTCATTGGCATTAAAGGAACAGCACTAAGCTGGTTTAAATCTTATCTATCTGTCCATGTTAATAACGACTCGTCCGTGCACACAATGGTTAATCATGGAGTTCCACAGGGTTCTGTGCTTGGACCTGTACATGCTTCCCCTAGGCAATATTATTATTAGGAAGCACAACATAATTTCCATTTCTGCTACGGATCTATACACAGCCATATTTATCTATGAAAACCAGAAGAAACAGATCAATTAATCAGACTTCAGACATGTCTGACAGACATTAAGGCCTGATGACTCCATAATTTTTCTGCTTCTAAATACAGACAAACCGCTGAGGTGATTTTGCTTGGGCTCTAAACACCTCAGAGACAGCTTATCTGACTTCGCGAGTCGCTGATGGTGTTACCCTGGCCTCCAGTTCTCACTGCGTGAGAACCTGGGAGTCATATTTGACCAGGATATGTCCTATCAGTCTCTATATTAGGCAGGTCACTAGACTGCCTTTCACTTTAAGAATATAGCTAAGATTAGAGTATCCTGTCCAAAAAATGATGTCAGTGCTGGTCCACGACTTGTTATCTCTGCTGACTATTATAATTCCCTTGCTGGGGTCGGGTTATCCGACCAGCCTTCACTGCAAGGCTCCAGCTCATCCAAAACGCTGCAAGGGTTCTGTGGAATTAGCAAGAGAGACTCATATTTCTCCTGTTTTAGCTTCTTCATTGGCTCCCCTGTAAAGTCCAGAATAGATTTTAAAGTCCTTCTTCTTACCATAAGGGCCCTTAATGGCCAAGTCTATTGTACCTCAATGAGATGCTAAGTCCCTTATCAACCCAACAGATCACTTAATTCAGGAAAGTGCAGGTTTGCTTGGTTCCCAGAATCTCCAAAAGTAGAATGGGAGGCCGAGCCTTTAGCTAATAGGCTCCTCTCTTGTGGAACCAGCTGCCAGTCTGGGTCAGAGAGGCAGACACCCTCTCTACTTTTAAAGTAAAACTTAAAACCTTCTTGTTCGACAAAGCTTACAGCTAGCTCTAGTTACCTCTGAACTACACCATCCATGCCATCCCCTAGTTATGCTGCTATAGGCCGAGGCTGCTGGGGGACATCCCATGATCGTCTCCACACTCTTCCCTCTCTCTCCTTAAACTCCATTAACTCTGTGTCCTCTCTCCCCTAGTGCTGTGCTTGTTTCTCTCTGGTCTCTATCTCTGTACCTCTCTACAGATACCTGTGGCTCCAGAGCTGAACATCTGACCTGTGGCTCCACCGATCTGCCCCGTGTCCTCTGCTGCCTATTGCTGTCATTATTCTATATTGTACTCACTCTCTCTCTCTCTCTCTCCCCCAACTGGTCAAGACAGATGGCCGTCCACCTAGAGCCAGGATCTGTCCAAGGTTTCTGCCTGTTAAAAGGAAGTTTTTCCTTGCCACTGTTGCCAAGTGCTTGCTCATGGTGGAACTGTTGGGTGTAACTAACAGTAATGAGTGTGGTCTAGACCTGCTCTGTTTGTACAGTGCCCTGAGATGACTTTTTGTTGTGAATTGGCGCTATATAAATAAAATTGAATTGAATTGAATTGAATTGCAGTTCTTCAGTAGAGACACATCTGTATTTCTCTTCAGGTCTGAACTCTGAACATTACATCAGATTTTTATAGAAACACAGAAAGCAGGGAAATGTCATGAGCATCACACTGAAAACTCGAATGTTTGCAGCTGACGCCATGCTTAGCAACTGTTTCTGCGGTGCAGTCGCCATCGAGGAGCGGGGTTTTTGTAAGCCTTTGACCTGTGACATCAGCATGACGTCACCACGGCACCGTGTGATGTGAGTATGACAACCTTGACCTGGCTCAATAAATAGGACTGAATTCATCTACTCTCGTCATTCTTCATTTAGGTTTGAGTTGAATGACCTGACCAGGGCAAGGAACAACAAAGGCGAGGAATTCACAAACACACACACGTCAAAGTAATCAATTACACTCCTTGGGACAAGCAATGGAAATGCGATCAGCAGGAACATTGCAGGCTGAGGAGATGCAATTGGTTGGAGTGGATACTGTTCGCCCACTCATCCAGTCCTTTTTCAGCAGGATGACGGGAGAACAGCTGACTTTGTTAAAGTCTGGAGCTCCTGACGATGCCACCAAGATCATGTTGGCAGACCTGCTTTTGGACATCGTCAACATCGTGTCCAAAGCGGTCTACGCAGCGTGTTCAGGCCAGTGTGGGCGACACAATCCCTCAGACTTTCTCTGAGGTTCTGGACCTGCAGGACCAGATTGAGTGTGTCAGCTCAGAGCGCCTGTCCAGCCTGATCATTGTGGAAGTGGTGGAGAGCATCAAATCTGCTCTCTCCAGTAGTCTGCGCCAGGAGGAGCCTGTTTACCAGCACATCACTCCCCCGCGCAGACTCAAAGTCATGATTGGCCATTGCTGCAAGATGATGACATCTTTCATGGCCAATATCAACAAATTCTGCAGACCTCGACTGTGCAGGAGGAGGAAGGAAGCGCAGAAGCTGGAAGTTGTGGACGTAACTGAAACTGCAACTGTCCACCAGTCATCTCAATCAGAAAAGGCACAGAGCCCAAAAAAGGTGCCATCTGATCAGGTACTTACAGAGACGGAGGGATCTGAAAAGGTGCCTTCAGAGGAGGTGCCATCTCATCAGGTGGCATCAGAGAACATGCCATCAGATAGAGTGGCCTCAGAGAAGGTGCCTTCAGACAAGATGTCATCTCATCAGGTGGCATCAGATAAGGTGCCTTCTGACGACAGCCTTGTGGTGGAAAAGACCAAAGCTGTCCAGGAAATAATCAAGAAGGAGATGAGCAACATCATCGAGCCTCTTTTACACGACGTGCCCAACTCTGACTATGAGCAGCTGCGGTCAGAAACCTCTTTTGAGACTGAAATTATCTCAGAACACATCTCTGAGGTGATTTCTGAGGAAGTGAAGAGCTCGGGACAGATGGACACTGAAGGTCCAAGTCCCAAACAGAAGACCAGACTGTCTCTAGGAGACAACCTGAAGAGCTTCTTCACAAAGAGCTTTGCCAAAGCCTCCATTCAGTCCATGGTGGCAAAGCTCCAGTCCAAATTCAAGAAGGACTCTAGAGGTGACGGCATTAAGTCCATGGAGATGCTCATAACCAGCATGGACTCTGTTTTGAGCGAGGGCGCCAGTAGGCAGCAGGCCCAAAATCAGCTCGCCAAGTTCCACGGCTTCCAATACATCACCAAGACCAAAGTCCTGGTATTCACCCAGGCACTGACTGACCTCCTGTACAACTACATGACAGACGGGACAGCCCACATCATCCCACTCAGGGCGCCAACCGACACCACAGTGTCTGTTCCTCTGTCAGATACAGACTTGTACACTGACATAAGGAGCAACGTGTGGATGTTCCTGGTTCTCATGAACTGGTGGATGAACATCCAGGTTGGCAGCCACAGCGACGGGGTGACTCTGGCTCTGATGGACACAGAGTCTCTGGCAGCGGCCGAGCTGACAGAACTAAACTGTCATGAGCTTGTCGTCGTGGACCAGGACATGACACCACAGACGCAGAAGAACAAAGCATCTGTGCAGGTACTGATGGAGAAGCTGGTGTCCAGAGCCTTTAGGAAAGCCAAGGTGAACTGGACCATCGGCCACCCCGAGATCATCTTCAGGAACCTCTTTGAAATGATGTGGGCCCAAGTCGAAGGTGAACACTTACAGTTCACCCCAAAGACCTTCAAAGACCTCAACATTTTCAAGGAGCTGTGCAAGAAGGGGGGCTGTGCCGAGAACGTGCTGGTTCTCATGAACTTATATGAACCAGCTCTTAACCAGTGTGTCGTCTCCATCTTCAGCGACCTGATGACAAGACAGAGGAAGCCCGGCACAGTGCGCAGGTTCTTCTCCTGTGTGGGCAGAGTCCTGACCAAGCCCTTTGCTGCCTGCACAGGGAGACCCAGGGCAGCTGTCATCTAGGTCCAATGTCACCATTGTCTAGAAGGAAACCAACATCTGTCCTTCTCAGGACCACCTTGGCCATGCGATCTCAGACCTGCAGGCTTGGACTCTCAGTCCTGAGCCTTTCTGAGTTTGTGTGTTGTGGTGGTCAGGGTTTACTGAGGGTGCTCCGGTTTTCCCACTCTCAATTCATTCAATCAATTGGTCACGCTGCATTCATGAAATTGGTTAAATAAACAATCGAAAATCACAATTTACATCTCTTGTTGACGTTCTTACAGAAGCCTGGAAATGAAACAAAAGTCAAAAGTCAGTGACGTTTTAAACACTTGGTTACAGTCTTACATTTACTCTCTTCCTCCCGAACGCTGTTGGCCGACTTTTCAGTTCAGAATGAAATGTTGTAAAAGTTGGAGCAGCTCGGAGGCTCAGCGTTGCCCAGAAAAGCGTGGATGAAATGTGGGTTGAGGGACCAAACACACATATTTTAATCTCTGAATCAGTCCGAATCAGGAGACTGTGACTAATATTTTACCTCCAGTCATAATTGAAACCTGTTTATATGATGCTGGATCTCAAAACACTGACATAAGTTCAAACCATCTCTTGGCAGCATCTCTAGGTTCGACAGCGGAGATTCAGACCCTCATCTCCTCTGTGGGGGCTTGGACCCGGACTTGGTCTTCTGCCTGCACAGTCACAAACACGACCGATGAGATCAAACACGCAAACTACATTAAATACATGCAGGGGAAATATTAAAATCAACACTGTCTTTATTATTCTACTTGAATCCATTTGATCTTCACAGCTGCTCCGTTTACACTCAGCCGCATGAATACACCTCAATATGAGCTGAACAGCTCTGCATTAACAAACGTGACTAGAATCAATGCCTCACTTTACTGTTTCATGCAAAGGCCCTTTAGGATTACATATAGCATCTTTCTGTCAGTGAATACTGAGCAATTTAACACTAAACTGAACGTGTATTCAACACACATGTGTGCGCGCATCTCTCTGCTGCGTCGCTGCGCGTGCACACATACACACGCACACATCCACACATCCTTCCAGCGACTTTTTGGAAAGACAGCAGCACCTAAAGATAATTAACTCTACACTTTACTGTATGTTATTTAGCCAGAAATGGTGATCGCCATGCAAAAGGGTTAAAGAGATGAGAGTGATTCAGGAACAGAAAGGGCAAACACCACCAGCTCTTGTCTCAGATGTGGCTCAATTTTGCACAGAAACACCAGTGCCTAACACTGCCGTCTCTACTGTACAATCACTCTACCTCACTTTGCACAACTCTGCTCACAAAGGAGCTCCTGAGGACATCATTTCTGGACCTTCTCTTCATAAACTGTATCGGTTTGTGTTTGCTACACAGTCTGACACCTAAATCACCTTGCATCCCGTCTCCGGAACAGTTTAAGCAGCAAGACCACAGGGCACAATTGACAACTGGCATTGTGCCAATCACCCGGTCAGGTGACCAGAATAATTTTATTTTATTTCCATAATGTCTTGTCTTTAGCCAGTTTTGGGTTATTTCTAATGTAGAGAAATGTTCATTGTAGCAGAGGTGTCTGGGTGCTGACAAAGGAGATTGTGCTGTATTTGACTTCGATGCATTGAAAATATTGTTTAATGGTATTTTCTTATTGAAGGACTACAGCCGGGGCAGGAGTTTAAAAGGGGCCATCTTGGCAGTCTAGGGTGAGTCTTGACTCAGTTGCACTGCAGGTGACAGAGTGCTCATTCTTGCATTGTGGTTTTGGAGAGAGTCATTGAAGATGTTTTTCACAATGTTCCCCACTGTTTGCACCTTGGGAGCCATCAGTTTTTGACTGCGCCATCATTGTCCCAGTTTTTGGAGAATTTAAAGCAGAGCCCCGCTACACTGATCATTCCTCTGTTCTGTGCCGCTCTGACAGACAGCCGCAGTTACACCTGAGGAGCCAACATCTGATTATCTTACTAAGACCATTACTCATATGTTACCAAAACCACTGTAGGTACATTCAGTCAATTAACTAAATTAACTAACGATGAATGTGTGTGTGTGTGTGTGTGTGTGTGTGTGTGTGTGTGTTTAGCTGCAGTGTGCCCTGCAGCCAGCAGGGGGATACACTGATCTGAATTCCAGCCGAAACACAAAGACAAGAAACAGTTTCACTGTGAAGTTAAAATGATTATACTCATTTATATAATTTCTGTAAATGTGTGTGTGTGTGTGTGTGTGTGTGTGTGTGCGTGCGTGTGCTCGGCAGGCGGGTACAGTATACAGTATAAGCCCTGTATCTGTGTGTGTGTTTCTTTGCGGAAGCGTACGGGTGAACCAGGTGATCTTGAGTATTCACTAATTTATTGTTTTAATTTGTTTATTTGTGTTTACGGGTTTAATTGATTTGAACAGTTTGATTGTTTTTGTTGTGTTTATCGGGTCGTGACGGAGAAGGAGACGCCGGAAAACACGACTCCGGGGTCGAGGGCTAGGGGGTGGGAAGCTCTGGATTCTGCAGGTCCCTGGAGGACTGATTCCTGGGACCCCTCAGCTGTCTGACTGTAATGAGCCTGCCATCGTTAATGTGGTCTCCATGGAAACGGCGCGTCACGACGCGGGCCGGTATAAAGCAGCTGCGGGACGCGCAGACGTGCACTGAAGCTCCGCAGCTCCGCGCTCAGATCACCGGACCGCCGCCTGCCTGCTGCCCCGGAGCCGCTGAGCCAAACCCGGATGATCCACCTGAGTCCTTCGCCGCCTGCACGAGACATGGTGCACGAGACCGCGAGTCACCTCAACAAGACGAACAGGTAAGGACGTGATGACGTCAGGCTGTTTGAAATGAGGTGACACAGAAACTTCATATAACAAACTGAACCATGATCAATAACCGATAATCAGCTCACCTGGAGATGTTATTGTTTGTTTCAGTTTCATCAACATTTTCATATTTTATGTTTATTTGCTTGAAATTATTAAAAACATTGTTTCTCTCTCTTTCTCTGTCCGTCTGTCTGCCTGCCTGCCTGTCTGTCTGTCTGTCTCCAGGGATCTAGTTCGAAGCATCACAGTGTATGACGGTATGGCAGCTTCTCAAACATCAATCAGATCAATAACTTTATTTTCTGACTCTGTCGTTAACTTATGTATATTTAATAATTAGAATTATAAAAAATAATTACTGACACTTTTTCAGTTTCCTATTTCATTAATGAAACCATCAATGATCAGATCAGCTGCTGATCAATACACAATAATCAGAGGCAGTTTGTCCTTTAGAGACGCAGGATTCTACTTCCTGTCTGACCTCTGCCCCCCCTCCTCAGGCCCCCAGCTGCTCCGCCGGGTCTCCCCCACCAGTCGTGAGCGCTGGCGGCAGCAGAACGTTAACGGAGCATTCGCTGAGCTGCGGCGTCTCCTCCCCACACACCCACCTGACAGGAAGCTCAGCAAGAATGAGATCCTGCGTCGAGCCCTCAGGTACATCACCTTCCTGGACCAGCTGGTGTCAGACAGGGACCTGAGGCAGGCCCCTCGGGCCCGAGCCGGGAGTCTGGAGCAGGAGGATGGACTGCAGGAGGCACTGTCCCCCAGCAGCTGTGACAGTTCTGTGGACGGAGACTCAGACCACCTGATGGAGGAGCAAGACTGTGGAGGTCCTCAGGAGGACCTACACCTCCACCAGCAGGACCTCTACCTCCACCAGCAGGGCCTCCACCTCCCTCAGCATCAACTCCACCTGTCAAACAGGTACAACTGATTAGACAAGCTGGGTCCAGCAGCAGGAGGAGCGCTGATGAAGCAGAAACTGCGGATTAGTCCTTTAAAGGCACATATTGTGGTGACGGACTGAGACTCGTCATGTGATATTCACATTAATCAGTGTAACTATTATTGGTTAATTATTATTAATTAATCATTAGATACATTGGATTTACATTAAACTGATGCTGAATGTGTTTTTTACCCTGTCAGAGTAGAAGAAGAGGAGGAGGTCATGTGACAGGAAGTTCAGTACCCAGATTCGGTTTCTTTAATATTAAAGAAACTTTTGGTGTTTTTATTTTTTTTACATTATATTAAAACTGAGCCTCTGATGTTTGGTGAAAATGTTTGTTGTAAAACTGATTTTGATGACTTTTCTCTGTGACACAAACAGTGAAATAAACATTAAAGTGATGGCACAGTAAATCACCTCAGTGAGTCTGTTATAATAATGTTCTAATAATGAGATCAGAATCAGAATCAGAACTGTGTTTATTGCCATGTAACTGAAGAGGTTTCACATTACTAGGAATTTGCCTTAGTGGTTTGGTGCATACATCAAACATAAAAATAAGTAACATATAGTAAGAAGCATGCATGGGGTAAAATAAAATTAGATAAATAGGATAAAATCTAAGTAAGCTAAAATAAGGCTATGAATTTACAGGATAAACAAATGAACAGAACAAATGAACAGAACAATGTGGAAGGGTTAAGTGTGGACACAAAAATTGATCTTGATATGAACCCAGTGTAACTTATGGATCTGTGAGGTGGTACAAGTGTGCAAAGTAGTACCAAGTAGTGCAAGTAAGGTGACCAGTAGGTAAACAGTGCAAATAGTCAGTAGGTGGATCATGACAGGAGCATGGTACAGTTGCTATCCTGGAGTAAAGTGACAGTGCAGAGCAGTATGATTAATTAGAGTTCAACAGTCCAACAGCAGAGGGGAAGAAGCTGTTCTTGTGGCGTGAGGTTCTGGTCCGAATGGACCGTAACCTTCTGCCTGAAGGGAGTGGCTCAAAGAGTCCGTGTCCAGGGTGAGAAGGGTCAGCTGTGATCCGACCTGCACACCTCAGAGTCCTGGAGATGTACAGGTCTTGGAGAGATGGGAGGCTGCAGCCGATCACCTTCTCAGCAGAGTGCACAACACGCTGCAGTCTGTGCTTGTCCCTGGCAGTGGCCCCAGCGTACCACACTGTGATGGAGGAGGTGAGGATGGACTCAATGATGGCTGTGTAGAACTGAACCATCATCCTGGCTGGCACCTTGAGTTTCCTCAGCTGCTGCAGGAAGAACATCCTCTGCTGGGCCTTCTTGATGAGAGAGCTGATGGTCAGCTCCCACTTGAGGTCCTGGGTGATGGTGGTACCCAGGAAGCAGAAGGAGTCCACAGTGGAGATGGGGGTCTCTGTCAGGGTGAGGCGGAGCGATGGAGCTGACACTTTCCGAAAATCTACCGTCATCTCCACTGTCTTCTGGGTGTTCAGCTCCAGGTTGTTGTAGGCGCACCAGGACACCAGGCGGTCCACTTCCTTCCTGTAGGCAGACTCATCCCCGTCCGAGATGAGTCCAATGAGGGTGGTGTCGTCTGCAAACTTAATCAGTTTGACAGACTGGTGACCGGAGGTGCAGCAGTTAGTGTAGAGGGAGAAGAGAAGAGGGGAGAGTACACAACCTTGTGGGGTACTGGTGCTGATGGTCCGGGTGTCCGAGACATTCTTTCCCAGCCTCACATGCTGTCTCCTGTCTGTCAGGAAGTCGGTGATCCACTGGCAGATGGGGTCAGGCACGTTCAGCAGGGACAGCTTGTCCTGGAGGAGAGCTGGGCAGACTGTATTGAAGGCAGAGCTAAAGTCCACAAACAAGATCCTAGTGTAGGTTCCCAGGGAGTCCAGATGCTGCAGGATGAAATGAAGAGCCAGGTTGACTGCATCGTCTACAGATCTGTTGGCTCTGTAGGCAAACTGCAGAGGGTCCATGAGGGGGGCTGTGATTGTCTTGAGGTGGGACAGAACCAGGCGCTCAAATGACTTCATGACTACAGAAGTCAGTGCAACAGGTCTGTAGTCATTAAGTCCGGTGATCCTCGGCTTCTTGGAGACTGGAATTATGGTGGAGGATTTGAAGCAGGCTGGCACGTGGCATGACTCCAGAGAGGTGTTGAAAATGTCTGTGAACACTGGAGTCAGCTCGTCCGCAGCTTCAATGTAAAGTTATTAAAGTACTTTTGGCTGAAGTACATTTTAAATAGAGCATCTTTACTTGTAATAGAGTATTTGTACTCTGTGGTATTAGTACTTTAACTGGAGTCAACAGTCGGAGTGCGTCCTCTGCTCATATGATGCACTGCACACCTGTCAGCTGCTGAATGATGTGTTCAGGTGATGCTTCTCAATCTTCACCTGCATCATGTGACCAGATTTTATTTATTTGTTTGTTTGTCTTAATAATTTGTGTTTTTGGACCAATGACACTCCTGATTGTAAACAGAGTCTGCACGCTGTTTTGCACCCTGTCAGGACCACAGATGCAGGGGGCGGGGCCTGTCACAATAACAAGCCAATGATGAGTGGGTGTGGAACTGATGACTGATAAGCATCTCAGCCAATCAGACGCCCCGAGACAAACAACAACAGGTCCCAGAGGAGAGAGGGGGCGTGTTTCAATTAGAGCTGTGTGTGTGTGTGTGTGTGTGTGTGTGTGAGTTTTTCAGTAAATCAGTGTAAATCTTAATACGCAGAATGGGACTTTATCAGTAATCAGTATATGTTGTTGATTATAATTATTGATGAGTTCATTATTAATCTGCAAAGTAACTAAAGTAAATACAGAAATACTTGAGTAAATGCACTCAGTTACTTTTCAGAATCTGATTAACAGAGGGATCAGATAAACTAGGGCTAACAGGAGCTGGGAACTGAGGGTGAAGCATCATCTCACACACACTCACACACACACAGCTCTAATTGAAACACGCCCCCTCTCTCCTCTGGGACCTGCTGTTGTTTGTCTCGGGGCGTCTGATTGGCTGAGATGCTTATCAGTAATCAGCTCCACACCCACTCATCATTGGCTTGTTAAAGGCCCCGCCCCCACCTGACCTCAGCACGTCCTATCAGTGTGTGAACTGCGATCCTGACAGACTGAACGGTGGGAAAAACACCCTGAAGACACTCACACAGGGCAGACAGACAGACAGGTAGACAGACAGACAGACACGCAGACAGACAGAGTGTACTGAGTATATCAGAGACACTGACGTCGCTGCTTTTCGTGAATGATCTCACAGATTAAACTGTTTTTCCATGTTCATCCTGTTTCCACTGCGACTGATACAGGAGCAACTCAGCGTGTCAGATGATGACATCACAGGCAGCAGCAGGAAACTGAAGCATCATATCAATAATAGTATTAATTAATTAAAATAAAACCAATATCCATATTAAACTCTGAGCCAACACGTTCACATTGATGGAGAGAACAAGTGATAAGTGTCCGTGTGTGTATGTGTGTGTGTGTATGTGCATGTGTGTGTGCGTGTGTGAGTGTGTGTGTATGAGTGAGTGTGCGTGTGTGTGTGAGCTGTTGGGTTTATTGACCTGACTAAATGACATCATTGCAGTCAGTAGTTCCAGGGCTGCCTCTGGCAGCGGTGGCGCCCCCTGCTGGTCTCCTCGCCACTGCGTGGCGTTTTCATCAGTTTTAATCGATAGCTTTGATCAGAAATTCATTGGCTTTGTTTCAAATATCGAACAGTTTATGCTGCTGATCAATATGATCAATACTGTTGTTTTAGTTCCACACAGAGCCGGAACACGTAACACCAGACAGACTCGGATACTCTGCTGTACTTGAGTAAATGTACTTAGTTACTTTCCTCCTGTCTGATTATCTGCTCAGTGACAGATGATGTAGGAAGCTGAGTTATTATTGATAACCTGCGTCAGCGTGATTGATCAATAGTTTGCAGGAAGTTATTTAAAGTGTATTGATTATTGATTTCATTCCACAACATTAACACACAAATATTATTTACTGTTGTTTCACAGGTTGTATATCACACACACGTCGTTATTCAGCTTTAATCAGTGACTAATTAGAAAGTGTCATGTGACCTGTATTTGACCTCCGTCCTAATCAATTTGCTGAAAAATGAACAATAAATTAATTTTGAAACAGTTTGTAGGAAAAACTTTGTTTTAATCATTTTTGTAGAAAAATTCACATGAAATTATGAAGAAACAGACTCTGAAAACACCAGGTCCACCACCTGATCCAGAACCAGACCCTGATCCAGAACCAGACCCTGATCCAGAACCAGATCCTGATCCCCCCCCCCGAGACCACAGGAGCGCCGCAGACATGCTGATCTGTGTCTGCAGCAGCTGAAGCAGAATAAACACTGAGAGTTCTTAGAAAGTGACTTTGAAATAATTATATTAATAACAACAACAATAATAACAACACCACAAACATTTGGCCTCATGATTCTCTACAAACAGTGGAGGAATCAAAGTCCACCTTCAGAAAACATCGATCTTGCGTCTCGTTGAGCGTCTCTCTTCAATAATTTTGGTCGGGTTTTCTGCTCTGCAGTCTTTGGTCAGTCCTCGCTCCCTGATCCATAATCAATATCAGCTGACACACACCTCCGAATCAGCCGATCCATCTGAAGGTGGAGACGGTGCAGCCGAGACTCATCTGAGCAGAGACAGGTAACAGTGACCAGATCAATCAGCGGATCAATAATGTTACAACACGAGTTCAGCAGCACTGATCAAAGAGCGGATCAGTGTCAGCAGCTCATGTAAAGTTTCCTCTCATGAACCACAGCTCCCATGATGCAGAGGGGCTGGAAACAGGAAGTTGTACAGTGAGCAATCTGAGGATGAAATTGATCTGCGCCTGTTTGAGACTCTGACACAGAGACACAACTGTTGTTGTTGTTGTTTTGACCTCTGACCTGTGGAGGCTGCGAGCTTCATACAGCGTGTCATCCTCGTCGCTCTCCACCGCCTCCATCTCCACAGAGTCATCGTAGTTTGACAGCAGACCGTACTTCTTCCTCGGGGCCGGAGTCTTCAGCCTGTCGACAGGACATAATTGCTGGTGTTCAGCTGAGGAACATAATCGCTTAACAATTATCGATCAGGCCTGTTGAGTCGGTGTGGTGTATTTCCTGTGTGATGCCTCCTGAGATGTGACTCCAACCACCTGCTGACAGACTCTGTGTTAAAACATGAGGTTTATGAATGGAGTTTGGTGGAACAGCCGCCCACATTGAGAGCACTGACAGGAAGCAGAGTGATGGTATAAATCAGTTTATTGATCACAGATAAACTGAGAGACCTGACCTGATAAAATGCTCTTTTCTGATGTCACATGGGTAGAAGATGATCAACTCCAGCTTTAGAAAAACACATGACCCAGGTTTCTCAGACTGGACCGTTACTAACGGGAGAGAAGGCATTGAACTGCTGGAATTCAGATGGAGTTTGGTTTGATGTCTGATCCATTCAATGAGAGATTAAACTGAAGAGGACGGTCGGACAGTTTGAAGATTGTGTGCGATAACACAGAAATACAGAAAACATGAATAAGATTTCACAGGACAGAACTAAGCTGGTGAGCGGGAACATTAAATAATGTGATTTATGAATGATGTTTGGTGTCACTGTGCAGCTCAGAGAGGGAGGTCGGGACTCGAACAGCACGTCTGAGGGAATAACTCAAAGACTGTGACCTGTTGGAGGAGGGTGGTCTGATTATCAGAGAATCAGGTTTTACGTAATTAGAAATTTGTGCCGAATTAAACAGAGTGTCTGAAAACTCTACAAAATATCACTACCCAGCGTCTGCAATAGCTGTGCCTCTTCTGATGAGAGATCAGATTTATGAATGGAGTTTGGTGTGACCGTTTAAATATGATGACTTCTTAGTTACACAATGATCCTTCAGTAGTTTTCTGTATCTTTGTCTAAAACGTGACACATTAACTTTACAACAACCTACATCCTGTCATTCACCTGCGCGTGCACAGCCAAACCAAACTCCATTCATAAATTTGCTCTTTTAACGCTCCGGCGCTCGTCCTCAGCTCTACAGGCTGATGCGTGTTTTTCCCGCAGCTGGAGGAGCCTCTCAGCAATTCGGCCTCATCTCACCCGAGAAAACCTGGAGTCATTCACGCATTTTGGGCTAAAATGACCTCAGAACGTTTTCCTGTGTGTCTGTGAAGTGTGTCCGCACGCAGCAGCGGTGCGTGGTTCTCACCGCACAGCTCGGATGAGGAAGTAGAGGAGTCCGATCATGGTGATGCCGATCAGGACGTACAGGGCCCGCTGGATCATCGAGCTGTCCACGCTCAGTCCGCCGGGACTCTTCCCGCCGCTGTGGGTCGAGTTCAGCCCGCTGGAGTTTGTCTGTGCGGTTCTGAGCCCCGCGGTGCTGCCGGCGGGTTCGGTCATATCCTCCGCCAGAGACACCAACACCCAGCAGACCGGAACCAGAAGTGCGCATAAAGTCATTTTAACACCGAAGAAGAACCGAGACTGAGGCTGAAACGACGGCGGGGGTCGGAGTTGTAACCGGAGCGCTGAACTCTGCGTCGGTCTTTGTTGATTTAAAGTAAAAAATCCAAAGTAGGAAGTTCATGAACACCTACTGATGACGTCATAATGTCCGCGATTTATCCCTCAGTTCGGCTGATAGGTCGCCCATCAACCAATCACAGAAGGCGTTCTGACGCCTGCGAGACTAGTGAAGGGTTTAAACAAACCAAAACGATAACGCAACACAACATAAAACTTTGAGTCTGTTTCGTTTTCCTGCGTCATTTTGTCCAAAACCTTAGATCAACGCAAACATTTTCACATCAGACGGAAGCTGAACGGCTCCACAAACACATCAGTCACATTTCCACAGTGCGAGCTCCTGCTGACACGAGTGTTAAACCTCTGAATGGAGTCTGCTGCCGTGTCTGAGCAGCTTCAGTGTGTGTGACGCTTCATGAAAACACATAATTATGTGTTAAAATATGTAAAAAAATCAAAACCATGAAAGAGTTAAAACAGCTGTTAAATATGAAACATGCGTGTACGAGCCAAACCTCAGCCTCTTTCAGAAAGTGAGTTATTAATGTTTCATCTCTTCTGAATTTCCAGAGACTTTATTTACAACTTAACAATAAAATCTATAACATGGTCAATGTGCACATATTTTCCTGTTTTAATTTTATTCCCTGTTTCCTGCTTCAGAGTGTCTCCTTTACGATGTCAGAGATGAGCTCAGGTTAAATACACTCAGTGTGACTGCCCTCAGGGTTATCAGCCTGCAGTGAGTTAATGAATAAAACATGCACGATGTTCTGATGAGCTAATTTCTGATTTTTACATTAAATCTGACTGATTTTTGAAAGTTTGAATAAATGTGACTGAATCAGTGTGAAGGTGGTGGTGCGTTCAGGGACTTGTGACCTCTATGGCCTCTTCAACAGCTGTTTACCTGCCTGGAGCTTTTAACTGATGAGCACTGAGCGCGCTCACATCTGGACTGATGACATCATCAGCATTAATAAATCCATCCTCACCTGTTCGACCTGATGTCACCGCTGTCTGACGCTCACACACGCTTTCACACACTTTACACTGTTTAAGAGTTCACTTGGTTTATGCATCGAAACAACACACACACACACACACACACACACACACACACACAGCTCTGTGCTTTGAATGTGTTACAGATCAAAGTTAAATCAAGACCAAATGATAATTAAACTCTTTTCATAAATATGTGAATCACATCAGTGTTGAGTCTCAAACCTGTTTCAGTGTCAGTCCGCGGGGCGGCGCTGTGGAGTCCACAGACAGGTACTGTGTCAGCTGACCGGAAGGAGCCTCAGGTGTGTCATGTCATCTAGGTGTCTGTGATGTGTATGATCAGTGCCGGTTGTTGTTCATGTCACAGCTCAGTTCTTCTTTATGATGATAATCATTTTAAATTCTGTGTCTTCTCCTCAGAGTTCCCAGTTTAGCATTGTAAACTGTCTGCATGTGTTCTCCTCATCAATGAGTCATTTCAGTCATTTTAAGGTGGTTTGTCAAAGATTACTGAGACATAAATCCAAATATTAAGTTATTTCAAACATTTATTTTTAGTTTATGAACCTTCTGATTTTAATAAATGAAGTAAAGTGAAGCTTCAACTATCCCCGTTTATTTATTTACACAATAATAACTCATCAGTAACTTATCAATAACTCAATAATTCATCAATAATACTGTAGTGGCAACCTAGCAACCAAACATGTCCCCTGGGAGCGTTAGAAGTGCATTCCAACGCGTTGTGGTGCAACACAACAGAGGTCGGCGTGGAGTTATTCTTCTTGGCTTTATTCACACACCTCTGACCTGTAGATCAACCCACTATCACACCCGTGCCCAACACACCATCCCATCTAACACACACACACACACACATTGGCTACAACTAATACGTGAAATAAAGCTGAACAAAAACTGGAAAAACCCTAAAACACAGGATTCAAAGGTGAGGAGTCGGATGACGTTGCACTGACAGCGTCACGTATTTCAGAGGTATGATTCTCTGGAACCGAGCACGTGTGATGCCGTCAGAGTTGCGGGTTTGATTCCCGCAGGATCAGCGCCTCCAGATGTCATGCTAATGTACATTTATGTATTTAGGTTATTTCTGTATTTAGGTTGCTGACTGAGGCCTCGGTGACTGACAGGCCAGCCGTCCAATGGGAGTGCGGCTTGGCGCCCCTGCATGGCTGTGATTGGCCGTAGCTATGATGATGGGCGGGGCTGTCAGATTACAGCAGCATCTCGGTCTCTGCAGATCCAGCAGACATCTGGAGCAGCCCTGCCCGGGAATCAAACATCCGAGCTCCGAGTACCGACAGCCCGCAGCCACACGGTCGGGCTCCGCCGCCTGATTCCGGGTGAAAACGCCGCCGTGCTCCGGTGCTGTCGCGTCTCCTCGGGCTGGATCTCCGCCGGGAGGCTGCTACGCTCCGCACGGACCGTTTCTCCCGGTAAAAACACGGAAATATGAGTAAAACCCGGGAGGAGGGTGATGGACTAAACTGATCCGACATCTGAGAGGGTTTTAGGCCCGATGGAAGCTGCGACACATCTGGACCTGGTGCCTCTGGATCCAGGATCCTGCTCGAGACCGTTATAAAGAGGCTGGTTTGAGGAGCGGATCCGTTTGTTTTCCTCTGAGTTTTGATCTTCCTCCCTCTGATAAACCGTCCTGGGAGTTTCTGGAGCAGGCGGATCCTCCTGCTGCTGGTCTGGATTAAAGCCCATCAGGATCATGAATCATCCCCCCTCTGCTCCTCTAATCTGGGTTTTACCGAGCTGGATTTAAATCCGAGATCTGATCTGGATTACTCTGCTCCTGGTTCTGATCGGGTCACGTCTGACCCGGTCTGAACCAGTCGTGGTCCTTGTGTGATCTTGGACTCGGTCCTGGTCCTGTCGGTCCTGGTTTGGGGAGTTCTGCTGTTATCATGCCGACGTCCCGGCCTGGTTCGGAGCCGGTGGAGTTCTGGGTGGACGGGTCGAGGCGGGACGGGACAGTGGAGGAGTTCTACACCCTGAGCTCCGAGCTGGGCAGGTCTGAACCACATCACCAGTGGGCACAGAGGTGTGGGATCACATGGACCCCCTATAGTGTAGCCCACGTGGGTGCTCCATGTGATTCTCCTGGGGGGGGGGGGGTCAGATCATTCATTAAGTGATGTGTGGGTGCAGGCAGCAGGGGGCGCGCGCCACCGGCAGCACACAGGAAGCAGTAGAAGAAGAAAACAGGCAAAGTGAACGTGTTTCACCTGAACCAAACAAACTGAGACAGAAATTCTTAAAAAATGATTTAAAAATAAAAATTCAACTTTTCGCAAACCTCTGGACTTCCAGGCATACGCCTGTTTCCATGGCAACAGAACACCTGAGGAGCTTTAGTTCTCCAGTTGCTGGTGTTAGCATGTTAGCATCCATCAGATTATTTTCACACAAGAGTGTGAATGCTAACACACAGCAATGCTAACATGCTAATGTTTAGCAGCTCTGAGGGTTTGATCAGGCCCTAAATTATCAATGATGATCAACAGTCAGAAGATCAATACAGTTATTACGGTTGATCCTGAACAGACAGACAGGCAGGCAGGTAGGCAGACAAATAGACAGGCAGACAGACAGACAGGCAGGCAAACAGACAGGCAGACAGTCTGGTCCATCAGAGCTGTTCATCTCAATCATCTCAAATGTTTGGAAACTGAATCAAATATAAGGATCAATGTTGTTGTTGTTGTTGTTGTTTAGCTTAACCTCCATGTGAAACACAGATTTCCTGTGTGACTGTGAACATTATTGTGTTTTTAATTGCAGCTGTGTGATATCATTAGCACGGTCCAATCACGGCAGTCATGTGACTTCATGTTTACAGTTGGTCTGAATGTGAACCGGAGTGACAGTAACAATCAACACATTTCCTTTGAGCTCCAGTCACTGTGTGTTGTTTGTGTCTGTGTGTTGCTGTTATCTCAGTAAACAACAACAACAACAACAACAACAACAACAGCCGCGTGGAAACAGTAAAATGATGTCAACACTGGATTCAGAAACGTGTGAGCAGGTCGCCCCCAGCTCCGTTACCAGGTGTCCTGTTGCCACGGAGACCAGCCGGCACTGTGTTTGCGTGTGAGTGTGTGTGTGGTTGCTTCTCAGATGGATCTATTTTCTCCATCTGTCCCAGCAGAATAACAGATCCCCCCTGCACACACACACACGTCCCTTCCATGTGTGTGTGTTGGAGGAGATGAAGCCTGTTGGACTGTAATTAATGTTGTTGAACTGTGGATCAGGTGGATGATGTCATCATCAGTCGCCTCATTCCTGTTTTATCGTAAACAAAACACGATAAAAATGTGCTGACGAGGTGTTTTTGAGTTTAATGACATGTTTTACTGACGTATCTCTGAGAGCAACAGGAAGTGCAGGTGGGATGTGATGTTTGGATGAATCTGATTGGCCTGTCTGAAAAATGGGTGGGGTAGAACAAACATGGAGAGCTCCAGTGATTCAGAGTTGGATGATGAGCCTCAAGGTTCAGGTGTTCTCCACCTCAGCAGGGTTTGAGGTGACCAACACCTGAAGACACACCCACGTAGCATGCTGCTGCTAGCTAGCTAACTGATGAACCTTAGCTCTAATGCTAACAGCTGGACTCTGATTGGTGGCTGGATGGCAGCGTGTGATTGGTTGGTTCCGGATGGAATCAGATTCTGTTTTTTGTGGGAAGAGAAATACACGATTGTAGTTTGTAGTTTTATCACTTTTCCTCGTCTTTGTTGCAGCACAGTGACATCCATCACACTAAGTGGTCAGACTCTGTGGGCATGGCCTGTCTGCAGCTTGAGCCTGAGAACAGCTATTGATTGATGAACAGAAGTTCAGTTATAATCAATAAAACTGCTCAGTGAACCACAGTAACTGAGTAGAAATACTCTATTACAAGATAAAGTGCTGCAAGTCTGAGCATCAACATGCTGAAAGTGGAGAAACAAACACAGCATTCCTCTCTGAGATGTGATGGAGGAGAAGCACTAATAAACATGCTAACTGTGTGTTTCCTTACAGAGGAGCGACGTCCATTGTGTATCGCTGCGAGGAGAAGCAGACTCAGAAACCTTTCGCCCTCAAAGTCCTCAAGAAAACGGTCAGTGTTCACCAAGATGGGGTAGCCAGAGGTCAGAGGTCACGGTGATGTCACTGTCCTATGAAGATTTAATGGTTCAAACTCATTAAACTTTAAAAGTTCAGTCTGTAAAACAAAAAGCAGCTGCAGTCATGTGACGTGGTACAGCACCGTGGGATGATGGGAACTGTTGTCTTTATGTTAGTCAGCTTCTCCCAGCTGGGGTTCCTTCAGTGATGGTTTCGGATTAAAGACAGTCTGTCTTCACTCTGCAGGTTGTTACTGAACACAGCATGTTAGCATGTTAGCGAGTTAGCATGTTAGCTTGTCCATATATGAATCATATACTGAGGTGAGAAAGACCAACAGAGGGGAGAGTGATCTGATGGAGCAGGGTTAGCAGGTTCAGCTCGTCCAGTCTCTGTGCTAAACTAAGCTAAATGTGTCTGTACTGCACACACACACACACACACACACACACACACACACACACACACTGTGATATTGCTGAGTCACATGATCACTCTCGTTTTGTCCTTCTGTCGCAGATTGACAAGAAGATTGTTCGCACTGAGATCGGCGTCCTGCTGCGTCTGTCCCACCCGAACATTGTGAGTGTGTTTCTCTCCACAGCTCGTTAACATAACGATGATCAACAGAGAAATATGAGCGATGGTCTCCAACGTGTGTTTTATACATACACAGGTGTGTGTGTGTGTGTGTGTGTGTGTGAGACTGTTCTCTATGTACGAGTTTCCCACCAAGATCAAAATAACTGCTGCCAGACCAGAAACTTAATCCTCCACAGGATCAGGTTCCATCAGTCTGGTTCCTTCAGTCTGGTTCCATCAGGACCTGCTGTTTAGAACCTGTAAGCTTCTGTCTGAATGTTCCTGTCCTTGTTCTGTCAGATCCAGCTGAAGGAGATCTTTGAGACGGACACTGACATCGCTCTGGTCCTGGAGCTGGTGACTGGGGGCGAGCTGTTTGACAGGTTTGTTACTTTCACATCACAGACGTTTTGTTTGACCTCGTTTCTCCTTCTGTGGTGGTTTAATGGATATGACGAAAGAAACAGCTCCTTCTGCTTTGTCTGTCCGTCAACTCACAGCGGGCAGGAGCAACGCTCTGCTGTCATGTGACATCATATTCATGTGATGTCAGTTTGGCATCTCGTTGCTCTCTGTGCGATACTGACTCTTCGTGTGTGTCTGCAGGATCGTGGAGCGAGGTTACTACAGCGAGAGAGACGCCGCTCATGTCATCAAACAGATCCTGGAGGCCGTGGCGGTAAGAATGCTGCCTTCAGTGTCTGTTCTCACTGTCAGGAAAATCCATCACTGTCTGAGTCCATGCAGACACTGGTCCCAGTCAACCTGGATCATCCATCTCTGCTCGTTAGGTCACTGATCACTTCCTCCATCTGCGTCTCTGCAGCTCATATCTGTGTCGTGATGAGCAGAGTCTTCAACCTGTGACTTTACTGTTAGCCACTAGCACCCGCTAGCATGTATTTTACACTCATTTAGAGTTGATTTGTAGTCCAATCATGTCCCTGTTAGCTTAGCTGTTAGCTCTTAATGCCTGACACCACTGAGGTGCGAAGCTAGGCTAAGCACATGCTGTACACATGTCAGCATTGTTGGACTGCTCCTTTGAGCTTCACCATCCTTTTGTCGGTGTGTATCCGGACTTCCTGTGGCCCCTCGGGAGCAGGTTTTCTGTTTTGTGGAGCAGTCCGTCCTCCTCCAGCTGATTAATCACCATCTTCCTGTTTCTTGCTGATTCAATCTGATGTGAAAGTGGTACAAAATCATATTTAAATGTCAGCGTGTGAGGGATAAAAACCACAAGGCATTCACTGACAGGCTTACACAACACCGCACTTCTCACAGCAACGAGGAGGCTGTTTGCGGCTGGCGTTGCTGACCTGAGAATCAAAACATGCAGTTACTGACTATTGAAGTATGAGTGAAAGTGAATGATGGGACGCTGTGCCTGAGGAGACCAGCCCAGGGGAAACACAGTCCTCTGGACCCTCCTAGCTTCAGGTCGCTGTGGGTCGGGTCCAGGATACCTCGGACCCTGGACCAGGATCAGGGGCTCCTGTAGCTGCAGGGGTGAGTTGCTGTGGTTAGTTGCAGGTGTTGCACACAGCGGCAGCAGCTGCAGGTCTCTTACATAACAGCAGCTTCCATCCTGCTGCTCAACAGATTAAAACCAGAGAGGATTAATACACACACACACACACAGACACACACAGACACACACACACACACACACACACACACACACACTGACCACAGCTGACCTACATCTGCCACGCAGGGAAACATACGCCTGTGTATGTTTGTGTGCGTTAGGATTACACTACAGTTGTACTTGATGCATCAGATATATGTGTGTGTGTGTTGCATTAATCTGCAGCACAGAAACATCCTGTGGCTCCTGGACACATCAACATTTATCAGTTTCTCAAACTGAGGGTTGTGGCCTCAACAGGTGGACACTGAGGTGTTTAACCTGAACAGTTTCATTCTGCAGAGCCACTGTGAAACAAACACAGGACAGTGCAGTGCACTGTAGTTGTTTGTGTTTTGCTCATTAAATGATGCATATGACAGAGCAATAAAAGCTCAGAATGACACAGTTAGCTCGTAGCTCTTAACTTGTAGCTTTTAGCTCTCAAACTGTGAATCAGTCAGATGTCAGACTTCCAGTGTTTGTGCTGAGCTGCAGCTGAGATCAATACTAGAAAGACTTCAACTGTTTCTCGAAGTCCTTGACAGAGAACAAAGTGTGCATAATGCTGCATTCATGTTCAGTCTGCTCTCCTGACACTCATCAGAGAGGAGGAAGTGAGTGCAGAGTGAACAGCAGGGGATGCTGGGAGCTGGAGGAAGAGGCCATCTGTCAGTTCAGAGCTTCACTCTGGGTTTCAGTCTGTCCAGCCAAATCCACCCCTGACTGCCCCTCCGACACCTCCTCACCTGTGCACTTTGCTGTTCAATCCTGTTCATTTCACTTAGTCATGTCCATGTTGTGGTTGTAGTACCCAGTGCGGCCTGCAGGGGGCACCACCACTGGGGAGGACCTCACACTGTGTCTGCGTTTCAGTATCTGCACGAGAATGGCGTCGTCCACCGTGACCTGAAACCGGAGAACCTGCTGTACGCCGACCTGTCACTGGACGCGCCATTGAAGATCGGTAACAAATGAAACTTTACTGACCTTCAGCCTGTGAGCAGAGACGACTGACGGTCACACACGTCGTCGAACGTCTGCATGTGTAGAATATGAAGCTGAGTGCCTCCTCCTGTTTTAAATACGAATGATGAAATGAACGAGTGTCGTCAGTCAACAGAAACTCTGAGTCGTGTTTTCTCTGAGTCCAGCTCAGGTGACCGAGTGTTCTCCTCTCTTCCAGCCGACTTTGGTCTTTCCAAAATCATCGATGATCAGGTGACCATGAAAACAGTCTGTGGCACGCCAGGGTACTGTGGTGAGTTCACCCTGATATGAACCGGAGAGCTGCAGCCTGAGACAGGACGGAGGTTCACACGCTTTACACACTGTTCACACGCGGTTCACACTGTTCACATGCTGTTCACACGCGGTTCACACTGTTCACACGCTTTACACACTGTTCATACCAGTAGCAGGTGTAGTTATTGTAGTATCAGTAATGGATGGTGTAGTTTCAGGTGTAGCAGAAGTAGTTGATGTGTTTAATGACCTGTGTTCATGTGACATCTAACGTGGGCAGTGATGCGTTCACTGCAGCCTCTGCTCTGTAGGATTTCTCATCACTCTGAGCTTCCGTCAGCCATCTGGTGTCTAACAGGCTCCTCTGCTGCAGCTCCAGAGATCCTGCGGGGAAATGCCTACGGCCCCGAGGTGGACATGTGGTCAGTGGGCGTCATCCTCTACATCCTGTGAGTCCTTTAACAGCTCCGCACAGTCCCAGCACACACACACACACACACACACACACACTGAAGTGAGTCAGTGTTGAGTCAGTCCTGTCAGTATGGATGTCAGATCAGAGATTTATGGGCTTCCGTCCGTCTCATAACAGCCATTAAAAGCGATGACGTAATGTGAAAGACGGCATGCTGTTACAGTTTTTGCCCATTGCTTGAACACGTTTTGCAAAACTCGGCTCATTGTGTCAAAACTCTACACACAAGCAAATAAGACACAACACTGGGAAATAAACCATTCACATCAAATTGAAACTCTGCTATCAAAACCTAACAATCCTTTGTCAAAATGTCACTCTGATGACAAAATGATGAGCATCATATGAATACACTTTCAGATCAGCAGCAACACACTAGTCTACTTTATATAAAACACTGCAGTCTTTTGTTTTCACTGTTTTTATTCAGTTCCACAGTAAGAACGTTTTCACAACAACCAAAAAATGAAATACTCAATTCAAAATCATTACATTACAGTCGTGTATTTTACAGTACAGTAAATTCAGGTAAAGCAAAAATAAAACAAAAATAAAACAAACAATACATTAATGTAAACACAGAAAAACACAATTGTGCGCAAGTGGGCTTATGGATCCTTCTGTCTTTTGGGGTCTGGCCACAGGATCTCATCAACATCACAAGCAATGTCATCTCTCGCTAAGCATCGGGGAAAATATCCCCTTGTGTGCCGAATCCATCCCTGGATTGACCTTACCTCAATGTCTCCTGTTGTGGAAATTTCTCGTCCTCTGGTGAAGAATGAAATAGAGACTTCTGCCGGCCGACAAGGTTTTTATTTTCTTTGCAAAGAAAAGTTCAATCGACATGCGAGCGGTGAGAGTGAAGAAAGACGCCGAGCATGGGGAGACCTGAACCTTTATACCTTGAGGAACACCCCCCTAAAGTGTGTTTCACACCCGTCCATCTGCTGCCAGTGTTGGCACTGACTTCCTAGGGTGTGTCTCATACCTGGGGTATCCTGCAGTGTTTTGTGTCCAAATGGGAAGTTTATTGGGAGGTCTAGACATCACAAATTAAAAGACAAAAGGACTTGGTGTCTGGGTGAAAGAGTAGGAAGTGGGGTGTCTCAAGTGGTTGAACACAAAGAAATTGAAATTACAATTACACTCCGCAAGCCCATTCCATTGCCTGCAGAAGAGGCATACGGGCATGTGGTTGGCGGTCATATATGTGCCATCTCCAAGCGGAAAAAAATTCCTCTATAGGATTTAGAAATGGCGAGTAAGGGGGCAAGTACACAACTTCAAACTGATCATGGTTGGTGAACCAGTTCTGGACCAGAGCAACCTAACTAACATTATCCCAGACAACAACAATCCTGGGCTGCTCTGGTCTATCCTGTACAACTGCATCATGAAGTGCATCTAGAAATGTGATTATGTGTTGGGCATTGTAGGGACCCAGTTTGGCATGATGGTGCAGTAGCCCTTGTAAATATTTCCCCCGCGCTGCCCCGGGACGTGCACAATTGCCCTTTGGCCAATTATATTACGTCCTCCTGGTCTGTTTTTGCTAAGGTTGAATCCAGCCTCGTCAATGTAAATACACTCATGAGGCTGGGCAGCTCCATCCATGTCCAAGATTCTCTGTAACAAAAAATATATATTGTGGATGGCTTTACTGAAAGCACACAACTACACTACTTCACATCCAGAACCACCCCACCACACAGGTACCTGTGTAGCTTTCTGAATCTATCTATGTGGTACTGATCCAGTGGTACATATTCAGCTGTTACTCGACTGCACCCATTCTGTATTGTAAATGTAAAGGACTGTAACGCTTGCCTGTACATATTCATGTCAAAGTTCTTTGACCCTGAAACTGTTCCTCTCAAATAGGACCCTGTACAGTTGCTTCATGGTCATGTTGTGCTTTACCAAGATGCATCTGATAGTGGTAATGCTTACTCGATTTATGTTGTTGAATACTTGCCTATCTGCAAGTATTTGTTGCTGTAGCTGGTGGAGACGGATTGCATTGTTTGCTCTGACTAGGTTCACTATGGCAAGTTCCTGCTGCTGAGTGAACAGGCGTTGGCGTCCACCCCCAGTAGGTCTTCTAGCCATTCTGTAGAAAAATGCAACCACAAATTGTTATTGTCTGCTTCTTTTTTATAGCACTGTATATACTGTACTTTACTGTATTTACCATACACAGTACTGAAACATCTCAACACGTTATCACGGTATGTTTCACAAAACTACCACTTTTGTTCGAAAAGGAGCATTAGCCACCCTGCAATACAGCACATGTGATACGGTAACGTGATATGGTACAGTACTGTAAAAACTCTAGACACAGTCTGAGTAGAGTAGAGAGTTGAAGACATACCTGTTTTCCAGTCGGAATGTCCTTATTATGGATGAAACTGTGAAACAGCTTAGATTAGAGTGGACTCTCTGCCCAGCTTCCTTCATAGTCAGGCCATGGTTTATGACATGGTCCAACAAAAGTTGCTGTTATGTCATCCGAAATAATGGTCCTTGCATGGCCTCTTTGACCATGTCCTCCTCTCTGTCTCTGTCTTCCTCTTCCTCTGGCTCTCCCTGCCTCCATTCTTGCAAAGTTCTCAAAATGGCTTAACTGAGGCCTTTTTGTAGCTGGCTGATTGGTGTTCAGTTTTGTAATTAAGTATTTTCAGGTGTGTGTCTAAGTATTTTCAGTTAACCAATGTGTGTTGTATTTTGAATAGATGTGTTTTCCCAATGGTACCCTGAGATTTCATTTTTGAACTAAGTGTCTTACGTATGAAATAGTGTGTAGTGTGCAGGAGCAAGTGTGTTACAGAATTGCAACTAAAGTGCAAAGCAGTGCTTTTGTTTAAGGTATGGTTGCACTTTGTTTAAGGTATAGTAACGACAACTTCAGGTTATGTTTGGTTTAAGCATCTGTCTATAGTGTTCAAGCAATGGGTAAAAACTGTAATCTGAGTGTTGTCGACTGTCGTCACCAGCAGAGCCGATAAAGTTTCCTGCTGCTCAAGTCACAGGAAGTCTTAAACTCTGATATTTTAATTGAAAGTTCACCTCTCCAGGTCATTTCATGTTACCATCAACTCATGCACCTGTGTCTTTAACTCATGTACCTGTGCCGCTGACTCAAGCACTTGTGTCTTTAACTCGAGCACCTGTGTCTTTAACTTGTGTACCTGTGTCTTTAACTCCAGCACCTGTGTCTTTAACTCCAGCACCTGTGTCTTTAACTTGTGTACCTGTGTCTTTAACTCGTGTACCTGTGTCTTTAACTCCAGCACCTGTGTCTTTAACTCGTGTACCTGTGTCTTTAACTTGTGTACCTGTGTCTTTAACTCGTGTACCTGTGTCTTAAACTCGTGGACCTGTGTCTTTAATTCCAGCGCCTGTGTCTTTAACTCGTGTACCTCTGACTTTAACTCGTGTACCTGTGCCGCTGACTCGAGCACCTGTGTCTTTAACTCGTGTACCTGTGCCGCTGATTCGAGCACCTGTTCCCCAGACTCTGTGGGTTCGAGCCCTTCTTCGACCCGAGGGGGGATCAGTACATGTACAGCCGCATCCTGAACTGCGACTACGAGTTTGTGTCTCCATGGTGGGACGAGGTCTCTCTCAACGCCAAGGACCTGGTGAGTTCCTCTGATTGACTTGTACAAATTCCTTTCAGTTAATCAATCAATATGCATTATAGACTATAAGACTCTTCTGTTTTAACAGTCTGACATGAATGATGAACTGGAGCAGTACCAATCAATAACCTCACTGATTACATATCAAAGGGAAATATCATGCGACTTTACTGGACTGAGAGCATTCCGTGACCTGAAGACTCGTCTGGGTACATGAGGTGACTCGTCTGAAATGACCTGAGACTTGTTCCCAGCCGTAAAGTTCTCTCATCACTCAGGACGAGTGCCAGGGCGGCTTGAGATGACTTGACAATGATTCAGACTCAGACTCGTCTCAAAGACTTGGACTTTAAATCACTGGACATGTTTATTTAACTCTATGACTTGAGGATTGATGTGGACTCATATCAAATGACTTGGACTTGTTTTAGAAGGATGTGGACTTGGCATCAGCTTTGTCTTTAAATGATTCACGGTTGGGACTTGGGTCTGGGATGACTTGAGTACTCCAGGTGAACTGGTCTGCGCTGATTTCAGAGACAGGACCCACTGACTGGGACCAGTCTCTGACTTGGGTTTATTTTTTATTTCGAAATGTCTTGAGACCTGATTTGAACTTGATTCATATAACTTGGACTTGTCAAAAAGGACTTGGACCTGTTTCAAATAGCCTGAGACCTTGAATTGTCCTGAGTGTCTTGGACTTGCATGGGGGGACTCGGGACTTGGTGACCTGAATTGGGTCGTGGTCTTGTGGGTCTGTCTGCAGGTCAGTAAGCTGATCGTCCTCGACCCTCACAAGCGGCTGAGTGTTCGCGAGGCCCTGCAGCACCCGTGGGTGCTCGGCAAGGCCGCCCGCTTCTCCCACATGGATACCACCCAGAGGAAACTGCAGGAGTTCAACGCTCGCCGCAAACTGAAGGTGACGACGCAGCTTCATGTTGACCAGCCGCACTATCATGTCAGGGCACATGCGCAAACGTGTAGATAACATGTGACTGTGTGTCAACAGGCGGCCATGAAGGCAGTCGTGGCCACCAGCCGCATGCACGAGGGCTCGCGGCGCCGCACCGACAGCTGTGAGATTCCAGGTTCAGGGACCTCCAGGCAGAGCAGCATGCAACAGGACCCACCTCCTGAGTCAACAAGCCCCGCCCCCAGAAACAAGGAGGACCTGCTCCCGGACCAACAGCTGCCACAGGAAGATGAATCCAAACCCACCAACCAAAGTGCCCTCAGCCCCTCCCCTCCATGCAGCCCCAAACCACCCAGCTCTGATATCATGCCCACTGGCCCCGCTCCTGTCAGGCCGCCACTGCGGGTTGATGGGTTACGACAGGCGTCCACGGTCCCCAAAACCATGCTGGTTCAGCCCCAACTGCCGCAGAAGAGCTGCTCCCTGGTGGAGCCTGCCCTTAGGGTTGAAGCCACACCTGCACTGGCCACGCCCCCAAGTCCCAACAGCCTCAGCAATGGCTTCACGCAAGGGGCAGAGCCAGCCAATAAGGCCGCCCACTGCCAGTGATCACCTGACAACCAACCAGAAGAATAATGTTCAGCCTTCCATCAGCTCTTCTCAAACATCATTTACTGGGACCAAATGACACCAGAACCCAAAGTATCCGTTACACCCGGCTCGAGATCCAGTTCATTAGCTCTGTTGCTACGCTAACATGCTAACTGTTGATGGGTAGCGGGGGGTTTACTGGGTGTTTTGCAGCCTGGACACTGGTTCTGTGATGCTCACGACAAGGCTGGAGATGATTCATGAGGAAATATTTGTCCCATCTCAGGACACAAACGGTTCAGTCTGTCGCTGCTGTGGTACAAAGACAAGGGTCATGAAGCAAGTCCACACAGCGCTGATGATCACATGATTAATCAGTCTGTAGTAAGTCAACACACATCAGCAGCTTCTCCTGACCATCAAACTCAGTTTAATCAGACCGGCTGCTCTGGTTATTTGACACCTGCAGCCTTTTATACTCAACTAGCCTGAGGCTGCAGCTAGCAATAGCATGTTAGCATTTAGCTCCCTGTCATCAGTGACGTTATCGTCGTCATCAGTGACTCGGACACTTGTCACATGATTAAATCTAAAGTGAAATCGACTTGTCAGTTTTCTGCTGGAGCTGCCGGAGAACGTCTCTGTACCACGGTGACGGCAGCTCAGTCTGCGGCCACTGTCGACTCATCGTGTGACCAGAATGAAGCACTGACCTCTTTCTACATACGTCGCCTGAATGATGGCAGCCAATCACAGACCGTCATATTCACAGTCTCTATCTTATTGAAACTACGTTAGCTTTGATTTGGTCTTGAGGCTGAATGCAGGAAGTTCCTCTGGGTTCCTGCTGCAGCCTTTAGAGTCAAAACTATTGATAGAACCTGAAACCTTCAGCTTTAACAGACGTTGTTTACACCTGGTGATCACCTGCAGTCTGGGTTTTACTTCACTGATCATAGAGGGAGGATCAAACATGGATTCTGATTCCATGTTTGGTCCATCTGCAGAGATGTGGAGCTTCATTTTGGTCCTGATCTTCATGTTTGAGGACGGTTTGGTCTGCAGGTAACTGACGTCCGAGGAACAGTTCAACATTGACAGGAAGCTGTTCAGATGGTAACTGACCTCATGTCTGTATGTTAAATAGCTGCAGGGTGTGGCTAGCCTAGCTTAGCATAAGACACTGAAAGTGAAAGGAAACAGCGCCATCTCTCAGCACCTGTACGCCTCGACATGTTGTGTTTCATCTGTACAAAAACATAAAAGTGAAACCAGTCGTTTGTATGTGGAGACGCTGCAGACAGGAGCAGGGCAGATGGATACGCTGCTGTTTGTCAGCAAGTAGTCCCAGCTCATTGCCGTCAGGTGCAGGTGTAGTAACAAGCTCCACACTGAACAAACATGAGATCATCTGAACATCTCACTGCGAAAGACAAAAACCACAAGAGTGTTGAATGTTGAACTGTCCCTTTAAGTTCTGATGTGGGACAAATGCCACGTGTCCTCGCCGGCTTCTTCCACCTCCTCCTCCTCTTTTTCTTCTTCTTCTTCTTCTTCTCCTGCTGCAGAAGGTGAACCTGTCCTTGGAGCTGATTGATTGTATTTTATTAAACTCTGGTAACGTGGTGCCCAGCTTGTGCGTGGACTCTCGGATGGAGCGCGGCATCATCTGCTCGGGTTTTTCTTCTTCTGCATCTCTTTTAGTGTTGGAACATGTTTGTGCTGCTTCAGAGGCCTCAGACCGTGGGAGGAGTGGTTTGAGGCTCAGTTTGCTCTGCAGGCGATCTGCTTTGGGTTTTTTATCCTTTCTACTCTGAACCGTTGCCGCACCAACTCTACTGTGCAGCCGTGTCAGTAGGTAGATGCATCTGTAGCTTCAGGTAAGTGACGTGTTGTGTTCGTGAGCTTCTAGTAAAACGTTGTGTTGTTCACCCTTTGATCATCTCCTTTTTGCACTGTACATAGTTTGGTTTTAGACAGATTATTGCTGACATCTGCACCTGTCGACCAGAGACACAGTCGGCGTTCAGACCCCCAAAAATACCAAATTTGACCTTTGACCTTTGTTGAACCTGAAACTCTTTTATCTGATCTGAAACCACACACTCTACCTCTTCTTGTACAGGGGCTTCCAAAACCATCAATACGACGCACACGTCAGTACAGATGAGCCCAGCAGGCGGACACACCGCCACTCACAGAAAAACACATGAATGTACGGTGGCTGAGACGGTCTAACAGGACGGCAGCGGCCTGCAGTCAGCTGATAGGAGCTCAGGGACCTCAGCCGCTGCACGGCAATGGTCTGAGTTTATCAAATGAAAAATCAGGTCATCAACTTTCTGAACTTGGGTTTCAGCCAAAGAGTCGACGAAAATGTTATTCAGACAGCGTTTAGACAAAAACAGAAACGCTACATCACAACTCGTCACACACTGAGTCAGCAGCTCCTGACGCCACGTTTCAGCATCATAACTTTGATCCAAACCAGCAGCTCAAAGCAAACTGCTCATCAGGCTCCAGTTGGAGAGTCTGCAGACGTCAGCCAGCATGAAAACATCTCACAGTGTCATGAAGCAACGTCGCTCTGCTCAGACCAAGTGATTAGCAGCTCCACTCATTACATCCCGCTGGTCTCAGTTTCCTCAGGCTGCTGCTTTCTGTCCCCTCTCAGCCACCGTATGAACCCTGAGCGCACTGACACCAGAGCTTTTCTCTTTAAACAGGAACCAAACCTGAGGCCTCCCTGCTGGATCTGGACCCAGTCCTGGTCCCAGACTGGACCCGGTGTTCAGGTTTGGTTCCTTTTTGATCTGCACGTGTTCAGACATGTGTCAGGTGGGCGCAGCAGTGTTCACCTGTCCACAGGTGTGTAGATCCTCTTGCCAAATGGAACACTGATCGGTAGCTTCATGGTTGGCGCATGTTTGATTTACATCTATACTCTTCTGTACAAACATGAATATTTTACTTCTATTAATCTCCTGAGGGGTTCCTGGTGGGCGGGGTCGACTGGGTGAGCGGGGTCGGCCGGGTGGGCGGGGCTAACCTGTAAATGGTGTTTGTTTTGTGTTTTCTCAGTGAACTTGTACCTTTTTTTAATTTGAACATATGAACTGACAGCGTGACGCTGTCACACGTGTAACTGCATGTATGATTTTGTTTCTGTTGATCATATCAGATTAAAGAATCCTGCAGGACTCAGCAGCTGATCCCGGCTCAGACTCGTGTCGTGTTTACATCACAGATGCTCGGAGCAGCAGGCAGCTTTTATTCTTTTATTAACGACAAGTGAAGTCTCACACAAAACCAGAGAAGAAGAAACTGTTTCAGTTTGAAGCTGCAACATATGTGAGTGTGTGTGTGTGTGTAGGTGTGTGTGTTCAGTCTTCACAAGATCTCAAACACAGGCTGAGGTCAGTTCAACGTGCAGCTCAGCTGACGCTGAGCCGATCAGCTGATCCATCGTGGGAATCAGACCAGCGGCCTCTGACTCAGGCTCTGTCCCTCCAGCAGACTCTCTGTCTGTAGACTCGGCCCTCCTGGATCGTCCCACACCAGTACGTGGATCTGGACCTCCAGTCGGCTGCAGAGACCTCCCACACAGAGGTGGCACTGTAGGTGCCGCCACCCTCTGACCTCGTCAGCACCACACCTGCAACCGGTGATCTCACTGTCGTGTCATCGACCCACCATAGGATGTCCTGCGGAGGAGACTTTAATCCAGTGAGGAGGCAGACCAGCAGGTGAGGAGATCCTGGATCCTGAGAGACCGACAATAAAACCTGGACTGACGGACCAGAACCTGCAGACAGACGTGGACCGAACAATGAGAATGTCCCCGTTTCTGTGTAAACCACAGAAACGGGGACAAAGAGCGTCACAGGAGACAGACAGCAAGACAAGAAGAAGAAGAAAAAGAAGAAGAACAACAACAACAAGACATCAGGAGCTGCTGACAGCTGTGACATCACAGGGTTAACAGACACAAACAAACAAACACAAAACAACAGGAAAAGACAAGACGATCACAGGTTGATGTTGCTGTGCATGTGCACATGATGTGCTGTTACCTGAGCTGTTACCTGAGCTGTTTCCTGTGCTGTTACCTGAGCTGTTACCTGAGCTGTTTCCTGTGTTGTTACCTGAGCTGTTACCTGAGCTGTTTCCTGTGCTGTTACCTGAGCTGTTACCTGAGCTGTCAGGCAGGTGATAATCGCAGCTGGCTGCTCCATCACCATCGTCCACCAGCAGCTGAGTCCCGTGGCTGAAGGCGGTGGAGAATGAGATGGAAGGTCCTCTGGGCAGAGACGAGATGCACCAGCACCTGTAACAGCAGCAGACCAAGTGTTGGTGATGGAGCAGACGTTTGAGACGAGATATTTGTTTGTTGGAGCAGCTGTCTGTGTCTCACTGCAGGAGGATGGTGATGGTCAGAGCTGCGTCCATGTTCAGGTCTGCTACTCTGGCTTCTGTCTGCAACAGTTCACCTGAAGGTTCATCGAGACAGAAGCTGTGATGTTTCACTGAGCCCTCAGGATGTTCAGTGTCAACACTCATCATGAATACACGCTACGATGGTCATCGCCTTCAGTTCAACAATCATTAATTCATCTTCAGATAATGATGATTTATCTTTAATTAAAGGCCTGTTGATTATGTCTTTGATCTGAATTTAAAGGAAACATAATTATTCAGTTCAGTTTAGGGCTCTTTCCAAACAGAGCAGACACCAAACTCATTAATCACACCCAGCAACTCCACCATGAGCAAACACCTGGAGGCACAGGCAGGAGAGACTTCCTGTAACAGGCTGATACCTGCTATAAAAATGCTTATAAGACGTTAAACCTTCACTGCTCATGTTTTTCATCTAAATGAAAATCATTTAAATTCAGGTGTAACCACTCATGAAGCACTTCTTGTTTTTAAGGTGTAATAAAATCACATGAATCATGGTTTAATTCAATTCACTTCAGTTTTATTTATATAGCGCCAATTCACAACAAAAGTCATCTCAGGTCACTTTACAGTCAGAGCGGGTCTAGAGCACACTCATTACTATTAATTAATCTGAGATTAACGCCTCCAGCATGATGCATTTCTACAGCTGATGATGTGTTTCATATAAATTAATGCTTCACATTGCTTAACCTGGACTAAAGTCCAGGGTTGTCTCTGTGTAAACAAAGGTTTTGTCAGATTAAAGCTGATTGTAAATATATTTTTACCTGTGACGCAGTGTCAGTAGCTGCTGCTGCAGTCAGTCGAGCTGTGAGTGAAATCAGGACAAACATGAGAAACTGTTGGAGCTGAACATCTCGAGTCTCCAGAGGAGGCAAACGGCTGCGGGATCACATCGACCGTTGGTTCAGTTGGTTGGTGAAAGGCAGAAAAACAGGAAATTCCCTGTGTTGTGTTGTTGATTCGATGACTGAAGGGATCCACATGTCAAACTGTGCAAATGTGTGAAGCCCAGTGAGCCTCTACTGCTGTTTCATCAGTGAAATCAACATACAGCCATGGCCAAAAGTTTTGAGAATGACACAAATATTAGTTTTCACAAAGTCTGCTGCCTCATTTTTCATGATGGCAATTTGCATACTCCAGAAGGGTGTGAGTGCATCTGCACGCACAGTGAGGCGAAGACTTTTGGAGGATGGCCTGGTGTCAAGAAGGGCAGCAAAGAAGCCACTTCTCTCCAGGAAAAACATCAGGGACAGACTGATATTCTGCAAAAGGTACAGGGATTGGACTGCTGAGGACTGGGGTAAAGTCATTTTCTCTGATGAATCCCCTTTTCGATTGTTTGGGGCATCTGGAAAAAAGCTTGTCTGGAGAAGAAAAGTACAGTACAGTAACAGAACAGTAAAGCATCCTGAGACAATTCATGTGTGGGGTTGCTTCTCAGCCAAGGGAGTGGGCTCACTCACAATTTTGCCTAAGAACACAGCCATGAATAAAGAATGGTACCAAAAGATCCTCCGAGAGCAACTTCCCCCAACCATCCAAGAACAGTTTGGTGATGAACAATGCCTTTTCCAGCATGATGGAGCACCTTGCCATAAGGCAAAAGTGATAACTAAGTGGCTCGGGGAACAAAACATAGAAATTTTGGGTCCATGGCCAGGAAACTCCCCAGACCGTATTCCCATTGAGAACTTGTGGTCAATCCTCAAGAGGCGGGTGGACAAACAAAAACCCACAAATTCTGATAAACTCCAAGCATTGATTATGCAAGAATGGGCTGCCATCAGTCAGGATGTGGCCCAGAAGTTAACTGACAGCATGCCTGGGTGAATTGCAGAGGTCTTGAAAAAGAAGGGTCAACACTGCAAATATTGACTCTTTGCATAAATTCAATGTAATTCTCAATAAAACCCTTTGACACTTGTGAAATGCTTGTAATTAAAGTTCAGTATACCGTAGTAACATTTGACAAAAAGATCTAAAAACACTGAAGCAGCAAACTTTGTGAAAACCAATACTTGTGTCATTCTCAAAACTTTTGGCCACGGGTGTACGTGCTGTTATTTACATCATCAGAGCTGAACACTGGAGTTACCGTTTGTTTATTTGTCCCCTGAACGTTGCAGCAGTGTCACCGTGGACAGGTGTAGGTGTTTGTATCGACTGCCTCCCACTGCTTTATGTTTCTGCCCACTTCAATCATTTCACAGCCACCAGCCCAGAGTTAGCACTTACTTTCAAAATGTTCATGAGTCACTTTCAGGTGTTGTTATGAGGCACTTTCTCTGATTACATCCTGATATGTACCTTTACTTTTCGTAGGTTAATAGATTCTTTTTGCACTTTTGTAGATCCTGCTGAAGATAACACTGTAGAGCTGAGTGAGTACTCATTAACGTGCGGGCACGTGGACACGGTGAAACAGCGCCCCCTGGCCTCTCAGGCTGTAACGGCCAGATGTACGATAATTATCGTATTTATACGATAGTTTTAGGGCCTACAGGATGCACAATAAATACTTTTTAAAAAGGCAAAATACACGATAGTTTTGGCATTTCCGTACACGCCAAAACACGTCGGTTTGATTCACGTGAACCCCCACACGTTTCCTAATCAGCTCACACCTGGCTGGCCCCTGCTCGCTGCCGATCACACCAGCAGCGCTCAGCTCAGGTTTGTTTGCGCAGCCGCACTGGCACCGCAACACACCTAACGTTAACTTAACGTGAGTTCGGACTCGGAGGACAACAGCACCAAAAGAAAAGAGTCCGGCAGCACAGACACGGACCCGGGTAAGAAGAGAAAGTAACTCCGCCGGCCACAGCAGCTTTATCGCTCTACCAGGGAGTCAGACCCTGCGCTGGAGGGGTGGCTTCATCCTGCCGCTGGGGACGACGCTAAAGCCTTTTGCCGCTACTGCGGCATTCAGGTGGTGTCGGGGATTACAGCTCTGAACAATCATGCCAAAGGAAATAAACACAGCCGCCGGTCCGACGGCCTGATGGTCGGACTCAGAGCAGCAGATACGATTTTAATCGCTTTAATGAATAATTTCAGACGTTTGTAGAAACAGTTTGAAGCGTCTGAGTCGCAGCTGGGAAGAAACTCTGGAGAAACACTGTACTTTATAGGTACACTGTTACAGGTAACTGAGGAGGTGATGTTAGAGAGAAGCCTTAATCAGTCTGATCATCGATCAACACATGCTTTATTGATCTGAGGAGGACATCAGCTGTGAACGCAGCACAGTGAAGAGACACTGAGTGTGAGAGGAAGTGTAAAGCAGTGAGGACAGTCCAGTGACATCACACAGGTGAGTCCATGTGACTTCAGCAGGTGAGGCGACACCTGTCTTTGCTGTAAACTGATAAAATAACAGATGAAGGATGAAACATTACAGTGGAGCCAGTTCACGCAGATCAAACATCACTTCCTGTGTCTGTCCTCTTCTTCTTCTTCTTCTTCTTCTTCTTCTTCTTCTTCTTCTTTGCCTGCTCCCTGTCTCCCCGACTCATGCTGCAGTAATAAAGTGCTGAGTCGCTGCTCTGGCAGCGGCGCAGCAGCAGGGAACCGTCCGCTGCAGCCGACACTTTATCCGAACAGACGCCGGCGCCGTACCTCACGGTGGAGCCGGTGGTGGGTCTGATGGACAGGAGCAGCTGGGGGCCCTGTCCTGCCGCCTTCCTGTACCAGCTGAGGGTGGAGGGGCCGGCGGCAGAGACATTGGAGCCGTCCAGCAGGGGGCACTGCAGCGTGGCGTCCTCCCCGACTCTCACCTGCACAGTGGAGGCTGGCCAAGTGGTCGCTGGCTGAGCCCAGAGACCTTCAGACCAGACGAGTTAGATTCATTGTCACAGAGAAACTTTATTTACAACAGCGTGACGGCACGAGGCAGAATAAAAACTTTATTCAGAATGAGAAACGATCATGAGTTCAGGCCAAAGCTGGTTATCGATCTGTAATCAATATACTGATTTGTTGAATCTTTCAGCCCGGAGAGTCCTGACCGAAGTCAAATGTCAGGATATCCTGACCTGAAGCCTCCGCATTGATTGTCAGTCAGAGGATGAAGAGGATGAAGACTGATCTGTTTATTGATGAGTTCAGTCTGATGAGTTCAGCTGTTCTGAACATTAAAGCTTTTCTTCATTTATTCAGGATCACAGCTGACGAACCATTAGTTTCATCATCAACTGATCAGCTGATCCATCGATTTATAGTTTGTACAAGAAAACATCAGTAAACACAGAAAAGCTGAAATGAATCAACTCAAAGTCACATTGATCAGTGTTAAATGATTGATTGGTGATCAGAATACATTGATTTTCTGTGAGTTGCTGGAATCAATTCAACATTCAGACGATTCGGTGAAGCTTCAGCTTGAATGTATTTTCAAAATAAATCACTTTAACTGCTTTAAAATGACAAACATATCAATTGATCAATCAGTCAATCACTCAGTCAATCAGTGAACTCACCGCTGAGAGGGAGCAGGACGACAGCGAGCAGCAAAGACTTCATGATGAACTGACACAGGAAGCTGCTGCTGCTGCTTTTACACACACGCACACACAAACACACACACACCCCCCACACACACATGCAAACACACACACACCACACGCATACACACACACACTGCTGACATCATCTGCATCCAGGTGGGGGACAACAACAGGAAGTTGGACAGTAACTGTGTGTAAGTATGTGTGTGTCTGGTCTCAGTCTGACGAAATCATGTGATGACAGCTTCCTGTCTCTTGGGGGCGCTGCAGTGACAGTAGACAGGCACCGTGCACAGAAAGACAGGCAGTCAGCAGGGTGGAGGTGTTCTCCACCTCAACAGATTTAAAACTCTCTGCCCTGGTCATATTATTTCCTGACTTCCTGTCTGAGGGACACCGGTGACCTCACAGCACTTCCTGGGGTTGGGACGGAGGACGTTGGGTCAGAGGTCAGCTGATCACTGGCCCTCAGATCATTGAGAGGCTGAGAGTCACCAGGAGACGGTGCCGATCAGCTGAGAGAAGCAGGTGAAAGCTTTCTGAGGGTTTTGAAGGTCTTGAAGGTTTTATAGTTCTGCAGGGGCTTAACTGTGAGTGGTTGAGGGACCAGGAGCTGGATCAGGGCCTCTGGCTCCTGGCTGGACTTTACAGAGGTGCTGTTTCCATCAACCAATCACAGACCAGCTGCAGTAGGCAGGGCCTGTGCAGCTGGCTGCAGGTCAGTGAGGGCAGGAAGAACATTGAGACTTTTCCTCCGTCAGTTTCATTTCTCTGAAAGTTTCAGGGTTCATCCAAGTTCAGCTGAGAGAAACAGGAACAGGCGCAGTGTGTGTGTGTGTGAGAGAGAGAGAGAGAGACACTGTGTGTGTGTGTGTGTGTGTATGAGAGAGAGAGAGAGACACTGTGAGAGAGAGAGACACTGTGTGTGTGAGAGAGAGAGAGACACTGTGTGTGAGACAGAGACACTGTGTGTGTGTGAGAGAGACACTGTGTGAGAGAGAGACACTGTGTGTGTGTGTGTGAGAGAGAGACACTGTGTGTGTGAGAGAGAGACACTGTGTGTGTGTGTGTGAGAGAGAGACTGTGTGTGTGTGAGAGAGAGAGAGACACTGTGTGTGTGTGTGAGAGAGAGACACTGTGTGTGTGAGAGAGACACTGTGCGTGTGATTTGTGACTTTCCTGTTGATCACAGCGTGCTCTCTGGGCATGGAGGGGGGTGGGTGGGTGGTGCTGTGGGTGAGGAGGCAACAGGAGGTGGGGTGAGGCGGGTGAGGCAGGGGTGTGGCTGAGGTTTTCCGCCCTCCCTCCCTCAGTTCCTGCCCAGGCTGAAGGGAAAGTCCAGCTCACTTCAAGCTGAGAGTCTGACTGAAAGCAGCCGTTTGCTCTGCAGCTCATCTTCATCGTCTTCTCCTCCACCTTCACCTCCTCCGCCTTCGTCTCCGTCCTGCTCCTCCTCCTCAGCTGTCCTCATGGCTGCCTCCCCCAAGTCCTCCCAGAAGGCAAAGAACGTGGTGATTGCCATTCTGGGACTCTGGTCCATCATCTCGCTCATCGTCATCGTGGTGTGGGCGACATCCCCAGACCTGAAGAGCTCGGCTCAGTGCCGCGCCGAGCTGCAGGAGACCACGGAGAAGCTGGAGGGAGCAAAGGTGGTGTGGAACAAGAACAAGGTGGCGCTGGAGGAGCTGGTGGAGGCCGAGAGGGAGGAGCAGGCTCGCCAGAAAGCTGAGATCCTGCTGCTGCTGGGACGCCTCAACGCCACCAACGCCACACTGGACGAGTGCCGACAGGAGCAGGTGAGTTCATGTGACATCAGCTGCTCCACCTGTTCAGCTGGTTGCTGTGACCTCCGCCTGCTCAGCTGCATGATGTCTGAACATTATTGATCACAGAAGAAAAATATCATGTATGTTGGATGTTTGCTGTGTGCTGATGTTTGACCTGTGTTTGACCTGCAGTGACAGTCTGCTGTCACCTGACGCGGTCAGCTCAGGTGTGGAGTCGTGGGTGGAGGTTGGGTGGATGGAGCAAACTGACTTGATTTATTTGAACTGTTATAATGAAGGTGAATTCTCATTTGAGCCCAAACACGATCTAAACTGAACCAAACTGTCTCACATCGTTAACCGCATGTCGATTATCGTTGTTACCGTGACAACCGGGGTCACCTGACCTCGCAGTGCCGTGTCAGGGGGATTCTCTTGTGAGCCAGTGAGTCAGTGACTCGGTCTCAGTCACTGTGGCTCAGATCTTCATGCTGAGTCGAACTAATGTGTGTTTACTGTGGCAGGAGCAGCGCAAACAGGAAATGATGCATGAAGAAGAGTTTTACAGCACGACTTTCCTAAAACTCAGGAACCAACGGAAAATAACCTTGAGCTCCACTGCCACAATCCAGAATAGCTCCACCCTCCACAGCCAAACACCAGCAGCTTCCATGTGTGAAAACATCAATAACTAACAATTAGAATAAGACCAAACACAGGCTGGACAGGGAAAGTTTGACCTGAGACTCTGAAGCAGCTCGTTTCTGTTTGTGTCTCAGCTCAAATATGAGCAGAGAGAGAGAGCAGCTCCTCCCTCCCTCCTCCCTTCCCCCTCCCTCCTCTCCAGTGTTTCCATGTTGGGAGTCTTTTCCCTGCTGTTGGTTTAAACTGTGAACAGTTTCGTTGCCTCCAATGTTTCCAGCTTCACATTCTCTGAGTTGTTGGTTGGAAAAAGTGAGTGTTTGCCTCCTCCTGCCCCTGCTCCTGACTCATTCCTCCTTCCTTCACCTCTGTTACACTCCTCCCTCCACGTCCCGTGCAGGCCTCAGTGTCTTGGACTGGGCTGAGGGGAAACTCTGGCGTCATGGCTGTGGATTGTGAACACCACCTTTATCAACAGAAACACATCGTGTGCACATACATAAAGCATGTCTGGGAAAAGTGCCATTTCCCTGCTAACAGAGATTTGAGCAGACTGCCAGCAGGTACAGTTCCCAGAATCCCCTGCAGCCTCTCTGAGCCGACCTGCTCCCAGCCCAGCCAGAAACCACTTTCTGCCGCTGCAGACAGAGACCAGAGTCCTGAAACAGGACACAGAACCACAGCAGACACACCCAAGCAGTGACAGAACAGAGTCTGGATCTGGATCCAGATCAGGCAGGATCCAGATCAGACCAGGTCCAGAACAGACCAGTCACTGGTTTCATTTCATTAGAGTTGGCTGATGTTTGCACATCACCATCAGTTGGTTTTCTTCTTCGTGTCTCCTGACAACTTCCTGTTGACATCATGTTGCCTCTTCAGCATCCCTTCAAAATAAAAGCTCTGGCTGACCCACCAGGGCAGCAGCCGGGGTCACCTGACTGCAGCTGTTGCATACTGGGGGCAGTGTGGGGTGAGTGGGGCTGCTGTGAGGCTGGTGTGGCATTTGCAGCAGCTGTGTGATGTTTTCAGGGAGCAGCTTCTTCTCTGCTTCCTCCTGCTGTTTAGGTGTTTGATTGGCTCCTCACTCTGCTCTGCTGTGAGTCTGGTTTATCTGACCAATACCTATTGATTATCAATTGACTGTTCGATCAAACTGCCTGTACTGACCTTCCCTTCTTCCTTTGTTTCCTTCTTTTAGTGGTCCCTGGTTGGGTTCTAATGGTCCTTGAAGGTATTACAGAGGTCCTTGATTAGGTGCAGTGGTCCTTGGGGAGGTCCTGGGGGTCCTTGGGGAGGTTCCTCCAGGTGTGACACATTATTTTGATGGACTTTGTGTGGATGTGAACAGATGTCAGGATGAGGATGTTTGTGATGATCAGAAGGTTTCCTGATACGATCAATGATACTGATCATTAACAAACATGAGGAGCTCCACCTCCATATCAGCTCGATACAGTACCACAGTGGTATCACACACAGTGTGTTCCTCAGTGTGCTCCGCAGTGATCTCCTCAGTGTGCTCCTCAGTAAACTCCTCAGTGTGCTCCTCAGTGTGTTGTGGTCTGGTGGCCTTGTGTGTTTGGACTGTTCCTTTAAGAGCAGCAGTCTGCTGAGTGTAATCTATCTTTAACTGCTGCGTTTGATCACAGGAATGTTTCTAAAAGCCGTCCTCAGCGTCCAGTCGACTCACTGAGCGGCACTGCTTTCAGTCACCGCCTCAGCACTGACAACAGACGGCCTAGCCAGGCCTGGCTGACTTCCTTCAGATCTGCAGCAGAATCCACTTTTTTGTGCTCGTGTTTTGAGAAACGTTTGGCGTGTGCAGAGTTCAGGCTGCAGGATCAGTGAACAGTGAACTTTGGTCTCATGAGTCTCACTTCAGACATGCTGGAACCACAGACTGATCTCAGATCATTGATCCTGATCTCAAAGCATTGATCCTGATTACCTTCAATGCTCTGCAGAGAACCTCACCACAGAACATCACCACAGCACTGTCTCTGACTCACACACCAGCAGATACACTGCTGACTCAGCAGGAACATCAGGAACATCAGCACTGACATGATGCATCAGTCAGACTGGAGTTGTTCCGTCCACCTCACTGTCATTGAAGATGTTCCAGGTATCCTTGAGGAGATATCAGCGGCCTTTAATGAGGATGTGTTTGTCTTTGAGGATGTTCCACGTGTTCTTTAGTTTAAATACATTTGTTCAGATGATTCGACAGCTGAGTGGCAGAGCCTGGTTGTTGGTGTCTGCTCTCAGTAACCCATCTCTTCTCTCTGGGTGCGTTTGTTGGGTCCTGCAGGTCGTCCTGATGGGGAATGTGAGTGTGCTGCAGGAGTGGGTGGAGCAGCTGCGTCAGGTGGCGGCGAACCTCACGAATGAGCGCCTCCTGCAGGAAGGTAACGTTCCCACTGTAGGAAAAACTCCATCACTGCCATGAAAGGAGACTTTCTCAGCGAGTCACCGCTGGTATTCTTAGCTGCATTTTCCCCCCAGTTACCATGACGACCTGTGAGTCACAGTAAATAAACACTCAGGATTGGCCGGTTTAAATAAAACAGGACTGTTTTCAGCTCCAGAGAAAGTTTCCTTTTAATTATGTCAAAGAATCAAAAACCACAAATATAAAAATTATTCAGGAGAGAAGGAGAGAAGGAGGAAGGGAACAGTGTGATACTGTCAGTCAGTCTGAAAGACAAGACAAACAAACTGATGAAAAGATGTTTCATGTGTAATCCTTAGAGAATCATCAAACATGAGCTCATCCATGTATTGTAATTAATAATCCAGACATAATGAATCGCTGACAGCTGCACTGTGAGCTCTATCGATGCTTAATAAACTGTGTACTTGTACATGAGTGAGTATTTGTAGTTTTACTCTGCGTTCAGTCACTTTCATCATTTTAACAATGGAATGTGAGCCTGGGTGTTTCTCTCTGTGGTCAGGCTGCAGCAGAACAGCCTGATGGGAAACTCGTTAATGAAGGTGACTTCCTGTTCTGAACAGTGGCAGGAAGTGATGAATGTGTGTGTGCAGCAGATATGAGAGAGGCATTGTGTGAGCAGGCAGCTGCTGATAAACATCAGTCAATATGTCAGCTGGAAAATACTCGATTACAACCTGTGGGATTACAAGTACTTCATCTGTCACAGTAAAAGTCGTCACAGTGCAGTAACGAGGCTCCTGTGTATGTCTTGTGGTCATGATTGTAATGCTCCACCGTGTTTGTTCCTGTGTTGCTGCTGTTTATAAACTGAATCTGTGAAGTAACTGAAGTTATTGACCTAATGTAGTGGAGTGGAAGAGTAAACCCATACACACACTAACACACATGTGTGTCCGTCTCCTCAGATCTCATCGAGGTTCTGCAGCAGAACGTGACCCAGACGCTCCACGAGACGACGTCCTGCCTCAGCCTGAAGGCGGCGGCTGACAGTCAGATGTTGGCAGCTCAGAGTCAAACCAAAGCCTGCGAGTCTAGACAGCAGTACCTGCAGAAACAGCTGTGAGTCCAGCTCTTCTCCTCTGCCTGGTCCCACTGACAACACGAGCTCACTGTGGGGGTGGGAGGAGATAAACAACAGCCCCGCCCACAAACATGACTCATGTCTTATTTGCCACAACAAGTGCAGTAATGCTGGCTGCAGCTACATTAGTTTGCCGCTAGTTGCTGCAGCCACATTAGCTGCAGCCTGTGGGTGGTGGATGTGATGTTGTGACAGAAACACTGAATATGAAAGTGTTTCTCTGATGAGTCGATGGACGCAGCAGGTCAGTGATGGGGACTCTTAATGAGTGTATAAGGTGTTAATGTGTGTAAGTGTGTGTGTGTTTACAGTCAGAAGTGTAAGGACGCTGACTCTGAGACTCCTCAGCAGACTCAGCAGCAGGACACCACACCGCCCTCCGACACCGCCTCGCCCCTCTCTGGTATTCCTGCGCTGACGCTGCTTGTCTGCAGTGCTCTGCATCTGATAACCTGTGAGTAGCAACAACACCTCCAACGGCTCCAACTCATCTGTCACAACACACTCTGAATCACAAACACATGACTGTAAATCAGGCCTAATGAAAACCAGCACAAACCACAGAAATCCTGCTGCACCCAAACGCATCATAACACTGTTACTGGCTGTAACTGTCAGTCCTGACGAGACAAATAGGTTTGTTCATATTTCCTCCAGGTTCCAGCATCAATTCCTCATCTGTTGATAAGACACAAGAAAAATGAAGCTCAATGTGAAAAAACTCAAAAACAGTTGAAACAAGTTGATTTTTACTGAATTTCAGACGTTAAAACTATGAAAACTGAAGCTCACTGCAGCGGCACTGACCTGACAGGATAAAGGTGCAGCTTTACAACATAAAAACAGGATAAACATGAATAAAAATATGTTGATTCATATAATAAACATAATAATAATAAGTTAGACACTGTGTCCTTATGCTTCATACAGACAACAAATCCTGCTCTTTGTCTCCATCTGGTGGTTAAACACCAACTGTCCAGTGTGATGGAGGAGAAGGACGAGATGAAGTCATATTTGTCTGTTTATTATTGATGGGTCATTCTCTTAATTAGCTGATTGGTTCATTAAATGTTAAAAACATGTTTCTTTTGTCTGAAACTTTTAAGAAACATTTAAGAAACACACGATGTGTCACATGTTAAGTGACTGAAACAGCTGATCAGGTTAAATATTTGTAGTGGGAGACATCCAGGGGCGGAGCTTCAGTTCTCAGGTGTTAAAGCATGTGTGTTGTTGTGTTTTCAGGAGTTCGGCGAGGCGTCGACCTGTTGAGCACTGTGGTCCGGGACAGGGGCGGAGCCTGGACCGGCTGAATGGCTGCTGTACTGTTTACGCAACAAATGATCACCATGGAGACACCGCCGTGTTGTGACGACAGATTGGACCCAAACTTTGCTGAGACGTTTACTGACTGATTTCAGACTGCTGCTTCTCTTCTTTGAAGTTCTTTCACTTGATCCTGCTGCTTCATCACGTTTCAGCCTGTTATTATGAGAATATTCAGCTTTAGTTTGATTTGCTTCATCTTATTTCCATGAAAATCATCCAGACACTCAGACCTGCTGCACAGACAGAGTTCATCAGAGTCACTGTGTGAAAGATGCTCCACACTGGTGCATTCAGAGACAGAGCAGAAAAAACAATTTCACCAAATTTTCTTTTTATTAAACGTGTTTTCGTTCAGAGCCACAGCTGATTCATTCATCTCTCCGCACTGACAATCAGTCACTCAGTGTCGTCTGAGTCTAAACTCAGTTTAGTGACCAAACAAAACATCTGACATTTTTCCAAAAAACAACTAATATGAAAGTTTCATTACAAAACTGCAGACATATTAATTATTAATCAGCTGATCAATTAATTACTTAATCAGTAAATCTTCTTCATCTTGGTTTCTAAACATTTGTGTTTGAATGATGCATTCACTGACTCCTAACTGTTAATTTGAAGCTCAGTGCTGACTTGGCAGAATCACTGCTGGTCATCATGGTAACTGATCACAGCAGCATCACAGTTTGATGTTGCTGGAAACTGTGTTGACCAATAAGACGCCATCCTGACAGAGCTGAGCTGTGATTGGACGGAGAAACAGGAAGCAGCTGTAGGCACTTGGCTGTGACTCAGGAGACTACGAGGCCTTGTTAGCAGATGTGGTTTGGAACAGTTTTATTAACATTTGCTACGTTTCTCTGCTGAGCCACACGACAGGAAGTGAACTGTGATGGATTCTCTCTCTGCAGGAAGTGACTGATTCAAACCAGTCAGCTGATTTCTTTAGCAGCCCCATTCACACTTGACACCTGAATCCCAGCATGCACTGGGCTCAGCAGCTGATACTTCTACTGATACTTGATTTTCACTGATCAGTCATCAGTGATCAATGGGCAGCTGATCAAGAGTCAGGTGTGAACGGGCTCACAGTGTGTGAATAACGTCTGTTTTTCTTTTTTATGATGTTTTGGAAACAAACTGAAGCTGCAGCACCAACAACTTTCAGAGGCTTTTTGCTTGTGGGAGGAGGGGTGGAGGTGTGGGGTGGGGCGTCATTAGAATAATAAACCTGAGGAGTTTCTACAATGTCCTCTCTGTCCTGACTGAGCTGACCTTGAACAGCAGCAGCTGAGCCACTGAGCTGTCCTGGTTCAACACGCCATGTTTATGCAGTGTCTCTGATTCGCTGATGACACACTTTCATGATCAAACTGTGTTGTCATGAAATGCTTGTTCACACATGTTGATTCTTCTCATCACATGTTTGATTTAATTTAATTTATTGGTTTATTTGACAGGGACAATGCACATTCATTGCGGTAAATGCTCCAGAATTAGCCAAGAACCTATTTTTCATCTGTAGTCCCTGGACAGATGGTACACAGTCATCATCTGACATCAGAGATGATCCATCATTGACTAATAATTAATAATGATTAATGTTGGTCATTATCTCTTCTGCACAGATGAGTTAAACAAAGTCAGTCAGTTTGAAATTCTCCTCAGGTCACATTAGAAACCATCACCTCACCAGGTGTGGAACAGTCATGTTCATCACCTGAACATAAACATGAGACATCTGAAACAGGTCTGTTAAAACGACCCCGTTCAGCACTTTGGACTAGAAAAAGAATGAACCAAAGAAAAACGTAAAATAAATAAATATTAGATTAGATTTGATTCAACACGTGTACAAGTACAAGGCAACAAAATGCAGTTTGGCATCAAACCAGAGGTGCAATAAGCAGCAAGTGCAGGATGTACAGTATGTCCAGGGTAAGGGCAGTGCTAAGTACATAATATACAGGTGAATATATTACTGAAAACATATATATCATATAAACATGATGTGCAGATGGGTGTGCCATACACATAACATACACACTGAAGTTCTATGAACAAACTACAGATGGATGTGTGTAATTAAATGCATATCTACACCGCGTTCCACATTATTATGCAAATTGTGTTTAAAGGTCATAAAGGTCATTTTTTGTCTGTCAGTTTAAACACATGGATGGGAATGTGTGTCAGGGCTCTTCCAATCACTCCAATCAATCTCAGACACCTGTGCCAATTAGTTTGCAGGTGAGTCCAAATAAAGGGTAAACTACGTAAGAATGGATGTTCCACATTATTAAGCAGACCACCATTTTCCAGCAATATGGGGAAGAAGGAGGATCTCTCTGCTGCCGAAAAGCGAGAAATAGTTCAATGCCTAGGAGAAGGTATGACAACTTTAGATATTTCAAAACAACTTCACCGTGATCATCGTACAATAAAGAGATTTGTAGCCGATTCAGAACACACACGGGTTCGAGCAGATATAGGCACAATGAGGAAGATTTCTGCCAGACAAATGCGTCAGGTTAAGAGAGCAGCTGCTAAAATGCCACTGCAAAGCAGCAAACAGGTATTCGAAGCTGCTGGTGTCTCTGGAGTGCCAAGAACATCAAGGTGTAGGATCCTCAAGAGGGTTGCAGTTATGCATAAACCTGTCATTCAGCCACCCTTAACCAAAGCTCAGAAGCAGAAACGCCTGCAGTGGGCCTACACGTACATGAAGACTAATTTCCAAACAGTGTTGTTCACTGATGAGTGCCGTGCAACCCTGGATGGTCCAGATGGATGGAGTCGTGGATGGTTGGTGAACGGCCACCGTGTCCCGACAAGGCTGCGACGTCGGCAAGGAGGTGGTGGCGTCATGTTTTGGGCTGGAATCATGGGGAGAGAGCTGGTCGGCCCCTTCAAGGTCCCTGAAGGTGTAAAAATGACCTCTGTGAAATATGTGGAGTTTCTGACTGACCACTTTCTTCCGTGGTACAAAAAAAGAACCGTGCCTTTCGTAGCAAGATCATCTTTATGCATGACAATGCACCATCCCATGCTGCAAGGAATACCTGTGCATCGTTGACTGCTATGGGCATAAAACAAGAACCTCATGGTGTGGCCCCCATCCTTCCCTGATCTCAACCCTATTGAGAACCTTTGGAGCATCATGAAGCAAAAGATCTGAGGGTGGGAGGCAATTCACATCAAAACAGCATCTCTGGGAGGCTATTCTGACATCCTGCAAAGAAATTCCAGCAGAAACCATCCAAACACTGACAACTTCCATGGATGCAAGAATTGTGAAGCTCCTATCCAATAAGGGGTCCTATGTCAAAATGTAATTTGGCCTGTTGAGATATTTTTGATAGAGCTTTTGATTTCAGCAAATATAACCTGCAAATGCTTGCAGTTTAACTAATGACCATTTTCAGTTGTTTACAACAATAAAATGTTTTGAAACTCTATTGTACGTAATAATGTGGAACAGTGCATTTTAAGATTTTGATTTATTTTTTAAATTTTTTTTTTAAAAAACCGTTATGATTTGGAGGTTCGTTCAAAAACAGTCGAGTTATACTCTAATGCTTGATGACTTAAATTATGAGAACTATCATTTTTATAGATTTAGGGAAAAGGGAGAAATTACATTTGCATAATAATTTGGAACGCAGTGTAGTGTAGGCGAAGCCTATGGACATAATTTACATATTTAAAATATGATTAAATTTATAAATGCTGGAGTCATGCGCTGCTAAAACACTGATCCAAACCGTCACATTCATGTGAATCAACGGTTATTGAACAATGATGGTATAAATAGGGAAGTTTTGAGCCTTGTCTGACCCGAAGCCGTCTCCTAACATCCGGTCGAGTTACCCAGGTGGGTGAAGGGGGGAGGCGTCTGATCCGCGGTGAAGGGTCCGGGTTTATAGTGGACCCGCAGTCATGGCAGAGCTCCGCAGATCTGCGGTACGTCTCCAGCAACTCACCGTCAGTGTTTAAAGAGACGAACTGCCCGCTAATCAGGCTCCACGTCATCAACGGACAGGCCAGCTAATTAACGGCTAATTAACCTGACCGGGCGGGGCTAGCGTCGGTTAGCGGCTAACTGTAGCTTGCCTGCTAATTAACGGTGTGCGGTATGTGCGGAGCCGCGGCGGCGGTTAGAGCTGAAACAAACACTGCTGTGCAGCTTCAGTTCACTTTTCATGATTTTGATGCAAAACAACAGAAACTGTTTCCGGACGGTTCACCGGGCTGGCAGGCTAAGCTGGCAGGCTAAGCTAACAGGCTAAGCTAACAAGCCGCAGCGCACACAGCGGCGCTTTCTGCTCTGACAGCATCAGTAACGCGGCTGCGTGCTCACGCACTTACCGTGAGACTCACGACGTTTCTCAGGCCACACGTCCAGAGAAAAACCGTTACACCGACTATAACCGTGAAGTTGACACTAAGGGCCAAAACAGGACACACACACACACACCAAGGTGATACTATTATTGTTATTACTGTGGTTACTGCTCGGTAGTGAGTGTGGGTTACTATGGTTACCTGATGCTCTGAGACGCTGGTGGTTTCCGGTCTGAGTGTGAAGGATCGTGGGTGTTTTTGTTTCTCAGTGAAAAATCTGGTTGCTGGTCGACCGTAACGACTCACCGTCACAGTGACGTCACCTGAAACGAGTGTGGATGTCAGATTTCCTCCAGAGCTCAGGGTTTGTTCCTGCTTCACTCTGCTCAGTTACACAGCCATGAAAGTTTAACATGTCTGTAAAAACACAACTATGATGTCATCAACCAGCACAAAGGGACACCTGTCCACAGGTGCGCTTCGCTCTGCTGAAGCTGAATGTCTGAACACGTCGGATTTCTGATAATCTGTCATGTTTACAACATGTAAACACATCAACATGGGAGCATGAAAACACAAACTGCTTTTATTTGAATCTGCTCTCTGAACGTTTTGGATAAAGTCAGATACTGTGTGTGTGCGCAGGGTGTTGGACTAACAGAATGTGCAGCCTCAGAGGAGACAGACAAGGAAAAGCTGGGGCAGGAAGACAGACAGCAGGACAGACAGACTGTCTGCCCACCTGCAGCTGAATCCTCCAAGTCAAAGGTAACAACCTGTTGTCTCCAGCTTTGTTCTGAGCATCAAACACAGTCTCTCTCTCTCTGAGTCAGTCAGTCTCTCTCTCAGTCAGTCAGTCTCTCTCTCAGTCAGTCAGTCTGCCTCTCTCAGTCAGTCAGTCTGCCTCTCTCAGTCAGTCAGTCAGTCAGTCTCTCTCAGCCAGCCAGCCTCTCGCTCGCTCGCTCTCGCGCTCTCAGCCAGCCAGCCTCTCGCTCGCTCTCGCGCTCTCAGCCAGCCAGCCTCTCACTCGCGCTCTCGCTCTCGCTCTCAGCCAGAGATGATCCGACCAGCTCCCCAGTGAGTCTTCATTGACGGGGGGGGGGGCTCCTTACTAGACGTCAGTCAGGTCAGTTTCACTCAGAGCTCAGCCACCAACATCCTGGAAACATCCTGCCACAATTCAATGCAGAGTCCTGGAATTTCCTGGAAATGAATGGTTATTTGAAAGGTTTTAATTAATAACTGTTGATAATCTGCTCGAGCTGCAGCTCGTTCAGTGTCAACTGATCATCAATAACTGATCAGTCACACATGTCTGACAGCACCTGCCTGCCTCTCTACCTGTCTGCCTGTCTGTCTCTTTACCTGTGTGCTTGTCTGCCTCTCTACCTGTCTGCCTCTCTACCTGTCTGCCTGCCTGTTTCTCTACCTGTCTGCCTGTCTCTCTCTCTGCCTGTCCGCCTGCCTGCCTGTCTGTCTGTGTGTATGAAGCTAACGCTGTGTTTGTGTCAGCAGGTCAGAGTGAACGTCAGTAATGAGAGTAAAGAAGAAGAGGCGGCGGCAAGAGGAGCAGAGAAATCGACCAATCACAGCTTCTCTTTCTTCCCTCCGTTCCCCCCTCCTCGTTAGTAGAGCTCAGGGGTAAATGACACCTTGACATTGATCAGGCTGGTGATTATCAATATTTCTTTGATCAGTCTGACTCAGGAAAAGAGCCGAGCAGCTCCTCCAACATGTTGATGCTCTGGTACATGTGTGGCTTCTACACCAGCAGCTACATGGTCAGTCACATGATCTGTTCAACCTGCTCCGCCGCCACTGATCACTGACAGATCACTCATTCAGCCAGTCAGGACAGAGCACTCAAAGACTGACCAATGAACAAAGGCTTGTGTGTGTCTGAGTTTCAGGCTCAGCAGGAGTTCAAGTCCAGCTCCAAACACTGAGGTAAGACCCTAAACACACCTGAAATGTCTGGGGAGAGGGAAGTCTGGGCATCCCTGCTCAAGCTGCTACCTGGCCCCGGATAAGTGGAAGAAGATGGATGGATATTACTGGGCTGTTCACATCCATAAACTCTGCTACTGGTTAGAATCTCCTGGAACCTCTTGGTGTAAGTTGGAGCTATCATCTTGTAGGGGATCCTCTATACCTGCATTACTATATTTCTCTTTACCCACAAAACTTTCTCTATATACTGATAATCAAGTGGTTCTTAACACACTGAAGATCTGGTATCAATTTGGATGGCGCTTTAAGTTTGTAACTGCATCTTCCTCCGGTCCTTTAAGCAACAACCACTTATTCCCCCCATCACTCTGGGACTCGATATTTTCAGTGTGGTATGGACTCAGGTACTAAATGGTTCAAAAATCTATTGTCTTTGTTAGTTTTACCAACTTGTCATCTAGTGAGAGACAGACTAGTAATATTAAGTCCACATGGGAAAGGGAATTGGGAATACAATTAAGTGAAGAGTTCTGGGAACACGCCATAGATAGGATACGGTCTGTGCTCGTCTTGGACTCATCCAATTCAAAGGTTCTACACAGGGCCCAAGACTTTCTGAAATATATTCGGAAGTGGAAGACCAGTGTGTTGCCATGGCTCTCCCTGTCACTGTAGCCATATATTTTTTTCTTTGGATCTGAATGGTTTTTGGACCGGTTACTTTACTGTTATGTTCACTGTACTTGGGTCTGCAGCCTTGCCTATGATTGCTATATTTGGGATTCCTAACACCTATTCATTTAGACAACATTGAACCTGCCGATTACTGAAAGGGGGAGGTTACCCCACCTTTGAATATCAGATGTAATCTTTGAGATAAGGGGAGAGAAATTAGCTGATGCAAGATTAGATAAGGATGAGTCACATTACTACCTAGGTATTTAAACACTGACAGGCTAAATTCAAAAGTAAGTGAATGTTGGAGATAACGTGCTGCAGTGTTAACAGGAAAACATTCACTCTTCTCCAGACTTAATTTATAACCTGAAAAAGAACTGAAGTTCTCCAGAATACTCAAAACAGCGGAGGATCAGTTACATACAATAACAAATCATCAGCACATAACGATAATTTGTATTCAATTCCATTTCGGACTATTCCTTTAAATATGATCAATACGATAGACAGAGGCTCGATCACGATGGCAAAGGGCAAAGGTGATAAAAGGACAACCTTGGCAACTTCCGCGTCCAAGAACAATACAGAATAAAACTATATTAAAAAGTGTACGGGTATAAAAACCATTCTGCTCTTCAGATGTAATATAAAGGAAGCACGTTCTCTAAACAAGACACAATTACTTTAGCCAACACCTTCACATCAGCAGCTTGTTCACAGTGCTAGCTTATACAACTGTTATAGATGTTAGCTCCTTGACAGCTGTTAGCTGTTTGTTTATATCTGATAGCTCATAAGGACCAGCCCTGGACTGTCTGTGTCAGTCTCTTGCCATGTGACGCCCATAGATCAGTAGTAGAAACTTGGTGTTGCAGTTTGAAAACAGATTTGTCCTCTGTTTGTTTTAAAATGTCAACTGTAGCTTCAGACACAGACCAACAACACCACCAGCAGGAACTGGACTGTGAACTGAACTGAGCTGAACTGGCCTGAGGTGAACTGACCTGAGATGAACAGTTTGTTCTCTGACTGATTTGAGCTCAGCAAACAAACAGAAATCGACAAGCAGAACAGATGTGAAGCTTCAGTTTGGACGGTTTCTCTTTGAGAACAGAGATGTAGAAACGGTTCTTGTATTAGATCAGAACTCATGTTCTTCCTCTTCAGACACACAGTGTACATATGTGTGTATGTTTCTTTTAAGAACTTGACGGTCTTGTCTAATGTTATGTCTTTTTACCTTCCTGGTCCAGTGTATGTGAACCCAAACTCTATCAACAGCTTTTTAACTGCACACAGGCTGTGATTGGCTGTGACTCAGGATGAGTGTGATTAGGTCCTTACCAACGACGAACAGCAGGTTGTGGTTGCTGGTCTCCAAGCAGATGTGGAGGTGTGTGACTGGTTTGTATCTGCAGCTCATGTTGACAGGAAGCAGCACAGTACTCTTCTCCCAGATGGCGAGCTGCCTGCCCGTCAGATTTCTGCTGCAGGATCCCGACACGATGAAGATCTTCTCTCTGTAGAAGTCACAGTTGGAGACAGAGCGGGTTGGCGAAGTACAGGTGACTGCCACGCTGTCTTCAGGTGAGACAAAGTGGTGGCGGACAGATAGACGAGGACTGGGTCTACTGCCTGGAGCAGAGACCACCATCAGACAGACTGAAGCTCCCGTGAATAGTCCACATGACATTAATGAACCGTCCAGATGTCAACTCTGCAGTGTATCGGCACCTCAAAGGCTCAACACACAGTTTTAAAATCAACTCATCTCAACAAATCACTGCATCAGCCAACCAGAAACTGTTCTGTAAGAGCTGACCTGTCATTGGACAGAGAGACAGACACAGCGGTTGTTGTGTTTAGCCTAGCTTAGCACAAAGGCTTGAGAAGTAGTACTGTAGAAGAGAAGAAAATCCACCTTTTACCAACATTAAACTGTGATTCACATGTTGTTGGTTTGACTCTTTGAACACAGAGGAACCCCTTACTAAGTTCTTCTGTTTGTCAGGACGTGGCAAAGGACAGGACTCAGGCGCAGAAGAGTGTGGTCTCAAGGCAGGCTTTTAATTTGGCAGACTCTCGCTCACAAAATAATCTGGCTATGAAAATTACTTCTATAAAGGAAACAAAACCGTAACGAAAAACCTCTTCATTCGGAGGGCAAAAACCTACACTTATCTAAAACTACGAACAGAAAAGGCTCTCTAGTAAAATCGAGGCTCAACTATTTCACTATGAAAACTAGAAATCAAAATCACTCACCAGGAGGAAAAACTGTCTAGGCTGAAGCTAAAAAACTAAATCTAAACTATGGCACTAGGCAAACACAAAATCACTCACTATGAGGCTATGATCTACTGACTATGAAAATTACCAACAAAAAATCTCTCTCAAGGAGGCAATGATACTTCACATGGAATTCCGCACAGGATGACTTGACTTGACTATGAGAACGGGCTGGGGTGATCGACAGACGAAACACTCTGGCACAGGAAAAAGGGAGACGCAGACTATTTAACACATGAGGGTAATGAGGCACAGGTGGACACAATCTGGAATCAGGGAAGACAATCAGACAGGTGACACATGAGGAAGGGCAAGTGACCTGAAACGAGAGGAGAGTTACTTTTCAAAATAAAACAGGAAATGACAAGACAAAAACCAAGACGGGACAAACCTCACCACAGTGTGACACTGTTCTTATTTAGCTTGTTCACCCCTAAACTGTTAACTGGTCTAATTTAGAGTCCAGATCTGCGCTTCACTTCACCAAATCATTACAGAAGTGATTCAGGGCAGTTTCAGGTTCAGGTCTGATTGTCTGTAAACTGGTCATCTCACCCCAGACTGTGATGCCCCTGATGTCGCTGGACACTGAGGTGTACTGCTGCAGGTGATAGTCACACTTCAGGTAGAACCTGCTGCCCACTGCTGGGTGTTTTCCCAGCAGCTCCTGGGAGGTCAGGTGGAAGACGCAGATGTAATCTGTGGCTGTCTTCACTCTGTCTGAGAGTTTTCCCTATATAAGCGGCAGTCTCCCCCAGTGTAGTCGATAGGAAGAGTACAGGAGACCTTTACCGTATCTCTATCATTGATTGCAGAGCTCCCCAGAATGAGCCATGGTTTATCTGCACAGAGAGGACAGGTCAACATCTGCAGAGAGGACATGTCAACATCTGCAGACTGAAGACAGGTCAACATCTGCAGAGAAGACGGACTCAGGTTTCTTCTTTTCTCCTCTGGTCAAACTCAAGCTGCAGTTTTTCAGTAAAGACACATGGACACCTCACTCACCTGTCCACATTGACCTGGCATCACAACCAGTCCACCCTGTCAACCAATCACAAGCAAACAGGAAGTCATCTGACCACATTTTCTTCATCATTACAAACAATTTTCTTAAAATCAAAAATCTCCTCTTAAAAAAAGAAAAATATTATAAATATATATTTATAACACTACAGTATATTACTACAGTATAATACTACAGTACTGCAGTATAATACTACAGTACTGCAGTATATATAATTCTATGATACTACTATATATATAATACTACAGTACTGCAGTATATATAATACTATGGTACTACAGTATATATAATACTGCAGTATATATAATACTACAGTACTGCAGTATAATACTGCAGTAATCCTGCAAGCATCAGTTTAGAAACTAAAAGATGAAGTTTGAGATTTTTCTGGATTAAAAATCAAACTCACAGAGACTCAAAACTCACTCAGAGCAGCCGCAGATCCATGATGCTCCTGAAGATCAGCTACTGACTGACCGACCAAACGACTGGCCAACCGACCAACTGACCGACCGACTGACCAACCAACCGACTGAACAACTGACCGGCTGTCTGGTTTACACATTGACTCTTTGTTTACTGACAGTCTGTTTGTTTACTGACTGTTCTGCCAACAGTCTGATCACAGTCAGTTCAGTGAGGGAGAAACAGTCGGCTCAGTGGCTGAGCATCAGCATTTTATTGTTTATTGATTATGTTTGATTGTTGATCTGATCTGTTTTATCTCAGCGCTGAATGTTTTCTTTGAATCGTCTTGGACTGAAGCATCAGCTGACACTTCTCCTCCTTTTCAGTGGTTAGTTACAGTTTCACACATCAACACTGTTGTTGAACTGTAACAAACAGTAAGCAAGCAAACACCAGCAGCTCAGATGGATTCAGACAAGTTTCATTTCCTTCTTTTCATGATTATTAACGTCATAGGGCAGCAGCTGTTGTATGTGTTGGTTGTCTCCACCTGCTGGAGCAGTTGAGTACTGATCACTCATACGGAGGCTGAGGACTCACACAGTAAAACCAGAATTAACAACAATAACAATAACAACAACAGATGATTCAATAAAGTCATCAGGTTAAAACATCAAAACAAGCTGTGAATCAAAACTGAAAGCAGAGAATTCACCATCACACACACTGAAGGTCTGCAGATGATCAGGAGACTCTGGAGGCTTCTCAGCTGAGCAGCACCTGTCAGGTGATTAAGTTCTGTCCCCTCATTGGCTGAGGTGTCACATTAGCTGATAGTGACTCACTGCTCACAGAAACACAACTCAGGCTAACTTCATCTGAAGTCAGATTAAAAGTCCCACTGTTAATTTGTTTACTGTAAATTAATAATTGTTTGTTGTTTATAATGTTTTCACACAAATTAGAAAATCAAACTTTAATAACTGCACTAGTGATGGGAATTTCAGCTCTTTCCAGAGAGCTGGTTCTTCTGGCTCGGCTCACTAAAAAGAACAGGCTCTTTCAGCTCCAAGTGGCTCCTCAGATTTTTTTTTGTTAATTAAATTAATTTATTACCAAATTATGTATAGAGTGACGCTGTAGACATTGTAGGAACAGTTGCAGTCGACACACTGGCACCTTCATTACAGGTTCCCTTGCATGTCTTTTCTCCTCTAATGGCACTGACGGATGGACAGTTCACATGTGTCTGTGCAAGTTGTTTGTGGAGCCTGCTCAGTGTGAAATGTTTGCACAGTCTACACTCTGCCTTTGTTCTGTCGATCATGTTAAATGTGTCCAAACTTTTCTCCGTTTCCTGTCACTCATTGTCCTCACCTTCCCAGCGTGTAGTCTGTCTCTGCAACGTTCTCTCACCTCCCTCCCTCCTGTTCCTGTGCTCACTGTGCTGTTTGTGAGTAACCCCTCCCTCTGCTCAGTGTGGACGCACAGACACCACCACACATCTTGACCAATCACAAGCAGCTTTAACAGAAAAAAAGCGAGAAAAAAAATAAATCAGCGCCCAATCAGGAGCTGGCTTCCGTCGTTCACTTCAAAGAGCCGGCTCTAAGAGCTGGATCGTCCGTGACCAACCCAACACTATTCTACACGTGCTGCACTTTAAGTTGTACAACTTTGAAGTAATTGTACTTGAGTATTTCCAGTTACTTTGTACTTCTACTCGATTACATCTGAGCGGGAAATCCTGCTCCACTGCATCCGATCACCTCTGCTACTTTGCTGATACTGATCACAACACAATGACAATGACAGATTAATTCATTGGCAGAGCATAAAGTTATTAACATAACTATATATATATTACTATACTATAACTATATATATATTAACTATATGTTGATGCTTTGTACTTTTACTTAAGTAAAACTATAACTACAAGACTTTTACTGCGGTATTACTGCACTGTAAAACTAAACAGTAGAAGTTTGTCAAAAGAATGAGTTGCGTTAACTCAGAAATTTAAAAAAGTTAATACACCACTAATTTTACGAGTTATCAGTACGTAGTTTTAATTTTAAGTGTACAGTACTCAAACGCTTTAATTCAGTTTTGTCACTGTACTCAAATCGTTTGACTGACCCTTTAGTCTGTGTGACGTCACGTTTAGCGAGCGGAAATCCAAAACTGATCTCAGTTTTTCTCTATCACGTCAAGTTTTTGAACTATAGGATCCCCGTTTTCTTAAACATATGAAAAATACTGTACTTAACAGATATGTGCTTGTTTTATAAAAAGTTTCAAATATTGACATACAATGAAATATGAAAGAAACAGGCATGACTGCAATGTTTATTTAACAGTATTGTGTTTTTACAAAGGATATGGCTACTGTAATTATAATTACAGTAGGATCCTATAGTTCAAAAACTTGATGTGATAGAGAAAAACTGAGATCAGTTTTGGATTCCGCACCCAAAAATTAGTTAAAAACAGCTGTCAGACCTCAACAAAACTAACTCAACAAAAATTGTGTTCCCCAGTGTAATCAGTGGAATTTTGCTTATCTGGAGGGTAAGCTGTGGAGAAAAAACTTGACATGCTAGAAAAAAACTGACTGCAATTTTGGAATCAGCATGCCAATTTTAGTTTTAATCAGCATAAAAATCTAACTCAACAGAAAATTTTTTTCAAATTGTTCCCCAGTGTTATTAGTCAGCAGCTTTTTGAAGTTTTTTTTCCCTTCAGAGCCTAAGAATGAAATAGTAGTGACATGTTTGTATTTTTGTTTAGTAATTTAAGATAGTTTAGAAATTATTTGTTCTTTTTGAATAGGTAAGGGCCTTATTCAGCCAGGGAGTTTAAATGCATTATGGATGCAATGTTAAGTTAAAGACATTAAAGTCACTGAAAACTATAATTTAAAAAAACTCCCTTGTTTTCCTTGTAGTCCTTGTATTTTTGACACACAATGCCACCAGTGCTCTCTAACTAATTACTGTTAGCTCACCAGATATAGTACTTTTGTGAAAATGTTGCAACCTGTATAACTTAAATCTTCTCTCTTTCAGCTTGAAACTGAAGGAGCTGGCTGTTAAACGGAGTCTACAAACTGGTATGTTGATGTTTTAGATGACTATTGCTAGGTTACTGAAATGTGACTGAAACCCATCCCAGTGTATTCTTGTTTGTTAAATTTTGGGGTGGGTTTTTAGCACGGTACTCATTTTTCCAATGGCTTGGAAGTGCAAGCTTTGTGCTGCTGCCTGTGATCAACGGGCACGGGCAAGTCCATTGCCTTGTCTCTATGATGACTGTATCTGCACATTTCAGTCAATAAATGCTTTGAAGATTCATTTAACACGGATACATACAGAGATAGTTGTGCCAAGTGAAAGTCAGGCACGATGTGTGTCATTCATCTGTCCCAAGTGTGGATTCAAGCAGCCATTCAATGCTAAAAGTCTTCTTATTCATTTAAGATCACATTTAAAAAAACATGAGATGGTGGATTGTCCATTCAAACATTGTCACTACCGTACTAATGTGTATTCCTCATTCAATGCCAACAAAAGTAGGACTCATCCAAACTGTGATGTCTCAGATTTTAAGAATGAGGTCATCCAGACAGACACTGATAGCCAGCCAATGCAGAGTGAAGCTGAGCCTGATGAGGGTGATCCCTTTTGGAATTCCACTGCGGTGGGTACTCCTAAGTGTAGTCCTCCAGAGTCTGCAGATGACATAGGTGCATTGCAAGCTCAGTTGAGAAACAACTTGGCTTATTTGTTTTTGAAAATGCACAGTGTTCTTCATGTATCAGAGATGGCTATACAAGACATAGTTGAAAACTTGGCACAGATATTCTCATTGTCTAAACCTATAGTGATGACAGATCAGGGTTTTTCTGGAATATGGTCAGACAATTAGTGATGCCCTTCTTCATGAATTAGTGGAAGCTTTCGTGGCAATTACCCTTTTTTTCAGTGCTGTATCAGATGGTGCAGAGCTCTCCACTTCTAAGCGCAGGAAAACATTTGTCAGGACTAACTACCCTCTTGTAATGCCAGTGCAGTATACTATAGATTCTAGTGGACACACAGTAGTGTATGTGTCAATACTGCAGATGCTTCAAACAATGTTTAACAATACTGACTTTCTTGACAAGATTCAAGAAAACAAACCATCACCACCTGGAACATACATGACTCATGAAGATGGAACATATTTCAGAGAAAATCCACTATTGTCAGAAGGTGGAGAGTTGAAACTTTCCCTGATTTTGTATGTGGATGACATTGAACTAGCTAATCCTTTAGGATTAGAAAGATCCACAAGCTAGAAAGATCCATAAGCTTTGTGCAGTATACTGGTTGCTTGCCAATGTACCTAGTAAATATAGGTCTAGTCTGCATGTCATTCAGCTAGCTCTGCTATGCAAAGTACCTGATCTGCAGAGATGCGGTTATCAAAATGTACTTTCACCTTTGTTGAGAGAGTTGCACACTCTTGAGCAGGATGGTATTTTCATAGAGACTCTAGGCCAGTGTATCAGAGGCACAGTGTTTTGTGTGGCAGCTGATAATTTGGCTGCCCATGGCCTTGCAGGCTTTGTGCAGAGTTTCCGAGGAAACTATGTCTGCAGATTCTGTTGCTGTACTGCAGACGAGATCCAGTCCAGTGAAGTTTCTGAAGCAGAGTTAAATATGAGAACAAAGGCCTGCCATGATGTTCATGTGCAGACTGCTGTGCAGGGAGAAAATGCAACTCACTTTGGTGTTAAAGGTGAGTGTGCTCTTAGCAAGGCATTGCAGCATTTTCATCCCATTACTGGTTTCCCACCTGACATACTTCATGACCTCTTTGAAGGCATAGTGCCAGTTGAGTTGGCGTTGTGCATCCATGAGATGATCCGTCTTAAGTATTTCACTCTCGAATATCTAAATGCACAAATTCGGACATTTCCTATCAGCATACTGATAGGCTTGATAAACCACAGGTGATCCCCAAGAATTTTGCAGCCAAACTAAGCATTGGCGGGAATGGGCATGAAAACTGCACTTTGTTGAGGTTATTACCTCTTATGGTAGGAAGTAAAGTCCCTGAAGGAGATGAAGTCTGGGCCATATTGATGGACCTCAGAGACATTGTGCAACTGGTCTCCATCTTTCACCGAGGAGTCCATCCAGTACATGCAGACTAAAATAAGTGATCACCGACAAGGTCTTCAGGTGGTCTTTCCTGACTTTAAGCTACGACCCAAACATCATTATGTGGAGCACTACCCAGAACTGACAAAGCATTTTGGGCCTCTTGTTCACCTATGGATCATGAGATTTGAAGGAAAACATCGTTTTTTCAAAAGGGTGATACGTGACACACATAATTTCAAGAATGTCTTGAAAACTCTTGCCACCAGGCATCAGCACATGATGGCATATCATTTCAGCGCACCAGCATTTTTCAGACCTGACATACAAGCTTCTAGTGTCACCTCCATCCAAGTTGCCACACTGCCTCAAGTGGCAAAAGACTTCATAAAGACAAAAACTGGTAGCCAGAACGTATGCAGTGCACCAAAGGTCTCCATAAGTGGCACAGAGTTTGCTAGGGGAATGTTTGTTTTTGCAGGTCAGACAGGAGGACATCCTCAGACAACTTCTCTGTGTATCAGCTATCAGAGCTAAATGATACAACAACTCTCACAGCGTACAATATTGATGGGCATTTAGTGTTGGCACAAAAAAGATTTATTTTGATCAGAAATCTCAAGGATTAAAATGTTTTTGAAAGTGGGGACCTATAGAATCGCATGGAGCAGTGTGAAGAAGTGAACTAAGTGATTGTTTTTTGTTTTTGTGTTTTTTTGCAAACACTAAGCATTTGAAGTTAATGATACATATTATAAACCAATCAATGCATATTTTTAATTCAAAACTGATAATGTGCTTGAAATTGCCTGATTTTGTAATGCCAAACTGAACGTTGCTCATTAATTCATTCTCTTCTCTTTCTCTTTAATGATAGGAAATGGCAGATCAAAAACTCCTACTTCATGTCCATACGTCTACTGACATTGTCAGGAAGATGACATTGTCTTTACGGCCAGAATCTGTAGATGAGCTGAAAAACCTGCTAAAAGAAAGATTTAAGCTAGACTTTGACTTTAGCTTATCATACCAAGACCCAGACCAGTTATGTTCTCTTATAGACATTGAGGAGCTTCCACAGAAGGCTGTTTTAAAAGTGATACAGCCTGAGAGTGATGACTGTTCAGTATCGTCAGATGACACAATAATATTACCCCATGCCATGACCCCAGACAGGGCTGAGAGATGGTCCGCTGTTTTTCCAGTGCCCACTTTTTCCTATGAGGTGGAGCTCATACTTGGAGAGGGAAATATTGTATTTGAGAGAACAGGCAAAACTCTGAAGTTGTCTAGGGGCCAAAAACATGACATCCTTGAGACACTTGCAGCCAAAATGCATAGTTACAAAGCATACCCCAATGATGGGGAATTTTCAGGGGTCGCAGAAGCACTTGTCACTAAACATCCATGTCTAAGAGAGCCAGGATCTCAGACAGGATGGTACGTTTGGACAGATAGTCTGAAGTTTAAAATGGGGAACTACTGCACAAAGTTGAGTCGGGCAGGATTTTGTGAGGTAGCTGTAAATTAAAAACAACCCAGTCAGTCTCCCCACACTAACATTAAAAGACCAAAGAGGGCAGAAGTGAATTTCCTCCCAAATTTCCCAAGAGGTGAAGATCTTGGAAGCTTGGAGCAAATTAGACTCCAAATTGTAGACAAAGTAAAAATGACAAAAACCTCAGCCAGACTGCAGCATTGATGCAGACTACCTTTGCCTTGCGGCGAAAAGAGGTCATCAATGATGATCTACCTGTTGGAGAGCTCCTGGAACGCTGGCCTGCCTTTAAAATTGAGTCCCAGGTTAAAAACAAAAAAATAGTATTAATATATAGATTTAATTGTTTTCTGTAAGTTTTTCCAGTGATAACCTGAGCAATATTACTTTTTACATGGCTTATACTTTGCTCATGTAAAGCTCTGCAAACCCCGTATCTGAGAAGCAGTTACAGGGATTTGCCATTATGCTTGAGATGTGAAAGATTTTTCTGTTTATTTCTGTATTCATTTTGTAAAGGCCAAATATAATTCAAAATTAAATGGTCATTTTATGTTTGTTCAGATTTGTTCTGAGTTTCACAGGATCATGAACATCAATCTGAAAAACCATTTCTTTGCTGAGCTGGATTGATATGCTTCCCGTCTTCAGAGCTTGTTCAGAAAGAAAGCTGCACGTACAGGGAAAGTAGCCGAAGCTCTTGATCAGCTCTTCAGCGCTTATGACCTGCAGGTGAGTTGGTTACACTTCCTGGTGCTTGATGGCAATACTACAGTGGATTATGTTTGTTTGAACTCTCATCTCTTCAGTCATGAGTCACTCTTGTGATGTATAGTATTGTCTAGAGATGTTGGTTAACATCCAGAGTGAAGCGAAGTTATGTTCTCTCACTCAAGGAACAAGTTGACATCCATGTCAGACGTGCTGCTGTTCTCCGTGCTCTCTCTTCTTATCTGCATGAGGATGACACCAAGTTCCTGAAGCCATGGGATGTAAGTCAGTAAATTGTTATATTAAGTGTCCAAATTTTGTTTTGTTTTGTGAATTTTGAAAAAATAGAAATTGAGTTTGTAAAAGTATGAGCCGTCATGGTGTCATCAGAGCTTGGTTGAGTCAGTGTAATAATTTCTTTAATTTCTTCTGTTCTCAGATCTCATTCAGGTTCTGGTTGTAAGTTTTGACTATTACCATAAATTGTTGTTATTGTAGGCTATAGAAAGGATGCAAAACATCAAACAAGCAATAATATTAATAATCATATTCAACACCTGTTGAATAGCATCTCCCCTTACTTCAGCACTCTGAAGTGTTGAATATTATAATTCAAGGAATGTTATGGAATAATTTTTTTCAAAAAAAGGACTCCTGTGATGTTATGAAATTCACTGGAAAGATATGTTTATAGAGTAGCAAGAAGAGATGACCTTAATTTACATTCAGTTGGCAAATTGAGAGTCTAATAAAGTCAGGCAATAAATAAGTCATTATGAAGGAGATATTGATCAGTGTTATTTTGTGTTATAGAAAAGTTGCAACATCTGTGGTCATTTGAAGCTGTAGCTTATGCTGCAGTCAGGTTGTACTGTGGTATGCTAAGAGGTGTTTCTCCTGGACATGAACTGGACATTGATGACCAGTTGGCCTCGTTTTGATCTGTGCCAGTTCAACTGCCACATTCTTCTGCCCAGATAGGACTGCAGTGATGATTGAGGGTAATGTTGTCATCAGCGTGCCTACACTGACTGACACATATCTCATGGTTTTTGGACTGATTTATGTGCTACATTTGCATTATCCAAAAGACTTGTCCAATACTTTCGACTTCATCCAAAAAGTCTTGATGGGCCTGGAAGATGGAAAGATGAGGCCCAGGGTTTTGAGCCTTAAAAATGACCTTTTGGCAGTGGAATAATCATGGTAATTCATAGGCACAGGCAACTGAATTTTTTAAAACATCTTAGTGTTTTGAAAATGTTATTGTTCACCTCCACGTTGGATGTTTAACAGTTCACCTTAGCACAGATACGGCATTGAAAACATATCATGCATTTGTGTATTCAGTCTACTGATGGGTTTAAAAATGTACCTGATTGTTGTTGCTAAATGCAAGTACTTTGTATATTGACCTATACAATTTCATATCTTTGCTTTTACTAGGCCATTATGCATACACACATACAATGTTTGTCAGGGACCTTTTAATGCATACTCAGGGTTCCCACCTGTTCCGGAAAATCTAAAATCCTGGAAATTTCTGGACCAGATTTTCAGGGATGGAAAATGCCCAGAAAATTTGAAACTAAAAAAAATATTATTACTTTAAGAGTAAAGGGAAAAAAATTTAATTTTGCAAAGAATTCCAAATCTGCCAAAGTGGGGCCCTGACCTAAAGGTAGCAGCAAACATGTTGATGAGTCACTGAATATGTCCATGAAAAATCCTGGAAAACGATTTCCTTAAAAGAGTGGGAACCCTGATATAGTCCATTTCAAGAAAAAGACTCAGAAAAAAATCTTCTGGCCTTTTCTGACAGTTATGGCACTGCTTCAGGTATTCATTATATAGGGGTGTAGAATTTTACAAAACAGTTTACATATTGTTTACTTAATAAAACTGAGTTGCATTTAACCTTGTTAATGTTTTTGAATGTGTTTTTGAATGTATGTGTACTGCATGGAGATTTAGAGTTAAAGCTACTTAAAAGAATTTATGTAATCAGTTTCAAAAAAGAATTTAAGTATTGTAACATCTTATTTTGAGTTAAACTTAAGCAAGTATTTACACTACTCACAATAAGTTAGGGATATTGTGAGAGACTCAGTGGATGTCATACATACGGTTTGTTTCACTTCAGAGATTTTTGGGATAGGGAGGCAATTGTATTGGGGTGATAGACACAGAACTACTGGCAGAGTTCGTGACAGACCCAGGAGTGGAGCCCCACGAGTGACAGACCGCAACGATGACCAGTACCTAAGGACCTATGCACTCAGACTCATCATTATGCAACTGCCACACAGCTGCAGGCCCGTTTACGAGATGTGAGGGGTACTAGGGTTTCCAGACAAACCATTCGCAACCAACTCCACCGCTTTGGCTTGAATGCCAGACGACCGTTGCAGGTGACTCCACTGACACAAGACACTGCCGTGAACGTTTGCAGTGGGCACAAGACCATGTGACCTGGACAATGCAGCAGTGGTCTACCGTCCTGTTCACTGATGAGTGTCGGGTCACCTTGCACAGAAACGATGGTCGTCAGCGTTGCTGGAGAAGGCGAGGTGAGCGATACGCCAAGGTCATGGTCCCCAGGGTTCGCTTTGGTGAAGGAGGTACAACAGTCTTGGCAGGAATCACCAGTCAGCGCAAAACAGATTTGGTTATTGTAGATGGCTCAGTCACTGCACGTTCTTACCTCAGAGACATCATAGAACCCATCATCATCCCCCAATTCCGCCAGCACACCCCCAACTTTCTGTTCATGGATGATAATGCTCCACCACATCGTGCCAGAATTGTCACAGCTTGACTTCAGGAAGTCGGAGTGCCTCATATGGTATGGCCAGCAATGTCCCCTGACCTGAACCCCATAGAGCACGTCTGGGACCAGCTGAAGCAGAGACTGGATGATCGTACCCCACCCCCACGTGACCTGGCAGAACTGCGTGTAGCACTTGTGGAAGAGTGGAACGCATTGCCTCAGAACAACATCACGAGGCTAGTGAGGAGCATGAGACGTTGCTGTCAAGCTGTCATTGCGGCAAATGGTGGACTACTGACTACTGACATTGTCAGTTTTTGTTATTTGGGGCTATCCTTGTTATTGTCTAAATTTTTGGGGTAATAAATATTAAACTAATGAAAATGGTGTTTCTTCTTATTCATTATTAGTAATATCAAAGGGAACTTTTACTTATTTCATTAAAATTCAGACCAAATAGGAAAAGCACTCATGTAAATAACAATATCCCTAACTTATTGTGAGTAGTGTACTTGTAGTGGAGTAAGTAGAGCTTCTTTAAACTCAAAAAATTTAAGTAAACATAAAGTGAACAACTACATTAAGTGAAATTAAATACTTTATTTTACAGTAATAAAATATTCAAGTTATCTATACTTGTTTTTACTGTTAAAACAAAATAACTAGTAAAAACTACTTAGTCAGAAAAGTTTGTTCAACTTACTAAAGTAAGTTAGTGCTACTTAAAATTACAAGTAAAGTGTACTTAATCAAGATTGCTTCTTTAACTTAAAAAATTTACTTAATGTTACTTCATTTTTTTATGTAATCAGTTTCAGCTATTTTTTTGAGTTAAATTAACTTATCGGGGTTTACAGTGTGCTGTTACTGAAGGAACTCCTTATAAACCCATCTAGCAGAACCAAGACCAGCAGGATCAGGACCAACGTTTAATAAATGCTGGTTTCCAAAAGTAAACAGCTGAGATTTTCAAAGGTGCATTTAAGGTGGAATGAGGATTCATCAGGTAACCATCACCATGGTAACCAAGCAGCGCCACCTGTCAACAAAGACAAAATCCAGACTGGTTCCTGTCCTGGATCCACGATGGAGGAACCAGCTCCTGTTTGACAGGACATCTGATACCAAACAGAGCCGGTGCAGCTTTTCATTGGTTCTCAAACACAAACTGTGTGTTACTATTTCTGTCTTTATTAAATGACTAACCAACAAACAAACAAACACTCAGGAGTTAAACAGTGAAGACACACAGATTCAGGCCAGACATTAGAAAACCGATAACAAACAAACGGAAGTAATGGGTTAATCAAGCCGCTCCTGATACAAGGTGGAAACTGACACGGTCTGGTGGTAACGGAGTCTGACCTGTACGGAAGCCCGTTCCTACCAAGTTTAAAACCTGAACTTTAGGAGCTTCTCAGAGATTTGACCTCAATAAATCATGTTTCAGGTCCAGCAGCTGTTCTGGAGGATCTCCATGAATTCATCCATCAGACCTTCAGTGGCTCAGAGGCTGAGGGGCAAACTTTCTCCTTGACCTACTAACCTGCTGATGAAGATCATGTGATATACACAAAGGCTCCAAAAGGTGGATTAAATGGACCCTGAGATCATTTTTCTGAGGCTGTTTTGCAGGCGGAGAATGAACTCTGAATCTTTAAACTCCAAACATCAAGGTGTTTCAATGTTTGTCTTAAAATTATTCCTGGCAGGAAGGAGCTTCTGTACCTCTGAGTTCAGACTGAAGAGACAAATCTTTATTCGTCGTTACCCGACAAACACAACACCGTTTTCTTCCTGGTCTCATATAAATTAATCTGACTACATGACGTCACTACTAACGAGACCCGGGACACAGACAGGAAGTAGAACCAAACACCTTCTGACCATCGGTCCCTACGACGTTTACACAGTTAACTTTTTACAAAATGTCACAATAAAAACACCAAAGTTCAAAGTTCAGGAGCTTTTCTCAGACAGTCATTACTTCATTCTCTGAGGATCAGACACAACTCCAGCCATCAGCAGACTGAATGAGGTTCAAGAGGAACCTCCTGAGAACGGCTGCTGTCTTCCACGTTAATGTAGTTTCTGTCTGTGAGAAGCTCCTGAGCTCTGACATCACACATGATGAGTTTACGTGGAGCAAAACACAAAAACATTTCCATGAATTAATCTTAAATATTTGACAGCTGTGGGTTTAAGAGCTACAGGTTCTAGATCTTAGAGGGTCAGTATCAGGTCTGATTCTTCTTCTATACGATCAATAACTTTCTATCAGCTGTTATTCTGTAACATTGATCTTCAGAATGGATCATGAATGTTTCTCTATTACAGCTGCTATAAACATATTTAAGAAAATGTCCAACATCATGAGGACTCGGTCTGGTCTGAGCAAGTCCTGAATGGACCTGAACCACCATGATCCAAACCAGCTGACGGTCCTGCAGGTGTGTAGATGCCTTTTGAGGTGTGGGCCTTCTCTATCTGAGGGTTCACTGGTCCCAGTTTAACCAGTTTCTCTGTAAGTGCTGTGAGTCCTGATCAGCTGAGGGTTCAGATCGGTCCATGATGACGCCACCGGGCGCCATTCACACCTGATTCCTGTATAAACACAAACTCTACATCAGACTACAACTCGTGTATCGCGTTTAGGATGACGAGGTGACGTTTCCAGAGGATGCCGCTGTCGTCTCCCTCGGCGAGTGCTCCGCCTCCTCCTTGTTGGGGTATGAGGAGTTATCCGACTTGCTGCGGCTGAACTCCGCCCCCATGATTGGCCCGGTGAACTTGGCGCTCGGCCGGATGCAGGCAGTGCAGCACAGCAGCGTCTTGAGGAAGGCACGGCGCATCTCATTGCTGGTCAGTGTGTAGATGAGTGGGTTCATGGCTGAGTTGAGGACAGCGAGTGCTAGGAACCACTCGGCCTTGTAGAGGATCGGGCAGCTCAGCGTCTCACAGGCCGCGTCCAGCAGCAGGAGGATGAAGAGCGGCGCCCAACAGGCGATGAAGCAACTCAGGACGATGATGACGGTCTTAAGCAGTGCCATCGACTTCTCCGAGCTCTTGATGTTGGTGCTGGCGGTACTGCGTCCATTGGACACCTTCCTGAAGACGAGTTTGCGGCTGCGAGTGCGCACTAGTGCGTAGATGCGAGCGTAGAGCACTACAATGGCCATGAGGATGATGCTGAAGACAGTGGTGCAGAACAGGATGTAGGTCTTGTGGTACAGCGGCAGCACGGTGGAGCACTGTGTCATGCTCTGGATGCAGTTCCAGCCCATCACTGGCAGACCACCAAGCACCGCCGCGATCATCCACACTGTGCTGATGAGCAGGAAGACGCGACAGGTGTTACCGTTGTTGTGCAACTTCATCTTCAGCATGGTGAGATGGCGCTCAATGGCGATGGCCAGCAGGCTGAAGACGGACGCCGCAAGTGCCACAAACATGCTGCCCTCCCTGAAGAACCACTGGGTGGGTGTCAGTTTGTAGGTGTTGGCACCCGAGAGCAGGATGTTGGCAGTGTAGACGACACCGGCCAGCAGGTCGGACAGCGCCAGATTTCCAATGAAGTAGTACATGGGCTTGTGGAACTTCTTGGTCCTCCAGATGGTGGTCAGGACCAGGATGTTCTCCAGGATGATGAAGCAGCACACGATGATGAAGACCACAGAGTCCGCCTTCAGGCCCGAGTCCTGCTCTGTCTTGCGGAACTTGCCAGTGTAGTTGTAGTGTTTGGCGATCAGGTCGGAGTAGCTGGGCTCAGCCATGGCCTGCAGATGCAGCAGGAGTCCAGCAGGGGGTGCTGCGTTCTCAAACTTCAGTCCTTCATATCAGGTGGTAACCGTGAAGAGCAGAGAGTCCTGCTGCTGGAGGGGGACATGGTCCTGCAGAGAGATGGACTAGTGTCAGAGACTCACAGCAAACTGCTCCACGAAAACCACCTTCATCACCACAAACTGGTTTCTGATCAGATTTTAACTAAACACACTGAAGAACAAACACTGAGAAACATCAAGAACCAAGTGCTACTGTCAAAGAACTGTATGAAATCCAGCGAGCAGGTCACTCTGACTTCCGACAGAGGAAACGTTTAACCAAACTGGTTTCTAATCAGCTCATTAAACAGGACTGAATCTTTAAACGGGTCAGTCTGGTTCAGTCACACTCCTTAACTCACGGACTGACCTCTGATCGGCTGAACAAACATCCTGAAATCATGTTAAAATGTCTAAAACCTGCAGAGATATTTGTTCCTGCACCATCAGCCGGACTCAGCACTTTAACCCTTTCCTGCCTTCAAACTCGGAGCTTTTCCTCAAAAACTCGCTCATTCGTGTTTTTTTCCGATAGCAAACACTGAAAAGTCGCCGTGACGTCACACTATCGTTTTTAAACTTTTCATAAAAACGTTTGGTGTATTTTTTATTTTGCGTCCCAGCCGGATTATCTCCATCAGCAGCTGCGCTCCCACAAACTGAGCAGCACAGGAAACTATTCAGGACGAAACAGCCGCAGTTTCTGCGGAAGCTTCAAACCTGCGGCAAAAACACGAATTTAACCGAAGAAGAGAAAAGATTTTACCTTCAACCGGAGCCCGACGAAACACAGCCGACACAGCGCGAGGCGGAGAGAGCAGCTGCCGCGCGCGCGCACACACCGACACACACACACACACACACACACACTGATGCGCATACACACACGGTAACACACAGGGAGGAGGATGAAGATGTCCTCCTCTTCCCCCTCCCCCTGCTCGTTGATTCCTGAAACTGATCAGAACAATGTTTGTCACTCTGATCAATAACTAATAAAATCATATTCATGCTGAGAATCATTACAAACCTCTGATCAATTAATCAGTCGATCATTTCAGTGATTGAACTTGTTCCTCTGATATTTGAGTTAAACAGTTCAACAGCTTTAAGCATCAAACACACACACACACACTCACACACATACACACACACACACATTTGCACTCACACACACACTCATGCACAAACACGCACTCACACACACACGCACACGCTCACACATGCACTCACACACACGCACTTACACACGCACACACAAACACACTCACGCACACAGACACACACACATGCACTCACACACTCACCCACACACACACACACACTCTGACCCCACAGACTGCTCCTCTTAGTGTCACTGACCTGAGGGGCGGAGTCACAGTTTCTGGGGTCCTCCCAAATCTGGGGGCAGTGGTGTTTTCCATCAACAGGCGCCAATTAATTAATTAATTAATTAACAAAGGTCTAAGATCCAGGATCAGGCTCAGATCCAGGATCAGGATCTGGAGCATGAGAACCTCATGTGCATTGATGCTTCAGGACAGGAAGTGTGGAGCCAGACTGGGAACATGGAATCAGATTCAGTCTCCCAGTCTGATCCCACTGTTCCCAGTCAAATACTGCTGTAAAATACAGGTACCTCAGATATGTAGTACTTCCGTACTTGAGTAAATATACTTAGTTGTTCTGACTGTCTCACTTTTCAACAACTGATCAAATCATCAATATTTCCCTGAGAATTGGTGTTCCCAGTATGATCCTACTGTTCCCAGTATGATCCCACTGTTCCCACTGTTCTCCCAGTGTTCCCAGTATGATCCCAGTGTGTCTACAGTCCACTGTGTTCCCAGTATCATCAGTATGGGAACGTACTAGTTGTTGGACATGTTCAGAAAATAGAGCTGAGTGAAGAAGGGGGGGGGGTAACAAAAGCCTCTTTCCTCTGAGCCGCTGACTGTATTCAGACTCTGCATAGCTGAGCGTCACCATGACAACGAGGGGAAATGGGGGAAACGTTCAGAACAGACTGCGAGAGTGGCGGACAGAAGAACCCGAGCACTTCACACTGTAGACCAGGACCAGAACCAGGACCTGAAACAGAACAATCATCTGTCACTTTAAGAGAAAAGAGTCCAGCTCTGCCTGGGACTGAACCAGAGGGCAGCCTGAGGTGGACCAACAGGGCTCAGTCCTGGTCCTGTTCTCAGTTCTGTTCTCAGTCCTGGTCCTGCTCTCAGTTCTGTTCTCAGCCCTGGTCTCAGTTCTGGTCCTGGTCTCAGTCCTGACGGTCTGTAACATTGTGCAGCAGTGAAACTTTAACAGCAGACATTCTGCAGCCTGTAATTATGGTTTGGACAGAGTGTGTGTGTGTGTGTGTGTCTGTGTGTGTGTGTGCGTGCATGTTACAGGAAAACATTAGCCAGCTTCTTCCTCTCTGACTTCCTCTGATTCGTGATTCATTGGTTCCCCGGTGGTGAGGAATGTACGTGTGTGTGTGTGTATTTCAGCGTGTGTGTGTGTAGTTAATCTGTGTGTTGCGTCTGCAGCTTCAGTGTTCACAACAAACACCACAGAAGAAGAAGATTAGTCTGTGTGTTTTGAGCCTTTGTCATGTCATCATTAGTGCCTATGTCCTTGTCTCCTTATGTCCTCTGTGTCCTTGTCTCCTTGTGAGACAGGAAATCCATCATTGACTTGCCTGTCTGTGATTGTGATGTCAGTGAAGTAATGGAGTAAAAGTATAAAATACAAATACTGATGTAAAATACAGGTACCTCAGATGTGTAGTACTTCCTTACTTGAGTAAATATACTTAGTTACAGCAGAGGTCATAGGTTGACCTCTCTGCCTGCTGCTCAGCCCTAATTGGCTGATGGGAGGAAGCAGGTAGTAGTAGTGTGTAGTAGTGTCAGAGTATCTGAGTTGTTCTCTCTGTCTCACTTTTCAACAACTGTTCAAATCATCAATATTTCCCTGAGAATTGGTGTTCCCAGTATGATCCCACTGTTCCTATGTGTGACGGGGGAGTGTGGGGGGTGGGGGGGCTGCTGAGGCCCCTGCTGCACCTCGGGTCCCCTCAGCATTGAGCCGGGCCTCATTAGACATGCAAAGCTGCAGAGCTGGAGCTGCAGGCCTGAATGAGTCGCCTTTGTCCTGTAATTGGAGATGTTTCTGTGGGAGCCACAAAGAAGCCCCCCCCCCTCCACACCACCACCATGAACCCCCATCCCTCGTCCAGCCTGTCCTCCCTCATCTCCTTCGTGTTGCATAAAGATTCAGTTTGCAGGATCCAACAATGAACATCAGGCAGGTGAGCCCAGGTGACATCACCTGGTCACATGATGTTTACCTGTGCTTTTCTTAAGCAAACAGGAAGAAACCAGTCGTCATCTTTGTTTGAAGCAGGAAAATATTCAAGGATCATGGGACGTCTTCAAGAACAAACTTACAAAAAACAAACTAATAATAATAACTAATTAAAAAACGTATAATAAACACATTTAGAATAAATCACCTGACTTCATGTAAACAGACAGACAGACAGAAAAGATGTGTGGTTGCCATGACAACAACCATTTTCTGTCAGTTCTGTCTAAAAAATTGGTCCTATAAAACCCTGTTAGTGTCAAAGTGTCTCCTCTTGTCTCTAATGTCTCCTCCTGTCTCTTCCTGTCTCCTGCTGCCTCCTCTTGTCTCCTCCTGTCTTCTCCTCTCTCCTGTCTCTTCCTGTCTCCTGTTGTCTCCTCTCTCCTGTCTCTTCCTGTCTCCTATTGTCTCTTCCTGTCTCCTCTCTCCTGTCTCCTATTGTCTCTTCCTGTCTCCTCCTGTCTTTTCCTGTCTCCTTCTGTCTCCTCCTGTCTTCTCTTGTCTCTTTCTGTCTCCTCCCATCTCTTCCTGTCTCCTCTTGTCATCTCCTCTCTCCTCTTGTCTCTTTCTGTCTCCTCCTCTCTTCTCCTGTCTCTTCCTGTCTCCTCTTGTCTCCTTATGTCCTCCTGTCTTCCCTTGTCTCCTCCTGTCTTCCCTTGTCTCCTCTTGTCTCTTTCTGTTTCCTCATCTCCTCCTGTCTTCTCTTGTCTCCTCTTGTCTCTTTCTGTCTCCTTCTCTCTTCTCTTGTCTCCTCCTGTCTCTTCCCTTCTCCTCTGATGAACAGACTGAATCGACCAACAAACAGCAGACTTGAACCAAAGCGTATTTCATTTCCTTTAATTCAACCTTCAGACCTCTCATCGATGCAGCTTCAAATGACATGTTCACACACTGAGACCAATCAAACATTAAAACATTAAACCAGACATATTATAAAAACATGTTTTTTCTTGCCTGTACATATTTAAACTACTCCCCCCTCTGCCTACCAGCTCAGAAACTGAGGAAGGCAGACAGGTTCTGCATCATTTCTGCAGCCCACCCTCTGATAAAATGGGTTCTACAGGCCGTTCAGACTCAGCTGCTGTCATTAGGAACCACAGGAGTGATTTCCATAGGCTGTCCTCCTCTGAGTGAAACCACTGAGAGGGGGCGTTCATCCCGCTAGGTGAAGCTCGCTGTTTCCAGCGGTAAGCTAACGGTGTGTGGCGATGTCGTCACTCAGAGCCAGACATGCAGACTGCTCTGTTGTTGGCTGTAAACACCAACACAATGCCTATATTCTGTCCCAGCCCCAGAAGACCAGAGGAGACCGTGGCTGCGTTTTATTCTTTCCAACCGTCTCCTCCACTGTTCGCCGTCACATTCTGGGTCGGAGCTATAGCGTACAGCCGTGGGCTGCTCGTTGGGAGTGGCAGCCATGTTGGATACCGGTCCTGCACCGCTCTGCACCCTCTCCCTCCATAGTCATTCAGGCAGCCAATCAGCGCAGCGCCTCATTATCAAAGCCTTCCGCCCACTCAGAGCTCTGCATAGATAATGACGGTAGAGAGTGGCAGACTGCAGACCCTCCTCAGAGTCTGAACTTCAGAGTTCTGCTGCTAAAATGTTCAAAAGCTTGTTTTTAAGACATCCAGGACCTGTTTAAACAGCTTTCAGCCGTAATATGCCCCCTTTAATAGAAATAGAAAAAGCTATCATTTCTGAGTACAGTACTTGAGTAAATATACTTAGTTACTTCCCAGTACTCCACAGAGTGAATCCAGATTATGACTTTTAAACCTCCAAGTACAAAAATCAGAAAACTGTTATGTCCTGTCAATGAGGATGTTATTTAAACTGATATGAACATATAAAGATATTAAATATATAACCTGTGAACAGTGAACTGGCTGCGCAGCAGCTGTAGGATAAAGTCAGGACCTGACAGAGGCTCATCTGATCAGACGTCAGATTAAACTCCAGCAGCTGTAATCCTGTTTATGTCTGTCAGCACAGACACACTGACTGTGATGAGTCATGTGACCTCAGACACCTGAACTCACCTGAGAGCTGCCTCATGATCTGGCAGGAAGACCTGGTTCCTGCTCTTAATGAACAGTTGCTCATTAAATAGACTCATTACTGTGAGTTAATTAATCATCATCATCATATGTGACATTAATATGAATTAAACTCATTAATTAAGACAGACTCTCAGAATTATTCTTCATGTTTTCAGGAAATGTAAAGTCTGACATCTTGTCCCAGGACTTTTCAAAATAAAACCCTCGCTGAAGCCCAAAAGTCCAAACGACTTGTCAGGAAACTGAATCAGTCAAATCACAAAAGGACTGATCCTGATCCTCTGAACCAGGATCCATGTCCACATGTTCACACACAAATTCTGAGTCTGGATCAAACCAGACCAAGTCTGGATCTGAGTTTGAAGTGAAACAGTTAACAGAGTTGAAGCATTTGATTCTTTGGATGACTAGCCTCATTAGCATTGTGTTAGCATATGTGTGTAACCTATGTAAGCAGTGTGTTAGCTACATTAGCAGTGTGTTTATATCTTTAGCAGTCTGTTAGCCTCTGTAGTGGTTGGTGGTGTTAGGATCTGTAGCATTGTGTTAGCATCTGTAGCAGTGTGTAAGCTATGTAACCAGTGTGTTAGCTACATTAGCAGTGTGTTAGCTACATTAGCAGTGTCTTAATATCTTTAGCAGCCTGTTAGCATCATTAGCAATGTGTTAATGTCTTTAGTGGTGTGATAGCCTCATTAGCAGCATGTTAGCCTCATTAGCAGTGTGTTAATGTCTTTAGCAGTGTGATAGCCTCATTAGCAGTGTTTTATCCTCATTGGCAGTGTGTTAGCCTCATTAGCAGTGTCAGCTTTCCATGTGTCCTCAGGAGGAGTACTATGGGAGGCAGCTGATTCTGGCTGACAGAGACCTGGTTGAACAGGGGGCTGACGAGATCCTGAAGGATGCTGATGTGATGGATGTGGCGTTCTTGGTGGTGGGCGACCCGTTCGGGTGAGTCATGTGGTCCATTATCAGGACCGGCTGTGCTCTGAGGTCTGCAGCGTCAGCACGTCGGGGGCTGATGTGACCACAGAGCAGCTCTGAACTCATTTCTGCACATTTTTCCCATAAACCACAGATTCCTGTCAGAGTTAATGAAAGACTGCAGAGCGCCGGCAGCTCGCTCTGCTGACGTCTGCTCAAGGTCGGTTCGACCGTTCACATGAAAACAGAAGCTGCTTCTTCTTTTTGTCCTGATGAGACTAAAAATGCTTTGGTGTGACCTCTGCAGCGACCTCAGCAGTGGGACGTTACTCTGTGATCTGTGACACGGTTCCCAAAGTCCAACTCTACGCACACACACACATACTCACACACACTGTTCTGCTGCCCCAAATACTCATTACAGCACCAAATGTGGATTCATCCACTGCTGAAAACAGTCCCCAAAAGATGCTTTGTTTCCTCCTGTTTGACTGATTTTAACCACAAATCCAGAAAATACAGGAAGTCAGACAGGAAGTCAGATAGGGACCAACATGTTGTCTGGACAGAGTGAAACACACTGAGAGAAGAGCAGCAAGAAGTGAACGAGCTGCTTTGGTAAAGATTAAAACTCCAGAAAACAACAGACTTGAACTCACCATCGGTGGAAACTCAGAGGCAATGTCCACAGGTGTTTTGCTGACAGCTGACTGTCACTTCCTGTCACATGGTTCATCCTGCTGATGTCTCAGTGCTTGTTTACTGATGTTACTCTCTATCTGTCCTCCTGCAGAGCCACCACCCACAGTGACCTGGTGCTCAGAGCAGTGAATGCTGGGATACCATACAAAGTCATCCACAACGCCTCCATCATGAACGCAGTGGGCTGCTGTGGGCTGCAGGTACCACACACACACACTCAGTCCACCTTAACGTAACCAACCCCCTTAATCTAACTAGTCCATCTCAACCTGTAGTTGCAGCAGGTCATGTGATCAGACCTGTGATTTCCTGGATGCTGATTGATTGGAGATGACTTTAAGACAGAGAGTTTAAACTTTTTAAATGAACTCTGATCAGCTATGCATCTAACAGATGACCACATGATCAGTGTCCTTGGACGGTCATGTGACCTGTGTGTCAGTGTGGGCAGGGATTATTTATGAATCACCTGCAGGATGTTTGTGTTTAAATGGATAAACCAAAACCAAAGCTGTGTGCGTGCATGTGCATGTGTGTCCCATCTGCTGCCGTTTAATGCGACCTCATCAATAACTGACCTGTCAGAGCAGCCAATCAGAGGGCAGCATTAATGTTAACAGAATGGCTGCGTCTCCATTCGGAGGTCATTAATATGCTAATAAGGGGCGTGGGGTATGCAAAGGAGCCCCTGCTGTCTGCCTCCCCACCACATGACATGAAAATGAATAATGGAGAAACTGTTCAGCCAGACACACACCGACCTCTGACCTGTGCGTGTGTGTGAGACAGCTGTATAATTTCGGGGAGACGGTGTCGTTGGTGTTTTGGACGGAGATGTGGAGACCAGAGAGCTTCTATGACAAAATCTGTAAAAACAGATCAGCTGGACTACACACACTCTGTCTGCTGGGTGAGACACACACACACACGCACACACACACTCACACATTGTCTGCTGGGTGAGACACACACACACACACTCACACACTGTCTGCTGGGTGAGACACACACTCACACACTGTCTGCTGGGTGAAACACACACACACACACACACTCTGCCTGCTGGGTGAGACACACACACACACACACACACTCTGTCTGCTGGGTGAGACACACACACACACACACACACACACACTCTGTCTGCTGGGTGAGACACACACACACTCACACATTGTCTGCTGGGTAAGACACACACACACACACACACACACACACACACACACACTCTCAGCCTGGTTGTGTTAAGGTGGACTGTGGATGCTTCAGGGTTGATCAGCTTTTTCTAGAGCAGATCAATCAGCAGCCCCCCCCGTCTCAGCTGTTCCTTCATATTCATTAGAGGAATTAAAAGACCATAACAGCGCAGAGAGAGAGAGACAGACAGAGACAGACAGACAGAGAGAGAGACAGGCAAAGACAGACAGACAGGCAGGCAGAGAGAGAGACAGACTGGCAGAGAGAGACAGACAGAGAGGCAGACCGGCAGAGAGAGACACAGACTGGCAGACAGAGACAGACAGGCAGAGAGAGACAGACAGAGAGGCAGACAGGCAGAGGCAGAGAGAGAGAGACAGGCAGAGGCAGACCGGCAGAGAGAGACACAGACTGGCAGACGGAGACAGACAGGCAGAGAGAGACAGACAGAGAGGCAGACAGGCAGAGATAGAGAGAGAGAGACAGGCAGAGAGGCAGGCAGGCAGAGAGACAGACAAGCAGAGAGAGAGACAGACAGGTAACATCTAGGTGGAGGATCAGTCACAGATAAGAACAGCGAATGCGTTTGTTCGCTCATCTGAGTGTGAATAAAGTTTCTCTGAATCTGTTTTTATTGACAGACATTAAAGTCAAAGAGCAGAGCGTTGAGAACATGATGAGGTAAGAACCAGATCCAGACTGCGCTCAGCCGATGATGTCATGCGGTCACTTCCTGTTCACATCTGTGTTTAGAGACATGTTCAATATGTCTGTGATTGTAGCGTCTGATTGGTTATTTCAGAGGGAGGAAGATCTACGAGCCTCCTCGCTTCATGACAGTCAGCCAGGCGGCAAATCAGCTGATTCAGATCATCCAGAGGAGGAGGAGGAGGGAGAAGGGGGTGGAGCTAGGTGAGTGACAGCTCATCAGCTCTCATCTGAGTGGCTCAACACCTCACACAGACGCAAAGCTGTGTTTTTATTAATAAACAGGATGTGAACCCATTTATACATCATGAAGAGACATGAAGCTCCGCCCACCAGTCACATGACCAGAAGTTATCTGAAACAGTCAAATCACAACCAGAAGATTCTGAGATACTGTTTAATCAAAGTTATGTTTCTGTAGTTTTAAAAATGATCAAAACAGTTTGATTTCAAAAACGGTCTGTGAAATTCTGAATCAGTAAACCGTTTTTCCTCCTGAAGTAACACTGCCGCAGGAAGTCACAGTTTCATTATCAACAGTAAGGTTTACTGTGATGTTCAGAGCTAAAGATGAAGTTTGTTTGAGCAGGTAATGTTCTTGTTCTGTTAACACAGGAAGCTATTAGCCTCTTAGCATGCTATCAGACTCATGTTTCTGATTGGCTGCTGGGAGTGACAGGACACACCCTGCCTGCCAATCAGCTGTTCTCAGACCAGCATCCTTGCCCCATCCAGGTCTGACGGAGGACACGGTGTGTGTGGGCGTGGCCAGACTCGGCGCAGATGACCAGATGATCCGCGCTGCCACATTACAACAGCTGGTGTCATGTGACCTCGGCGGTCCACTCCATTCGCTGATCGTGACTGGCCGACTCCACCCACTGGAGGTGGACATGCTACGAGTGAATGCGGAACCGGACACGCTGCAACACCTGCACATGGTCGACAGCTCCACCTACTGCTCGTAACACGTCAATCTACACTTGTGAAAAGAAGAGACTGCAGGGCGCTGTCGTCCATGAACAGACAATCTGTAGATATACTGAACTCTGGGAAACTGTTGTGATGTCTTCAATAAAGATGGAGATCAGTATTCAGAGAAACAGAATCATTTATTACAGGTGAAAAAAGACTGACACCCTCTGATTGGTCACATGTTTGGTCACATGGTTTGGCACATTAAAAACATCAGACACATAAACACCATGGACCAATCAGCTGGCAGCAGTCTGGTCCCAGCAGTGATGTCACAGAGGAGGGGGGCAGGAAGTGGGCTCAGATTGTCTCTGATTCATGATGAAGGCACTTACCCAGAATGCTTTGCTCCAATCTACAAAGTGCAGCTGGGGAGGGGGGGGGTCGCTGCCCACAGATACAGGTAAGGTTAAAAAAAAAAGGGGGAGAGGTCAAGTTCATCCAAGTAAATGATTGCATTTATATTTGCTGTGTGTTTATTTTTTCCGTTTTAATAAAAAGCTGTTTGAGCTCAGGATATAGGTACAGTGATTTTAGAACAACTCAACTTTATTTATACAAAACCCCCTTCATACAAACATGGAGCCAAAGGTGCTTCACATGACTATTAAATATACCAAAATAAACAGAATAAAAGGAAAATAGGCTGTCTGGTTTGCTTTTATTCTCTTAACTAAAAAAGAAAACATGAAATAAGATAAAATAAAATAAAAATGAACACCAGAGATGTTAAAAATAAAATAAAATAAGCAAATGATTAAAACTTAAAAGATCCTTAGTGCTGATGTTTTAAGGCTTTTCCAAGCTGACACAAAATTCAAAACAAACCACTTTCAGATAAAGTGAAGCTGTTCAGTTTCACATTGAGCTGAAATTAACATTAATGCAGGTTTTGTACAAATAATAATAATAATAATAATAATAATGATAATATCTCTAAATGCCTGTGCTTATATCATCACTGGTAGGCCACTATTTGTAATACTACTAATAACAGTTATAATATAAATCATGAGCTACACGTTTCTCAATGCTACACGTACCCTTAGGTTGAAATGATACAAATTTGTACCTTCTTTTGTAAAAAATCACTTTGTACCCTTTCTGTTAGTCAAAAGGCCTCCTAAAGGCCAATACTGTACTTTTGAGGGAGTATATGTAAACTGTACCAGTACAAAATGTTCTTCTCTTGTACCTCCATTTTTGTGTCAGATCAGGAGAGCATGTATGTTTTCTTTACACGGGTTGTGGAAAGCAAATTCATCCCAGGGTCTGAAGTGTCCAGCAGAGCTCTACTGATCCATTCAGGCGTCTGAGGGAGAAATTCAGCACAAACAACCTGAACAATGCACGATGGAACTTGATTTCTCCATCTTCATATACACAATGCACAGTTTTTTCTTGGCTGCACCAGCAGTAGTTGAAATTAACCAACAACAAACAAGTTTTCATGTAGCCAACATGTTCATTTATCATTCAAAATGTTTTCTGCGCTTGTATTTGTCTGTTCTGAAGCGTGCACAGTATCTCTAACCTCAGTGTGACTACAAGCCACACAAACAAAGCCAAAACCGACTGCAGATTCATTTTGCATTTGCAGAGTTTTGTTGACTGTGCTGTACAGTGCAGATAAATCCTCCTCCCCCTCTTGATGTGCTGATCTTGAAAAGGGAAAAAAGCCTGTATTTACACTTCTCCTAACTTAATTTTGTTTTTAAATCATGGAAAAATGTTCACGAGAGGTTAAGCTCACCCTACCTTTTCTGAGCACTGGCATGTTTAACAGTAAGCGTGTAAACAGCCATCCCTCTTCCTCTCTTTGTCTGTGAAGCTGAGAAAGGTGTGATGTTGGGTAAATGTTCCTGTTCTGGAGAAAGCCGGATGGTGGCATGTAATTGCAGTCCTTCATCCTGCTGTTCTGCCTGTTTGTCTCAATGCTGACACCTGTGGCTTCCCAGCCTCATGTTTAGCTGACAGGATAAACAAAATCAAGAAGAAAGATGTTTTTTAATCTACCTGTAACACAAAATGACCTGACAGGTTGCATCTGACAAAAACTGAGATACTGGAACTTGAGGTGATGTTGCTGTTGCAGTCCCTACTGTCCGCCAGCAGAGGTCTACAAACCCTTTCTTTTGACAATCAAGTGTTTAACTAGTGATTTCTTCCTGTCTGTTCATCAGGTTAACTGGTTAAACCACCAATAATACTATAAAGTACAGATTTATTAGATTAGATTAGATAACATCTGACATCTGAGGCAAATCAACAGGGAATAACACAATTTACAAGACAAGTAACCAGAGGGGTACTACACCCAGCAGAGACGTAGACAGTTCAAGAGCTGACTTCTTTATATATGTCTTTTCATAAACTGTTTACATACCCCTAGTAAATTTGTATTTGACCATTCACTCTTTGATTTTTTCATTTTCAGTGTTCTGTACTGTCTCTTAAGTGCCTGTAATCCATATGAATACTATTAATACGCGATAGTGAGCTGTTTGAATAAACTTGACAAAACTTAAATCAGTAACATTTTATTCTTAAGGGTCTGTTCATCTAATACTCAAACTAATGCATGTTTGTAGATTACTTGGATTAATCTTGTGCTTTCAAGTGAGAGTGAAGTCATATTTTTTGTAGTTTAAAAGGTACAGAGCAGCAAAAGTCTGGGACAAAATAACTTTGTAGCTCATAAAACTCAGCCTGTCTAAGTGTATTTGGTAAAGAACACGACTTTTCACGTGGACACTAGTCCGAACATCTCATTTGACGCATCCATGTTGTTCCCACATTGAGATTTAAAACTGAGAGCATGCTGAAACTGGGCCCATCATCTGACAGTAGAATAGAATACAATGAATAGAGCAAAAAATGGGTTTTTGTGTGTATGTGTGTGTGATTTTGTGAAACTAACCACCCTTTGTAAAAAAAAAAACAAACTAGTACTGAGAAGAAAGGAAGACAAATACTTGAGGTCTACCTGCCTCACCTGTCCCTCTATTGTCCTATAGACTCTCTCCACACCTTTAAAACATGCGTGAGGACTTCTTTCTTCTGGATGAGCATTTAAAAATTAAGTCATGAAATTTAGAAACAGGAGACCAAAGTTTGAATGCATTACGTTACAAAATCACGTGACTGGCAATTTACCTCATCAACAAAAGAGGAACCCAGCAAGGGGGGTATAATAACCAGCAGGACGGGAGATGTTACGACCTATTGCTGCTGACTTCCATCATCTGGACATCCAGGACAGAGATTACCAGTCTTTGATTAAGGAATTACAGGATGTTAAACTGATTACTGCTAAATACATCTTTGAAACATTCAGTCAATCATTTCCATGTTGAAAAAGACTGCATTTGGTTACCAATTGACTACCCGGGGGTACCTTTATTAGGTTAGAAACTGTTAAGGGTGTGTTTCCTTAAAAAGGAGGTACAACGTGTAGAGAGTTTTGATTTGGTCATGCTGACTTCAGTAAAGTGTGAGGGACAGTACTGGAATCCATCTTACCTGGTGCAACAATGACATGAACAGTCGACTTATCATGTCCTATTTTGTTTGCAGCTTCACAGTAATAATTCCCACTGTGTTCAGGTCTGAAGGCAGCAATGGTGAAGATCTGTCCTGAAGCTTTGGGTGAGTCTTCATTCTCCATGTACCAGGTGTAATTGGCTGCTGGGTTAGCATCACTGCTACAGGTCAGATTCACTGAACTGCCCTTACTATCTCACCTGAGGACTAAATGACACCAACGTGCGCTTTTGGAGCATCTGATAAAAAACAAAAAAACAAACATGCATAAATTTGTGATCATTTGAGCACAATTTTGGTTTAAGAGAAATATTCTCTAGGTTTGGCACCGGCTGCAAAGGGCAAATAGGTGATGGGTGCCACGCAGAAAACATTTTGCATAAACACCATCTGAATTTGTTGTGACTGGTCACAAGGGTGGATACGAAGCAATGTCAAGAATCAGAATCTGTTGTCAGGGTTTGCTAAGTTTTGAGTGAAGAAAGACACTTCCAAATTCAATTTGAGTGGCCAGAGCCTCCAGACAGATGCAAAAATACGCACGTGGAGTTCTGATGTCTGCTGCTAGACTTTCTAAAATCAACCAGGGTCTGTCAAAAAACAGACTTTGGCTGGAGGTCTGAACAAGGCCAGAGAAAGTTGGCCATAACTACAGAGGTAATTTCAAACTTTCTCCAACTGCTTTTTAAGTCTACATCTGGTATGTCTGTTAAGAATCCTAATGTTTTTCTTAATTTGTAAGTTTTGTACTTACATTGGATATCTATTAAGAAGGGTGAGGAGTTGATCTGTCCGTATGAATTCTCAGACTTGCAGTAGTAGGTCCCTCTGTCATCAGAGCTGATGGAGGTGAAACGATAGATGCCTTCTGGTCCTTGAAGCAGTGTTTGGTTCCCCTTGTACCAGGTGTAGTTAGCTGCTGGGTTGGCATCACTGCTACAGGTCAAGGTCAGTGAGGTGCCCTCCAGAGGTACTCTGGATGGCCTCACTGAAATGGAGAAGTCCCTTTAGGGCCAACTGGAAGAGAGAGAGAGAGAGAGAGAGAGAGAGATTCCAGACCAAGTCTGGATCTGAGTTTGAAGTGAAACAGTTAACAGAGTTGAAGCATTTGATTCTTTGGATGACTAGCCTCATTAGCATTGTGTTAGCATATGTGTGTAACCTATGTAAGCAGTGTGTTAGCTACATTAGCAGTGTGTTTATATCTTTAGCAGTCTGTTAGCCTCTGTAGTGGTTGGTGGTGTTAGGATCTGTAGCATTGTGTTAGCATCTGTAGCAGTGTGTAAGCTATGTAACCAGTGTGTTAGCTACATTAGCAGTGTGTTAGCTACATTAGCAGTGTCTTAATATCTTTAGCAGCCTGTTAGCATCATTAGCAATGTGTTAATGTCTTTAGTGGTGTGATAGCCTCATTAGCAGCATGTTAGCCTCATTAGCAGTGTGTTAATGTCTTTAGCAGTGTGATAGCCTCATTAGCAGTGTTTTATCCTCATTGGCAGTGTGTTAGCCTCATTAGCAGTGTCAGCTTTCCATGTGTCCTCAGGAGGAGTACTATGGGAGGCAGCTGATTCTGGCTGACAGAGACCTGGTTGAACAGGGGGCTGACGAGATCCTGAAGGATGCTGATGTGATGGATGTGGCGTTCTTGGTGGTGGGCGACCCGTTCGGGTGAGTCATGTGGTCCATTATCAGGACCGGCTGTGCTCTGAGGTCTGCAGCGTCAGCACGTCGGGGGCTGATGTGACCACAGAGCAGCTCTGAACTCATTTCTGCACATTTTTCCCATAAACCACAGATTCCTGTCAGAGTTAATGAAAGACTGCAGAGCGCCGGCAGCTCGCTCTGCTGACGTCTGCTCAAGGTCGGTTCGACCGTTCACATGAAAACAGAAGCTGCTTCTTCTTTTTGTCCTGATGAGACTAAAAATGCTTTGGTGTGACCTCTGCAGCGACCTCAGCAGTGGGACGTTACTCTGTGATCTGTGACACGGTTCCCAAAGTCCAACTCTACGCACACACACACATACTCACACACACTGTTCTGCTGCCCCAAATACTCATTACAGCACCAAATGTGGATTCATCCACTGCTGAAAACAGTCCCCAAAAGATGCTTTGTTTCCTCCTGTTTGACTGATTTTAACCACAAATCCAGAAAATACAGGAAGTCAGACAGGAAGTCAGATAGGGACCAACATGTTGTCTGGACAGAGTGAAACACACTGAGAGAAGAGCAGCAAGAAGTGAACGAGCTGCTTTGGTAAAGATTAAAACTCCAGAAAACAACAGACTTGAACTCACCATCGGTGGAAACTCAGAGGCAATGTCCACAGGTGTTTTGCTGACAGCTGACTGTCACTTCCTGTCACATGGTTCATCCTGCTGATGTCTCAGTGCTTGTTTACTGATGTTACTCTCTATCTGTCCTCCTGCAGAGCCACCACCCACAGTGACCTGGTGCTCAGAGCAGTGAATGCTGGGATACCATACAAAGTCATCCACAACGCCTCCATCATGAACGCAGTGGGCTGCTGTGGGCTGCAGGTACCACACACACACACTCAGTCCACCTTAACGTAACCAACCCCCTTAATCTAACTAGTCCATCTCAACCTGTAGTTGCAGCAGGTCATGTGATCAGACCTGTGATTTCCTGGATGCTGATTGATTGGAGATGACTTTAAGACAGAGAGTTTAAACTTTTTAAATGAACTCTGATCAGCTATGCATCTAACAGATGACCACATGATCAGTGTCCTTGGACGGTCATGTGACCTGTGTGTCAGTGTGGGCAGGGATTATTTATGAATCACCTGCAGGATGTTTGTGTTTAAATGGATAAACCAAAACCAAAGCTGTGTGCGTGCATGTGCATGTGTGTCCCATCTGCTGCCGTTTAATGCGACCTCATCAATAACTGACCTGTCAGAGCAGCCAATCAGAGGGCAGCATTAATGTTAACAGAATGGCTGCGTCTCCATTCGGAGGTCATTAATATGCTAATAAGGGGCGTGGGGTATGCAAAGGAGCCCCTGCTGTCTGCCTCCCCACCACATGACATGAAAATGAATAATGGAGAAACTGTTCAGCCAGACACACACCGACCTCTGACCTGTGCGTGTGTGTGAGACAGCTGTATAATTTCGGGGAGACGGTGTCGTTGGTGTTTTGGACGGAGATGTGGAGACCAGAGAGCTTCTATGACAAAATCTGTAAAAACAGATCAGCTGGACTACACACACTCTGTCTGCTGGGTGAGACACACACACACACGCACACACACACTCACACATTGTCTGCTGGGTGAGACACACACACACACACTCACACACTGTCTGCTGGGTGAGACACACACTCACACACTGTCTGCTGGGTGAAACACACACACACACACACACTCTGCCTGCTGGGTGAGACACACACACACACACACACACTCTGTCTGCTGGGTGAGACACACACACACACACACACACACACACTCTGTCTGCTGGGTGAGACACACACACACTCACACATTGTCTGCTGGGTAAGACACACACACACACACACACACACACACACACACACACTCTCAGCCTGGTTGTGTTAAGGTGGACTGTGGATGCTTCAGGGTTGATCAGCTTTTTCTAGAGCAGATCAATCAGCAGCCCCCCCCGTCTCAGCTGTTCCTTCATATTCATTAGAGGAATTAAAAGACCATAACAGCGCAGAGAGAGAGAGACAGACAGAGACAGACAGACAGAGAGAGAGACAGGCAAAGACAGACAGACAGGCAGGCAGAGAGAGAGACAGACTGGCAGAGAGAGACAGACAGAGAGGCAGACCGGCAGAGAGAGACACAGACTGGCAGACAGAGACAGACAGGCAGAGAGAGACAGACAGAGAGGCAGACAGGCAGAGGCAGAGAGAGAGAGACAGGCAGAGGCAGACCGGCAGAGAGAGACACAGACTGGCAGACGGAGACAGACAGGCAGAGAGAGACAGACAGAGAGGCAGACAGGCAGAGATAGAGAGAGAGAGACAGGCAGAGAGGCAGGCAGGCAGAGAGACAGACAAGCAGAGAGAGAGACAGACAGGTAACATCTAGGTGGAGGATCAGTCACAGATAAGAACAGCGAATGCGTTTGTTCGCTCATCTGAGTGTGAATAAAGTTTCTCTGAATCTGTTTTTATTGACAGACATTAAAGTCAAAGAGCAGAGCGTTGAGAACATGATGAGGTAAGAACCAGATCCAGACTGCGCTCAGCCGATGATGTCATGCGGTCACTTCCTGTTCACATCTGTGTTTAGAGACATGTTCAATATGTCTGTGATTGTAGCGTCTGATTGGTTATTTCAGAGGGAGGAAGATCTACGAGCCTCCTCGCTTCATGACAGTCAGCCAGGCGGCAAATCAGCTGATTCAGATCATCCAGAGGAGGAGGAGGAGGGAGAAGGGGGTGGAGCTAGGTGAGTGACAGCTCATCAGCTCTCATCTGAGTGGCTCAACACCTCACACAGACGCAAAGCTGTGTTTTTATTAATAAACAGGATGTGAACCCATTTATACATCATGAAGAGACATGAAGCTCCGCCCACCAGTCACATGACCAGAAGTTATCTGAAACAGTCAAATCACAACCAGAAGATTCTGAGATACTGTTTAATCAAAGTTATGTTTCTGTAGTTTTAAAAATGATCAAAACAGTTTGATTTCAAAAACGGTCTGTGAAATTCTGAATCAGTAAACCGTTTTTCCTCCTGAAGTAACACTGCCGCAGGAAGTCACAGTTTCATTATCAACAGTAAGGTTTACTGTGATGTTCAGAGCTAAAGATGAAGTTTGTTTGAGCAGGTAATGTTCTTGTTCTGTTAACACAGGAAGCTATTAGCCTCTTAGCATGCTATCAGACTCATGTTTCTGATTGGCTGCTGGGAGTGACAGGACACACCCTGCCTGCCAATCAGCTGTTCTCAGACCAGCATCCTTGCCCCATCCAGGTCTGACGGAGGACACGGTGTGTGTGGGCGTGGCCAGACTCGGCGCAGATGACCAGATGATCCGCGCTGCCACATTACAACAGCTGGTGTCATGTGACCTCGGCGGTCCACTCCATTCGCTGATCGTGACTGGCCGACTCCACCCACTGGAGGTGGACATGCTACGAGTGAATGCGGAACCGGACACGCTGCAACACCTGCACATGGTCGACAGCTCCACCTACTGCTCGTAACACGTCAATCTACACTTGTGAAAAGAAGAGACTGCAGGGCGCTGTCGTCCATGAACAGACAATCTGTAGATATACTGAACTCTGGGAAACTGTTGTGATGTCTTCAATAAAGATGGAGATCAGTATTCAGAGAAACAGAATCATTTATTACAGGTGAAAAAAGACTGACACCCTCTGATTGGTCACATGTTTGGTCACATGGTTTGGCACATTAAAAACATCAGACACATAAACACCATGGACCAATCAGCTGGCAGCAGTCTGGTCCCAGCAGTGATGTCACAGAGGAGGGGGGCAGGAAGTGGGCTCAGATTGTCTCTGATTCATGATGAAGGCACTTACCCAGAATGCTTTGCTCCAATCTACAAAGTGCAGCTGGGGAGGGGGGGGGTCGCTGCCCACAGATACAGGTAAGGTTAAAAAAAAAAGGGGGAGAGGTCAAGTTCATCCAGGATGTGTTGGGCTGGAGCATCATGGGAGATCAGTCACGTTCTTACTGCCCCCCCCCCACACACACAGTCTGACCTTCAGTGACTCAGGGTGGGTTGTTGGGGGGGGGGGGGGGGGGTCAGAGGTCACCTGCAGCAGACTGAAGGTGATTGGTCCCGGGTGTTCAGAGGAGGAGGAGCTTCTACATGGCAGCTGATTCAATCTGAACATACAGCTGTCTAACTCCAGCCTGCAGAGACATGACACAGTCAGAGTACTACAGGTACTACAAGTACTGCTACTGCAGGTCTTCACTCTTCACTGTCAACATCTGGTGGGTGTGTTGCATTCAGGTATGTGTGCGAGGGTGTGGTACATTCAGGTGCCTGTGTGAAGATGTGGTCTGTTCAGGTACCTGTGTGAAGATGTGGTGCGTCTGGCTGAGGATCCAGCGGGTGTCTGCGTCGGGGGCGACCAGCAGCTTCAATGTTCCAATGTAAACGTCCGTACACAGAGTCCAGAAATGAGGCTCCTGCAGGTTGTAAACTCCCTGCAGCTGCTGCACCTGAACACAACGCACCAGGAATTAGACTCATCTCATACGTAGAAACATACAGACAGCAGTGGTCCAGGTGTTGAGGGCGGGGGTGACAGTGGGTGGGGTCTGTGCTCACCCTCTGGTAGCACTCAGGCAGGGCGTGGTCCAGTGATGGAGGAGTTCTCTGCATGAGGATCCCAATGGACTCTCTCAGTAACGGCACCACGCTGGGGGTCAGAGGTCAGAGGTCAGAGGTGACTGGTGGACTGAGCATGTGCAAACACTAACACCTGATTTGTGCTTCAGAGGCTCCGCCCCTCAGTGACATCACAATGTGGACACTGAAAACCCAATGTGCAGCACTGCTCAACTACTGCTGCTGCACCTGTCTGCAGCTCGTTAGGACGGGTGGTACAGGAAAGACTACTGCTACTGCAGATACTACAACCAGGATTACTACTACTACAGCAGCTATTGCAACAACTACTACGACCAGCAACAGTGCTGCATCTGCAGATGTTCCAGCTGCTTTCAACACGTGACACAGACTCAGTTCAGTCTCCAGCTGCAGAAACCCGATGCTGCTGTCTGAGGAGACCGCAGCTCTCTGCTCCTCTCTGCTCCTCCCTCCTCCTGTCTGCTCCTCCCTCCTCCTCCCTGCTCCTCCCTCCTCCTCCCTGCTCCTCCTCCACCTCCTCTCTGTTCCTCCCCCACCTCCTCTCTGCTCCTCCCTCCTCCTCCTCCCTGCTCCTCTCTCAAACCACATCAGCACACATCCTCTCCATTTATCACCGGGGCTTCTGGGAAACCTGACCGCTGTGTTTACGTCCTGAGGCCGGGGTCCTGTTCCAGCTCCGTGCCAGCGGTTTGGCCCGTCGAGCACGTTCACTGATAATTGCACATTCTTTACATGAGCACACTTTCCAAAGAACCTCTTTCCAGGCAGACGCTGGGTCCAGGCCGATTCTGTGGGATCAGCCTGCTGGAACCCAGCAGAACATCACAGAACATGTTTACTTAAGTCAGTTCTCGAAGGTTCCCTCAGTGATAAGTTCATTTTAACATTTTCCACGAGACCAAAGTCAGAGAGAGCTCATAGTGTCTCTGATTACGTTCAGAGCTCTGCTCTTTTTCAGGTTCTTGTGAGCCACCAGGAGTTCAGATCACTGCAGAGGAAACTGGGAATGTTCTCTTTAGGGTTGGGGCTTAGGAGGGGGTTCAGGAGGTTCAAGGAGTCTTTTGAGCTGTTCTGCTGTTCAGTAAAGAGGTTCCAGCAGCTGGTCTCAGACATCAGCAGGTGGAGATGTTTACCTCACACAGACCTCAACTGAGTTTGCTCTGTGATGTTCTCCAGAGAACTGACGGAAGGAACCTAGTCAACCTGAAACTGGAAATGAAAGCAGGAGTTTGGTTGTTTGGAGTGACTTTCTCTGGAAGAACAGTGGGATGCAAACAGGAAGTCAGCTCACAGAAATCAGAGACCCTGATTTGACTACTGATGTCCTTCAGAGGAACAAATTGATCGATCAGTGAAAGTTATTGATGCACGTACCCATGCTGTCACAGCACACCTGGTCCAACGGCAGCCACACCAGGTGTGACGGCACAGGTACGTGAACAGGGTCAGGTGACTGTCACAGAGGATCTGTCAATATCTGTGATGGGTCCACATCAGACTGATCAGCAGCTGATCTATAACTGATCAGCAGCTGATCTATAACTGATCAGCAGCTGATGGCTGTGGCAAAGCTACAGCTCCAGCAGATGACGATGATAATGATGAGTCACCTCACTCCAATGAGGATGGCGATCAGCATGGAGCAGATCGGATCAGCGATCATCAGGTCGTATTTCTGCATCAGCAGAGCGGAGATGATGACGCCGACGCTGCCCAGAGTGTCGGCGATGATGTGCAGCAGGACGCCTGCAAGACACACACGCACGCACACACGCACACACAGTTCATCAGAAGAAAACAGGATGCTCTGCTGTGATGGTGTGTGAGCGCCCCCCAGTGGCTGCAGTTCCAAAAACACCACACGTTTCATCTGATTCAGATTAACAATAATAAACAACAATAACAACAACAACACTGTGTGAGCATGAGCATGCCGTGTGGCGTGTCCTCACCCTGCAGGATCTGTTTGCTGGAGCCTTTTCCAGGCGTGTGCAGCTGCTCATCTGACAAACAGCAGAGCACAAACACGTTGATTAATCACTTCAAACACGTCGACTGACTCCACCTCTCAGACCAGACACTCACCCTCACAGTGCGGTTCCTCATGTCCTCCGTGGCTGTGTCCGTGTCCTCCGTGGCTGTGTCCGTGTCCTCCGTGGCTGTGTCCGTGTCCTCCGTGGCTGTGTCCGTGTCCTCCGTGGCCGTGCCGGTCTGTGTGTTTGCTGTGGTGGTCATGACTCAGACTGCCGTTCAACAGAGAGTGGCTGTGACCGTGACCTGAGACAGACAGAACGGTGAGACCGGTAGGTTCCTCTGAGCTGCACTGAGGCTGCAGTGGTGCAGGGAGCGTGACTGTTCCACAGACATTACCTCCGTCTCCGTGCGAGTGTCCGTGTCCTCCATGCTGGAAAACAAAGATCCCGACCAGGTTGACGAGGAGACCAGCCACAGAGACAGGAAGCAGCCGCTCATGGTGAACATCAGGAGGCTCCAGAGCTCTCTGACAGACAGACAGACAGGTCCACACACACAGACAGACAGACAGGTCCACACACACAGACACACAGACAGGTCCACACACACAGACACACAGGTCCACACACACAGACACACAGGTCCACACACACAGACAGAGGAGCAGCTGTATCAGACTGTCATTGCATTACAGTGTGTGTGTGTGTGTGTGTGTGTGTGTGTGTGTGTGTGTGTGTGTTACCTCAACTCCTTCAGAGAAGATGAAGAAGGCTGTGAAGATGAGGAAGAGTCCATTGACGAAGCCGGCCAGAACCTCTGCTCTGACATAACTGAAACAGGAACAACAAACACACACACACTGAAGTTCTGAAGGACAACAATTCGAACCAGAGTAGCACCATCAGGCCCAACTAACAGAGCACAGAGTGACGTCTCACCCGTAGGAGAAGCTGTCGTTGGATCTCCACCTGGAGATGACGGAGGCTGCCAGACCTGCCAGCAGGGCGGTGCAGTCGAAGAACATGTGGAAGGAGTCGGAGATCAGACCTAAGCTGGAGGGTGAACACACATGACACACACACACACAACACACTCAACACTCACGTCTGATACACACACCTGTATCAGCAGGTGTGTTATTTGTTGCAGTATCATGTGAAATGAACCTTATCAATATCATCAGATATCAGGGATCAACCTGAAGCCCCGCCCCCTCACAGCAGCATGATGACATCACAGTGGACTTGTGTGAAGTCAACAGACCTCCTGGGTCAGGGCAGAGTTGTAACTGATAATAATAATGAATTAATCAATGAATAACTAATCATTGTTACAGAGCATTACAGAGGCCGTCAGCAACCCAGGTGGATGCGAGTGTCGTGTAATTAGATTACAATACTTCAATACTGTTCGACTTGTAATACAGTATTTTTACTTTTACTTCTTCCATCACTGCTTATCAGTTAAACATCACACAAGTGCAAATAACAATGACTGACAGGAAGTGCGGACGCGCGCACACACACACACACACACACACACACGGTTCCTCCAATCTATCACATACGTGGCACATCCTGCGGGGGACAAACCGGCAGCTGATGCTAACGCGGTTAGCCTACCTGTTGCTCCAGATTCCGTAGGTTAGCTCCACGAAGGCGAAGGACAGATTGAGACACAGGAAGAAAAACAGATTTCTGGAGGTTTTATCCGCGAGGATCGACCTGAAAAACAGCAGAAACCTCCATCACAGGTGGTCACAACCCCAGAAAACGGGTTAGGACCACCTGGCGGTCACTCTCACAGACAACACACCGCCAACAACCCGCGTCAGCCACTAACAGTGGCACCAAACACAGCTTAATAAAGACTCCGTTAACAGCGTGACACATCTAGCCGGTTAGCATCAGGCCAGCAGCGCATCGCCAGAGTCAGCTGGTTGGAGTTAGCTCAGTTAGCTGCAGTTAGCAGCTGTTAGCTCAGTTAGCCGCAGTTAGGTCAGTTAGCAGCGGTGAGTTTACCTGAACCATCCTGAGAGCTTCAGCAGCAGGTTAAACTTGGCCGGTTTGTACTCGTCGTCTTTAATTGATAAAGGTAACATGTTCATACCTGAACACACACACTCACACACACACACTCTGTGGTAGACTTAGCTACGGTATGCTAACTGCCAACTTCCGGCTTGGTCGGGTTTCACAATAAAGGCGTTTAAAAGCGTCACAGTTACTCAAACACCGCCGTTACCGCAGAGACTCAGATGCTGTCTGTAGCGTCTGTGTGGTCACCTCTCTCACATTTCATAAATCTTTTTTTTAGTTTAACTGTTGTTAACTATATAATGAATAAACATTCCTCGTGTAACAACAACAACTATAATAATAATAATAATAATAATAATGTCTCCTGCAAACAAAAAGGTCAAACTGAGACACTGAAGGATCGATGCAAAGGAACTTTGTTAAGACATAAAGTAAATATGACGTTTTGTACGTGTTAAAAGTTTTCTGAAATACACACTGGCCTTGGGGAACAGGGGACTGGATCATCACAGACCAAAGTGAATCATGTATCCTTCCGCTGACTCACTGAAACGCCAGTCAAACGATCAGCTGCTGTTCTTTTCAAAATAAAACTCCACACAGCTGTGGTGTGAACATCAGGGGGCGTCACTGAGTCACCATCCCTCAGTCTGTTGACTGAGTCTGTTGACTGAGGGATGGACATCAGGACAAAGTCTGAGCTGCTGGATCACATGATACCTACACACACACACACACACACACACACACACAATTAAAAAACACAACATGTTCAAATAAATAACAACAAAAATGTTCCAAACAACAACAAAACAACAAACTCTCATCATCAGTGATTCTGTCTGTGCATCATCAATAACGAACTGATTGATCACATCGACATTCAGTCAGTGTGTGAGCCAGCAAGATCAGCTGCAGGTCGTGTGTGTGTGTGTGTGTGTGTGTGTGTATTACCCCTCAGCTCTGTGGCTGTTTCACTTCCTGTTTACCTGTAGTTTAATAAATCAACACGATTCAAAGACAAAACAAACATTTATTATCTGAAACATGTCAAACATCAGTCTCTTGGTTATGAAACAAGGTGTTTCTGTGCAGTGATGAGAGGAGTCGCTCATCGGTTTCCATGGCGACCTGACCTCATCAGAAGAAGACGCCGACGCTCCGACAGCATCAGCTCTGTCCTCCTCCACAGAGACGAACCAATGATCAGACACCAGCAGCAGGTCAGAGCAGACAGGAAGTGAATGACTGGTCCAGGGAGACACAGGAAGTGAATGATTGGTCCAAGGAGACACACGAAGTGAATGATTGGTCCAAGAAGACACAGGAAGTGAATGATTGGTCCAGGGAGACACAGGAAGTGAAAACAATTGGTTGGAGCAGAGATGACCTGCAAACTACGGATCTGAAGACAAAACATTAAATGCAGAAGTGTTGAGTCAACGTGAAAAGTTCAGACTACAGAAACTCTGAATGTGATTGGCTAACACACCTGTCAATAAAACTGAACATCTTCCTCTTCAACTTTAGAACATTAATTAGTGGTTTCTGTTGCACCGGTCCATAAACACAAAAGAGTCTAATAATCATTGGGTGGTGAAGATGGAGATTCCTCTGAGCTGTTTCCACCCTGATCTGCTGACAGAGCAAAACAAACAGCTCCATCTTCTTCTTCTTCTCCTCCTCCAGACAGGAAATACCAGCAGAGCAGCAGATTAAAATGACAAGACGCAGCAGAACGCGCCGTCCTCTCTTACTCAACACAGGTCAGAGGTGATGGAGGCCTGGCAGGACACTGAACGCCACACGAATGAAAAACAGCAGATGGAGCAGTGAAGAACATTTATCAGCTGCTTCAGACCTCCAGAGACTCTGATGGAGGGAAGAGAAGGTTTGTTTGACCTCTGACCTTTTTAATGTAACATGCTGAGACAACACCGGGGGAGTTAAATATAAGTGCGGACGCATTCATCTTCCATCCAGAGCCAACAGCAGAGAGACGCTGTGAGGGGCTTTTAAATGAATCTGATCCACAGTCGCTCTTCACACCTCATCTGAAGCCCTCTGGTCTCCATGACGACGGGCTGAAGAGCCAAAGAGCTCTGGGCCAAAGACAAAACAAACCAGGGCATTTAATGAATGTGTTCAGCTCGTTAAAGAGCTCAGGCAGAGAGACCAGCCAGGAAATAGACCGACCCCACTCCCGAAGTGGCACGATGTGATAAACAGCATCAGTTTCATATTGAAGCCTCGATCATGCAGAAGAAACTCATTCACAGCAACTCCTCTGCAGGTCACACAGGTCAGCTCATACTGAAAGCTTCAGCAGCCTTAATGAAAACAAACAGTGCAAGTCTTCAGGACGGCAGCTCCAGTGTTTCCATGGTTACCGGCTGAGATGTCCTGCAGACTTCCAGTAAACTCTGAGCCTGACAGAAGTGAAAGCTGATCACACGCTGAATCACAGAAATACCCAAGAATCGAGTCACAATCCACACATACACACACACACACACACACACACACACACACAGAAAACACACACACGTAGAAAACACACACAAAACACACACACACACACATGCACACAGAAACAGAACACACACATGCACGCACACACGTTAGCGTCCTGAAGGTGCAGCGTACCAACGAGCTGAACACTGACTCGTTTCCTCTTGGCAGGAAGTGGCAGGTTGGATCCTCGGGCCGAGCAGTCAAAGGGACAGTTCACTCAACAGGAAGTCAGAGTTCACTGAAAACACTGAATCCACAGAAAACTGCAGAGACACAAAAGCTGCCACTCGTCCCAGCTTTTCTGCGCAGGGACCTGTGGTCACATGATGAGACGTGAAGCCAAGCGCCAAGGAGTTAACATGTTAGCATAGTCACCACATGACAAGTCACATGTTGGGATGTTGTCGGCACAATGCCGCCACCAGGTTGTTGTGCATGTTAGGATGTGTTGGGGTCCATGTTGGGGGTCGTGTTGGGCCATGTTGGGGTCCATGTTGGGGGTCGTGTTGGGCCATGTTGGGGTCCATGTTGGGGGCTGTGTTGAGGTCCATGTTGGGACGTGTTGGGCTGTCTTGGGGTCCATGTTGGGGCCATGTTGGGGTCCATGTTGGGATGTGTTGGGGGCAGTGTTGGGGTCTGTATTAGGACGTGTTGGGGGCTGTGTTAGGACGTGTTGGGGGCTGTGTTATGGGTCTGTGTTGGGGTCCATGTTGGGACGTGTTGAGGTCCGTGTTGGGGTCCGTGTTGGGACATGTGGGGGGCTGTGTTGGGACATGTTGGGGGCCGTGTTGGGACGCGTTGGGGTCCGTGTTGGGACATGTTGGGGCCATGTTGGGATGTGTTGGTGTCCGTTTTGGGACGTGTTGGGGTCTGTGTTGGGCGCTGTGTTGGGATGTGTTGGGGGCTGTGTTGGGACGTGTTGGGGTCCATGATGGGCTGTGCTGGGGGCTTCAGGCTGAGGGATGAGCAGACTGGGGTAGCTGGTAGAAACCTTTCTTCCTGGATCTCCTCAGATAGTCGAGGAGCAGAGCAGCAGCTGCCAGCCCAGCGGCAGCACAGACAACCGGGATGACGACAGCGCTGAGTCTGGGGGGTCGGCTGGTGCTTCTCTCTGTGTGAAGCGAGCAGACAAAGACTTCAGACACTGAAAAACCGACAACAACCCAGTTTCCAAAACTTCCAGAATAAAAAGCATCAAAGGTTTCAGAGTCTCAGTCAGGGACCTGCTCCAACTGACCTCTAACGCTGATGCTGAAGACTTTGACGTAGGATCCCAGCATGTTGGACACATTGACCTGGTAAAGCCCAGAGTCTCTGGCTGTGACATTGACCAATAGGAAGGTGCCGTTGGGGGAATAAAGCTCTGTCCCATTGGTCAGCTTCAGGACTACAGCTGACGGTGGGAAGCTGATGGTTTGGCAACAGACGGTGATGTTTTGTCCCTCCTGGACCACCGGGGACGGCAGGACAAGAACTGTGGTGTTCCTCGGAGGAGCTGGAACACAAGAAACCAGAGATGACATCACAGAGGTTTATTAGATGTTAGATGAGCAGCAAACAGCGGCAGGTCAGTCTGACGCTGCAGGAAATAATAATTCATAGGATTATTAAAATGTCTTCAGTTCAAAACCAGAAGAGATGCAGCGACTGTCAGCGATGACAGAGAAACATGTTAGGAAACAGAAGGACTATAACTTTAACTATCAATGGACCTGATTTGTTGATTGATTAACGAAGGAATCGTTTCAGGTGTGGACTGTTTTCAGCCTCATTGTGGAGAAACCGTGACAGTAACCGTCTGTTTCCTGCAGCGAACGCTGATAAAGAGAGTGGGAGCGTTTGTTTGTCTGATTCACTGGATGGGAGTAAAGAAAGAGACTCTAACAAAACACACAAATGTCTGCTGCTCGCTACGATATCAAACAACCACAACGACCACAAAAACCAAGACCATCACAAAGACCTCAACCACCACAAAGACCTCGACTACCACAAAGACCACAGACCTGATCTGTCAAACAACCAGATGTTCAAACGTCAATGATCACATGATCTAAGTGTGTTTGGTCTCAGACTGCCGGTGACATCACTGGTTTGCTAATTGCTAACATGTTAGCACTGGTCATTTTGTCCGTACTGATCTGATGGTGATGAAGTCTTGAATCCATCCCTCCTGCCAGAACCGTGTAGCTCATGGACGGTGTAAACGTTTTCCTGTTTGATGAGAACTTGACGTGTTTTAAATCACACGCCTGTGTTTTTCAGTTTTGAGGAGAAGTGAAGTCAGCTTCTTCTTCTCCTCTGAACTTTTTATGCAGCAGAATAAAATGTGAAACCTGAGATTAACTTTCATTTTAAGTTTAAACTCAAGTTTAAAAGCTGAAGTCAGCATTTTTCTCTGACGGTCTGAACCCGTCAACCTCTCGGCAACACAACACATCATCACCTGATACAGAACATGAATGTTTGCAGGCAGCGGCGGGTCGAGTGTCCAGCGCATTAGTCACAGATTATTTCTGTCTCAGCATCAGGAGAAGGAGGGCAATGGGTCAGATAACAGAGAAAACACAGAAGAAGAAGAATAAGAACAGAAGGTTGAAGTGACATGAAATGAATCATATTGATCCAACAGACCTCCACCCACAACACCAACACCATTGACACCACCCCCGACTATCACTGTTTTGCAATATATGAGATGATTAAAGTGTTACAGTAATGAACTAACCAGCCTTATCTACCTTAACGAGCTTAACGAGCAGCAACCGGACCTGGTGCCTGCAGACTCAGGGATGAAACTTGGCATGCCGTTGTTTGAAACATTGGATATAAATAAAGTTTATTACTATTTTTATTAACGACAAAGTCTTTTCACCTCTGACAGTGATGGAGCTGCTGACCAGCTGGGATCCATACTGGTTGGAGGCTTCACACTGGTAGTGGGCGGAGTCTTCCAGCAGGGCCGAGGTGATGGTGACGGTGAGAGCCAAGGAGGCAGAGTCAACCCTCTGAAGCTCCTCCTCCTCCCTCCTCAGCACCAAAGTGGTGGGCGGAGCTCCGTCTGAGCGGCAGGTAAGTGTCACCTGCTGACCCTCCACCACCTCCTCACCTGGACTCACTGACAGGGAGGTTCTCCTCGGAGGATCTGAAATAGACCAGCACAGAGTATAACAAAGCCTGAATCTGAGATTAACAAAGAGCCTGAATCTGAGTTTAACAAAGCCTGGTTTAGAGTGATCAGATGCAGGAACAGCAGGACACAACGTTCTTGTTCTTTGTGAAGTCGTGCTACACTAAAGTTGTGTTAAGAACAAATTGAAATGTTTTGTTTGTTCGTCCACAAACGGTTTTAGATCTGAGGTCGAAGCTGAGTTTAAACCTGGAGGAAACTCCTGCCACAGTGTCTGTTTGGAGGCAGCTGACGTTCATCTGAGCAGTTAAGAGCTGCATCATCTGATCAGCTGGTTGGCAGTTCAGTCACACACAGTGAGGGTAGAGGTCTGCTCCATCAGATGCAGCTTCTAGGACGTGTCAGCCAGTGTCTATGTGCTGCGACAGTCAAAGCTGGAAGTGAACTGGTTGCACAGACTGGACTAAAACCAGTGCCCAGGACCAGTCTGTCCTGGGTCCTGCAGGGGTATCAGGTGGTGACACCATCTCTGACTCCACCCAACCTTCAGTGCACCACACCACTCAGTGGTCAAACTGTTTCCACTTGTCTTGTGACTGGACTCAGCTGGAGCTGGTCTACGAGGCAACCAACTGGTTTGATGTTTTCTTCTTTGTCAGTTTGAACCTGAACCAGTACTCATCTGCCTGAACCTTCAATGAAACTCACAGTGGACCTGCAGGGGGACGCTGCAGCTCCTGGACCTCCACACGTCTCCGTTCTCCGTCAGCAGCTCAGCTCTGCAGGTCACAACCTGCTGATCCTCCTCGACCTGGAGATGAAGAACAGATGAGATGTTCTGGAAGGAACCAGAGAACCCAAACACCTCTGACATCAGCGTTGTGTTCCCCATCAGCCACTGGATCCTCATCTGATTAGCTGACAGGACAGTGCTGACATGGCAGCGAAGGACGGCGACTCGACCAAGCAGGACCAGATCAGGAACCTCCAGAACCGGATCAGATGGAAACGCTGGAGAAACACAGAGTCACACACAGAAAGGATTAGACGTAGAGAACATCTGAGAACCAAAGACTGAACCGACATCTAGCTAGAATCACTGCAATGGGGGGATGCTGCTTTCAGGGACACCCCAAAACCTCAGAACTTGGTCTTTACTGCTATCTCCTCATCATCATTGCCGAGGTGCCAGTGAGCACCTCCTCTACACCACCACCTTCTGCACCTCCTCCTCCACCTGCGCTTCATGGTTGATTAAATCTCTCCAGCTCTGATCCCACAGTAATACCCCCCACCCATATAGATATTCATGGTATAGACTCACAGAGAATGTGGATCTGGGCGTTTCCGGTCCTGATGACAGACTCACATTTGGCCTCGCAACTGTATCCTCCCTGATCCTGAAGGTCCAGGTCCTGCAGGTGGAACAGAGACCGTCCATCCTGCTGCTGCGTCCTCTGGAGGACGCTTTGGTCCTGGTCTGTCCTCCTCCAGGTGAGGGTTGGGGGGTGGAGACAACCAGAGGCCATGCAGGTCAGGACCAGACCTGAACCCAGCTCAGCTGCTGAGACCAGAGGACTGACCTGGACCTGCAGAGAATGAGCTGACAACAACAACAGACTGAAAACCCAATAAGTCCTGATGGATGATTACACAGTGACTCGACTCATTGAGTTATCATGACACACAAAGTCTGAATAATGGAAACGTGAAAAGCTTGTCACAATGTTTGAGCGCATCAACTTAAAGTTCAACAAAGGCTTGAGCAGACTCAGTTATTACAGGTCCACATAAAGCTGGTTCTTCAGATGACTCTAGTTCAGATTTGTAGAAACTTAAACATCAGTTTGTTTAAAGTTACACGTTCTCATAAAAAGAAAACCAATAATCCTGCAATCAACCATCCTTGTCAATAAACCGAATAAAACCGAAAGTAGTTTTACTCAGAACCAGAGAGGATCCAGAGGGACCGGAGGAACCAGAGAGGAAACAGAGGGACCACAGAAACCAGAGGAACCAGAGAGGGACCATAGGAACTAGAGAGGAACCAGAAGGACCAGAGAGGAAACAGGGGAACCAAAGAGGAACCAGAGAGGGGCCAGAGGAACCAGAGGAACCAGAGAGGAAACAGAGGGACCAGAGAAACCAGAGGAACCAGAGAGGGACCATAGGAACTGGAGAGGAAACAAAGGGACCAGGGGGACCAGAGGGACCAGAGAGGAAACAGAGGAACTAGAGAGGAACCAGAGAGGGACCACAGGGGCCAGAGGAACCAGAGGAACCAGAGAGGAACCAGAAAGGAAACAGAGGAACCAGCACATATAGATTATCTTGTTGATAATACTGCAGCTACACTGCACACAGCCCTGAACAATGTGGCCCCTATGAAACAGAATAAGAAAGCCATTAACAAGACAAAGCTAGCTCCCTGGTTTGACACACAGTTACGCACTTTAAGACAGTTCTCACGAAAGTTAGAGAGGAAGTGGCGATCCACTAATATAGAAGAATTTCACCTTTCCTGGAAAGATAGTATTATAACATACAAATCAGCCCTGCGTCAGGCAAGAACTGCCTATTATTCCAAATTAATAGAGGAAAATAGGAACAACCCCAGGTTTCTGTTCAGCACTGTAGCCAGGCTGACAAAGAGTCACAACTCTGTTGAGCCAACTATTCCCTCAGCTCTCAGCAGCAATGACTTTATGAATTTCTTTACTAATAAAATCAAAGATATTAGAGAAAGAATTCATTACACACTCGCTTCAACTGTTAGAGATCCATGTGTGTCAACTGCAGCGCCCTGAAATGTCTGCAGGCCCTGATTTATCTCTAGACCATTTCTCTCCTATAGATCTCACTGAACTGTCCTCAACAATCATTAGATCCAAACCCTCAACTTGTCTCTTGGACCCCATCCCAACTCTTCTTCTCAAAGATGTTTTGCCCCTGATTGGCACTTTTATATTAGACCAGATCAATCTGTCATTACTAACAGGTTATGTTCCACAGGCTTTTAAGGTTGCTGTCATCAAACCTCTACTCAAAAAGCCTTCTCTTGACCCTGATGTTTTAGCGCACTACAGACCAATATCCAACCTCCCCTTTATTTCTAAAATTCCTGAAAAGGCCGTGGCTGATCAGTTATGTGATCACCTGCAGAGGAGCAGTTTATTTTAAGCATTTCAGTCAGGATTTAGAATAAACCACAGCACAGAAACAGCATTGGTTAAGGTTAGCAACGACCTCCTAATAGCTTCTGACAATGGCCTCGCCTCTTTACTTGTCCTGCTGGACCTCAGTGCTGCATTTGACACCATCGATCACAATATCCTACTAGAGAGACTGGAACATGTCATTGGGATTAAAGGAACAGCACTGAGCTGGTTTAAATCTTATCTATTTGACAGATTCCAGTTTGTCCATCTCAATAACGACTTGTCTGTGCACACAAAGGTTAATCATGGAGTTCCATAGGGTTCTGTGCTTGAACCATTGCTGTTCTCCCTATACACCGCATTCCACATTATTATGCAAATTGTGTTTAAAGGTCATAAAGGTCATTTTTTTGTCTGTCAGTTTAAACACATGGATGGGAATGTGTGTCAGGGCTCTTCCAATCACTCCAATCAATCTCAGACACCTGTGCCAATTAGTTTGCAGGTGAGTCCAAATAAAGGGTAAACTACTTAAGAATGGATGTTCCACATTATTAAGCAGACCACCATTTTCCAGCAATATGGGGAAGAAGAAGGATCTCTCTGCTGCCGAAAAGCAAGAAATAGTTCAATGCCTAGGAGAAGGTATGACAACTTTAGATATTTCAAAACAACTTCACCGTGATCATCGTACAATAAAGAGATTTGTAGCCGATTCAGAACACACACGGGTTCGAGCAGATATAGGCACAATGAGGAAGATTTCTGGATGGATGGATGGAGTCGTGGATGGTTGGTGAATGGCCACCATGTCCCGACAAGGCTGCGACGTCAGCAAGGAGGTGGTGACGTCATGTTTTGGGCTGGAATCATGGGGAGAGAGCTGGTCGGCCCCTTCAAGGTCCCTGAAGGTGTAAAAATGACCTCTGTGAAATATGTGGAGTTTCTGACTGACCACTTTCTTCCGTGGTACAAAAAAAGAACCATGCCTTTCGTAGCAAGATCATCTTTATGCATGACAATGCACCATCCCATGCTGGATGGGAAGGAATAGGAATACCTGTGCATCATTGACTGCTACGGGCATAAAACAAGAAAACCTCATGGTGTGGCCCCCATCCTCCCCTGATCTCAACCCTATTGAGAACCTTTGGAGCATCATGAAGCAAAGGGTCTATGAGGGTGGGAGGCAATTCACATCAAAACAGCATCTCTGGGAGGCTATTCTGACATCCTGCAAAGAAATTCCAGCAGAAACCATCCAAACACTGACAACTTCCATGGATGCAAGAATTGTGAAGCTCCTATACAATAAGGGGTCCTATGTCAAAATGTAATTTGGCCTGTTTGATTGAAAGAGCTTTTGATTTCAGCAAATATAACCTGCAAATGTTTGCAGTTTAACTAATGACCATTTTCAGTTGTTTACAACAATAAAATGTTTTGAAACTCTATTGTGCGTAATAATGTGGAACAGTGCATTTTAAGATTTTGATTTTGATTTTTTTTAAAAAAACCGTTATGATTTGGAGGTTCGTTCAAAAACAGTCGAGTTATACTCTAATACTTGATGACTTGAAAATTATGAGAACTATCATTTTTATAGATTATTTAGGAAAAAGAGAGAAAAATCACATTTGCATAATAATGTGGAACGCAGTGTACATGCTTCCCCTAGGCAACTTTATTAAGAAACACAGCATAAACTCCACTGCTACGCCGACAATACACAGCTATATTTATCTATGAAACCAGAAGAAACAGATCAATTAGTCAGACTTCAGACATGTCTGACAGACATTAAGGCCTGGATGACTTATAATTTTTTGCTTCTAAATACAGACAAAACTGAGGTGATTTTGTTTGGGCCTAAACACCTCAGAGACAGGTTATCTGACCTCACAGTCACTTTGGATGGTGTTACCCTGGCCTCCAGTTCTACCGTGAGGAACCTGGGAGTCATATTTGACCAGGACATGTCCTTTCAGTCCCACATTAGGCAGGTCACTAGGACTGCCTTCTTTCACTTACGCAACATAGCTAAGATTAGGAACATCCTGTCCCAAAGTGACGCTGAAAAGATAGTCCATGCATTTGTTACCTCAAGGCTGGACTACTGTAATTACTTGTTGTCAGGTTGTCCGATTAGCTCACTGCGAGGCCTCCAGCTCATCCAAAATGCTGCAGCAAGGGTTCTGATGGGAATTAGCAATTCATTCATTGGCTCCCTGTAAAGTCCAGAATAGATTTTAAAGTCCTTCTTCTTACCTACAAGGCTCTTAATGGCCAAGCTCCATTGTACATCAATGAGATGCTAATTCCTTACTACCCCAACAGATCGCTTCACTCCCAGAGTGCAGGTTTGCTTGTGGTTCCCAGAATTTCCAAAAGTAGAATGGGAGGCCGAGCCTTTAGCTCTCAGGCTCCTCTCCTGTGGAACCAGCTGCCAGTTTGGGTCCGAGAGGCAGACACCCACTCTACTTTTAAAGTAAAGCTTAAAACCTTCTTGTTCGACAAAGCTTACAGCTAATTCTAGTTACCATGCCAACTACACCCATAGTCAAAACTACCCCTTCATGCCACCCCTTAGTTATGTTGCTATAGGCCGAGGCTGCTGGGGGACGTCCCATGATCGTCTCCACACGTCTCCTCTCCCCCTCTCTCTCACAGATTAACCATTAACTCTGTGTCCTCTCTCCCCTAGTGCTGTGCTTGTTTCTCTCTGGTCTCTCTCTCTGTACCTCTCTACAGATACCTGTGGCTCCAGAGCTGAACATCTGATCTGTGGCTCCACCGACCTGCCCCATGTCCTCTGCTGCCATTTATTATCATTATTCTATAATGTACTGCAAATAGTTGCCATAGTTAGGATTCTGTTGTTCTACAATTTTGTCAGTTTTCATCTAAAGTTATGTACTTCTGTATCTCTGTCTGCGACATGGTGTATTCTCTCTCTATCGCCCCTCCTGTCTCTCTCTCTGTCTCTGTCTCTTTCCCCCCAACTGGTCAAAGCAGATGGCCACCCACCTAGAGCCAGGATCTGCCCAAGGTTTCTGCCTGTTAAAAGGAAGTTTTTCCTTGCCACTGTTGCCAAGTGCTTGCTCATGGTGGAACTGTTGGGTGTAATTAATAGTAATGAGTGTGGTCTAGACCTGCTCTGTTTGTAAAGTGCCCTGAGATGACTTTTGTTGTGAATTGGTGCTATATAAATAAAACTGAATTGAATTGAATTGAATTGAACCAGAGGGACCAGAGAAGAAACAAAGGGACCAGAGGATCCAGAGGAAGCAGAGAAGGACCATAGGAACCAGAGGAACCAGAGAGGAAACAAAGGGACCAGGGGGACCGGAGGAACCAGAGAGGGACCAGAAGAGCCAGAGGGACCAAAGAGGAAACAAAGGAACCATAGGAACCAGAGAGGAACCAGAGAGGAACCAGAGAGGGACCAGAGAGGAAACAAAGGGACCAGGGGGACCAGAGGAACCAGAGAAGAATCGGAGAAACCAAAGAGGGACCAGAGGAACCAGAGGAACCAAAGAGGAAACAATGGGACCAGAGGAACCAGAAAGGAGACTGAGAGAGGAACTGGTACCTCTGACAGTGACAGAGCTGCTGACCAGCTGGGATCCATACTGGTTGGAGGCTTCACACTGGTAGTGGGCGGAGTCTTCCAGCAGGGCGGAGGTGATGGTGAAGATGAGCATCAAGGAGGCAGGGTTAGCCCTCTGAAGCTCCTCCCCTTCCCTCCTCAGCACCAGAGTGGTGTGCGGAGCTCCGTCTGAGCGGCAGGTAAGTGTCACCTGTTGACCCTCCACCACCTCCTCACCTGGACTCACTGACAGGGAGGTGTTGGTGGGCGGAGCTGTGGGAGGACCAAACAGGTGTGTCAGAGTAGGTAACAGGAAACAAGGCAATAAGGAGACAACAAGGAGACAAGGAGGCAAAAAAGACACAATTAGAAGACAAAGAGACAACAGAGAGACAGTAAGAAGACAAGGATACAACAAGGAGACAGTAAGGAGAGAAGGAGACATCAAAGAGAGAAGGAGACAGTAAGGAGAGAAGGAGACATCAAAGAGAGAAGGAGACAACAAGGAGACAGTAAGGACACATGAGGTCTGGTGTGTTGATCTCTCTGCTGCTCAGTTACTTAAGTTATTGTGACTCCTCCTATTACAGGTGCTGCTGTTTGGTCAGTCTACAGACAGGAAGTCTGCAGGTAACAGACAGGAAGTCTACAGGTAACAGACAGGCAGACATTGATGAACCCACCAGAGTCCGTGCGTTGCTCAGCAGCACGTTGGCCGCGCAGAGCTTCAGTCTCACCATGAACAGAAATCTCCACCGCCGCCGCCTGGAGTCCTTCAGAGTTTTGAGCCTCACAGTCGTACCACCCAGCGTCCAACAGACCGACTGCCCTGAAGACCAGCTGACGGCCTTGACCACGAGCCTCAGACTGACCATCAGCTGTCCTGAAGCTCCAGGTGATGATCGGCTCGGGGTTTCCCTCCGCAGAACAGTTGAGTGTGAGCGGAGAGCCCACCATCGCCAGCACATGCTCTGATGTTACCATGACAACAGGAGCATCTGAGGAGGAGGAGGAAGATTAAGGATGCAGAGGGATGGACAGTCAGGATTAACTGGATCCAGATCAGACTGTAGGACTCACAGAGCAGGTCTAAAGGGACGGTGGTCTCTCTGGTCCTGTCCCTGGCCGGCAGGTCCTCCAGGTCCAGCGTGGCCCTGCAGCTGATGTTTCCTCCTGTGTTCTCCTTCACAGGAGTGAACCTATACTCAGACTGGACTGAACTGGATCCAGGATCTCCTATGGTGCTCTGCAGGACAGACTCCCCTCTGAGCCAGGTGAGGGTCAGCAGTTCAGCTGGGTAAGGATCAGACACCTGGCAGGTCAGGGTGGACTCCGTCCCCAGCCTCAGGTGGTCCTGGCCTGTGATCACAGGGGCTGATGGGAAGGCTGGGCAGACATGGACACAAACTGACCAATCAGAGAGCAGCCAGCCGATGACTCACTGACTGCCAAACACCTGAACCCGGTGCCAAAATGATGACATCACGCAGCTGATGAGTAATGCTCACAAACACACACACACACTTTTACTGTGTGTTACTCACAGTAAACCTGAACTGATGTTTTCAGCTGCTTGTTCTCGCCTCCACAGACGACCTTACACAGCAGCGCTCCTTCATGCTCCATCATCACAGGGTCAAAGGTTACCATCGACTGCGTCCTGCTGGTGCTGATGGATGCTGTCAGAGGTCGGTCTCCCAGCAGTGACCAGGAAACGCTCGGCATCATGGGACAGTCCTCAACCTGACACACCAGCTGTTGACGCTCCCCCAGTCTGAACAGAGGCCGTCTGGGAAACATGTCGACATGTAGACCCTGAACGCACCACGATGACATCAGCATGACAGCTGTACAGGTAAAGAACAACAATAACAAACGATGAAATGCTGTAATAATAACATTAATAAACATTTCAGCTCCTCAGTTTGATGTTTACTGTTTACGTAACATGTTTATATGTTTATCTGTTCAGGAGCAGCAGCTTCACTGAGGAACGTGACTGAAGTTAAAACTGAAGATTAATCTGCAGCTCGTCTCAGAATCTATCCCACCATGTTTGTTTATTGACTTGTTTGCTTCATCAACATTTGATCAAGGATCAAATCATCAATAATGAGACAATCTTTCAGCCTCAGTTGTTCACTCTGTGCTTGTGGAGCCTTCAGGGGCCCATGAGTGTCTCAGTGGTGCGTTCAGAAAAACTGATCCTCCGGGATTGTTTTCATGTTTGTTGATTGTTTGTGGTCAAAGCTTCAGTTGTGTCATTAAATATAAACACGAATCATTGTCAACATTAAATCTCATGGTTTAAACTCACAAAACCTTAAGTTTCTCAACCTGTGGGTTGTGACACCTCACGAAGGCACATCTGTGACTGATTTATAATCAATGACAGAAATCAATAAAGATAAACACGGGTTCAATAAACACGTTTCATGTTTTTAATACAAGCGATTTAGTAGAAAAATACGAATCTTTGTTATATTATTGTTGTTGTCTCGGTATTGATCTCGGAGCCTGACGTGTTGTTAAGGTGAACTCGTACCTGACATCAGCTGAATCCTGCAGACAGTCCGCAGAAACATCGTCACTCCTCAGAGGAAACAGACTGAAGCTGGACCAATAACTGAATGAATCAACAAATCAAAAAATTTTAAATTAGAGCAGCGGCTTCTTCTTCTTCTCCGTGTCTGCAGCAGATTCACCTCACAGCCGAGCTGAGACTGAGCAGACAAAACAACGAGCTGCTGCGCTTTATGCCCCCCCGCCCCCAGAGGGAGAGAGAAGGACGGAGGGAGGCAGAGAGAGGGAGGGAAACAGGCGGGGGGAGAGAGAGAGAGAGAGCGAGAGAGAGAGGCGGAGGGAGAGAGAGAGACAGGCGGAGGGAGAGAGAGGGGACAGGACCCCCCCCCCGGAACTTCGTTTTTTCTTTGTTCGCTGAAATTTGCTTATTTAAATTTTGTTTGTGTAAACTGTGAAATCAGGTGATCATGCCTTTTGTTTTAACAAGAAACCTGGTCACTGATCGATTACCTGATCGGTCGCTTTGTTTTTCCCTCAGCAGTATCGTGTAGTTTTTATTATTGATCATTGATCGATATTCAAACTTTGAACCCACGTGTTTCGGATACGGCTCCGACCTCTGACGTCAGACTAAGTGACGTCAGGCCCAGTGACTCTGATGACCTTATTGATCAACCTAGTTGGCACCATCAGATGACATGAGTCACGTGACGTCGCTTTCACTGTGATCAGCTGATTGATTAACAAACAGGAAGAGCTGATCAGAGCTCAACATGATTCACTTCAGTCATTTGAAACAGTTTTAATATAAATCAGTTTATTTTCTGAAATACATGTAGTGAAGTGAGAGTACGTCGACAATACTCGAATACTAGCCGCCGTGTCTCAGACGTGAAACTCTTCTCCTTCAGAGACTCTGTGCGATTCTTCAGTTCGACGTCAGCGCGAGGACGTTCAGGAAGGAAACGGCTCCTCATTTAAACACCTTCAGCAGTCCGGATGTGCGCCTTTTCAAAATAAAAGACTTCTGCGTTTCCATGGAAACTGAAAATAACCTCCCGATGCTTCGGAACTGCAGTTTATACAGGATGTAAGGCACTCGAGCAAATAAACATTCACACCTGTTCACCCACAGGTAAAGTGACTCAGGCACAGGAAGTTGGAAGCTGATGACATCAGCGCTTGCTGTCACTGAATTGTCAGATTTCCTGTTAAAGTCGCCACATTTCATTTTTTTGAAGCTTGTATTTTGAAAAACGACCCTGTGACACGTACGACACGTCTGACGCGTGTGACAGGTCAGCAGAGGTAGCAAACTGATTTAATTTCCTTCATCTGAACTTTTGATCAATTGGAGCCCTCTAACAGTAAGCAGGTGTGAGGGTCAGCTGATCTCCAGACAGCCAATCAGCTGTTAAAGACAATCAATTTAAATCTGTAAATCAACAGGCGTCACATGATCAATCAATCAGCACCTTTAAAGGAGCACTGCAACATTTTCTGTCCCCTTAAAGAGATTAAACCTTTAGTTACAATCAGTTTGAAACTTTTTATTAAGGTAATTAAGCCATTTAATGAGTGATCATCTGATCATCAGTTAATATCTGCAGGTCGAAACTTAACTCATTTTTCATTTGCTCAGAAATCAGGAACGTTTCATGTTGTTTGGTTTAAAAAGTTAAAAACTTGCAGAGACATCAGTTAATTAAAACATTAAGAAGCTTAAACGACTACAGGACGTAGTGTTTCCATCCTGAACTTATTAATTATGCAGACGACTCAATAATTCATACTCTAGATTCAGCCTGATTGGTTAATCCATGACAAACACTTCCTGGTTTTAGGGAATTGACACGCCTTGTTTTTCTGACTGAAAACATTCATCATGATCACTGACTGCACATCATCAGTGATGTCACCTCACACCTGCCTGTTTATTGGCCCAATAAGGAAACTTCCTGTAGTTCAGAACGCTTTGTCCCCAGTAGCCAAAAACTGATCCAGTACTAAGGCGCGCGCGCAAGCACACACACACACAAGCGATCCCCTGAGTGTCTCTTCTTCTTCTTCTTCTTATTGCTGTTGAGTCTGCAGGTTAACTGATCAGGAGGTAAATACTGTAACCATGACGACAGAGTTGTCAACTGATCCTTCAGTTTATCAAAAACAAAAATATTTCCTCTGTCACAAATCAGAAATATAAAATCTGTGGTTTATCTAAATAACTCTGTTTCTGTCAAACACACACTGTACATGTTGTCATATTTACAGGCGGCAGCTTGTCCTTTATTCTCTGCCCTTCACCAGGAGGGATTGTGGGTAACGTGTCCTCAGGGCAGGTCTGTAGTTCTAGTACTGGACGTACTCAGACTGAAGAGACTGAAAGACAGAACAAGCAGTGAGACAGGCAGACATATAGACACACAGACAGACAGGCAAACAGAGAGACAGGCAGCTGATTCGCTGATGATGTGTTTGTATCAGTTGATGTACTGTTTTGTGCCCTGAGGTGTGTCTGCAGGCAACCTGTACTGTGACTAACAGCACAACTCAGGGCACAGAGGGCTCACAGTTGATGAATAAGACGTTTAACAGCGCAGGCGCAGACAACGGCGTTAATGGAGACTTAAGTCTGAAAATCAACCTGAAACTGTGAGATGAGGAGGATCCCCCGCCCCCCCACAGCTGTGTGTCAGATAAAAGGACGCCTTCTCTCTCTCTCTCTCTCACACACACACAGTGTGTGTCCTTGCTCAGACCACCGCTGGGACACCTCCTTGACTGTCAGCCAATGACGGAAAGTAGAATCATGGCGAGTGGCGGCAGACCTGTTGAGTTGTTCAGAGCTCAGCAGCAGCTTCAAGTTAGTTCAACATGCGCGTTACTGTGAGCAGCCACGATGACCCAGTCTCCAACATGTGGTGACACCTGGTCATGTGACCTGACAGCAGAAACAGACAGGAAGCAGAGTCACAGCTGGAGTGTTTGGACCGAGCCAGGCTAACTCTTCCCCTTGCTCCCGGTCTTTATGCTAAGCTAGGCTAACAGCTGCAGGACAGCAGGAGGACTGAAGCAGAGTGCCACAGGAAGACACCTCCAGTGTGTTAATGATGTCAGAGCAGAGAGAAGCAATCAGCAGAGGGGGGCTGAGCTGCTGCTGTCTCAGAGAACTTACAGGTATGGAGCGGCTCAGGTAGCGTCCTGACGGGCCTTTCAGAGCACTGTAGGGCCCCAGGCCCCTGAAGTCCTGTGGTCCCGGCCTGCTGCTGACCACCAAGCCAGAGCTTTTCCCTGCAGGGGGCGCTGCTGGGACCCCGTACACACTGCTGTTGTTGTTCACCTCATGCTGCACGCTGCGAGGGCCATTACCATAACGACAGGGCGGGGCCAGCGAAGAGGAGGAGGGGCTGAGACACACAGAGGAGGAGGAGGAAGAGGCGGGAAGAAGAGAGTACAGAGAGTTTTTGTCCTCATCCACGTCAACGGCGTACAGATCAGTGAGAGAGCTCGCCAACCGAGAGCTGCAGACAAACACAGGTAAACCAGGCTTAAACCCCGCCCACACCAGGTCAACCAGGTGAAAAACCAATCATAACGTCAGGTGATAGAGACAGGAACCTGAGCATGACAGACAGGAAGTGGAGTAGGTCAGACAAGAAGTGGTAACACTGACCTCCTGATGTTGGACGCCGTTGCTGATGGATTTCTGCCAATCCTCTTGGCCGCAGCAGAAGCAGAGGATGCTGGGAACTTGGAGGACTTGAGAGGGGAGGAGGGGCCCTGGCCTACACCCATTGACACCCTGATCACAGTGACACAAATCAAATCAATACAGGTATTGATCATTGTGTTTTATTGCCTGGTTACATATCCAGCATTTATCAATTAATGTGTCAATCATTTGGTCACGTGATCAGTTACCTGAGCGGCTGAGAGGCTGACCTGCTGTGCAGCTTCATCTCCTCCACCCTGAAACAAAATATGTCCATCAGACTGGTGGAGGTGCAGTAATGAGCTAATGAGCCTCCACCCTCTGACTCTTGGACGTGGTACCTGAGGGCTCCGGTGGTGGCGGGTCTGGGGGGGCGTCGGCTCTTTAAGGCTCTCAGTTTGTCTCCTTGAGTGAGACCTGGTCCGCTGTCCACCAGCTCAGCCTGAAGGATAACACAAACACACAGAAAGGTTTAGAGCGAGCGAGAGCGAGCGAGAGCGAGCGAGAGCGAGCGCGACCGACCTCAGCCAGGCGGTCACAGATGTTTGTGTTGTGGGCGGGGTTTGATTGGATGTGGGCAGGGCTTATTGTGAGGTCATCCATGTTGGTGATGAGGTGAGACACTGTCCTCTCCTCCAGCTTGGTCTTCTGGGAGCGCTGGTTGTCACCTAGCAACCACATGGCTGCCTGCTTCCTGTAAATAGAAACGCGTTTTGAATGTTTCCTACAATTTCGCGTGTGTGCGCACACACATGCGTGCACGTTACTCTCAGGGCTACTGAGTCACATTACAACAAAATGACTGACAGAGGAAGACTGACTCACTCTTCCAGGAAGTTCTGCTGTGGTCCAATCACAGAGCCTGGTCTGCAGATCCTGATCCAGGCAATGGCTTCACCTGCCGTGAACCGATAGTGTTTCATCAGGTAACAGCCAATCAGAGTTCCCGTCCTGCCCAGGCCAGCTGACAGACAGATTGGAGCGAACTTCAGTGAAAATGGTGTAAACGTTTACTAAGACAAAACACAGCGTGTGAAACAAACATGGCTGCAGGTTCAAAGTGCTGTCATCACCATGACGAGTGACAACGAGCTGATCATCAGAAAATCAATCTGTATATCTTTTCATGAGCTGATATGATTTTAATAAAACCAGTTTAAAATGAATGAAGTGAATCTTGTTGAACTCTCACCAATCAATTAATCAATTCATGGAAGAATCAGCACATGAAATCAGAATGAAAAGAATCTGTCTCTGATTGGTTCATTCAGATACAGGAAGACCCTCTCTGATTGGTTTACTTGGACACAGGAAGTCCCTACAGGTGTCTTAGGTAGTTAGTAGGCAGACTGCAGCTGCAGCAGAGTGTCACCGCCCCCTGCTGGACAATCAGTGAATCTCAGTCCGAATCACAGACCTGAGATCAGCTGATAAGGACACACAGCAGCACAGCACCAGGGCAGAAGGACAGAAAAACAGAAGACAGGAAGTCCTCACCCTTGCAGTGGACCGCCACAGCTCCCTCTGTGCTCTCACAGATGTGCAGAAAGCGGCGTATGATGATGTCACTGGGCGTGCTACCATCCAGGAAGAAGAGGTCGTGGTGATTGAAGCCGGCGTCACTGAAGCGCATTGAGTCATATATCTTCTTGTTCAGACGGATGACGGTGGTCACGTTGTGTTTCCTGAAGTAGGGGAAGTACGCCTCAGGTGCGTGGAGAGGGTAACCTGCAAGGGGCGGAGCAACCACTGCTTTAGTTTCCACCGTAACGTGCTGCAGCTGACGGGCAGGACACAAGCAGTGTTCACTCACCGTTCTCCACTTTGGTCTTAGGATGAGGTCCACTGAATGCCACAAACTTTCCCGGGACAATCCAGTTCAGATCCCCGTTCTCCACCCGCTGCAAACAAACAGAGCGCCAGGTTAGCGACAGTTGAGTGACAGGCGAGCGTCAGGTGAGCGTCAGCATTGGCTTCAGGTGTGCGTGAGCAGGGACAGCAACATGGCAGATCACTGGGTTCATGCTTCTGTTCAGTGACATGCCTGAGGAGGGTGCTGCGCCATCACTCTCTGATCATCATCCACAGGACGACAGTGAACGTCTCGTCGAACGTTTAAAACCTAGTGGACGACTCCTGCGTATTGATCGGTGTAGTTTCTGATTACTGATATTTCCTTTATTGATCTGTGCAGCTGTGTGATTCATTGCTGTGAAATGTTGCTGGTTTGTTGTTGTGTTGTTAGCTGTGACAACCTCCTGATGAGTCTGGTTTCTCTTCTGCGTGACTAATTCAGGTGTGCAGCTCTGCAGCGTTCAGGTTCTTACCTCGTAGTGTTCGTACTCGTCCACGTCGAACATCTCAAAGTCAAAGAAGCCATGCTGCAGAGCCTGAAACACAAACACACCAGACAACAGGTTAATACACCATATGACCCCACAGCACCACCCACTGGCTCCACCCTGTGTACTAGTTTATTAACAGACTAAGCCTTCATGGATCATGTGACAGCAATCACCCATAATGCTTTGGGTCTTACGGCATCAAGTCAGACACACTTCTGCCCAGCATGCATTGCGTGGCGATGGTTTGCGCAAAGGCTTGTCTCATTTCGAAAGAGCCCCATGTTTATACGCCTCCATCTACGACACAACAGTGATGTCAGCACCCGTCCAGTCAGTCAGAACAGGGATCATCTGAACTCACCTTCCTGATGCCCTGCAAACAGTCCAGCACGGTGAGGTTGAAGGTGCAATTCCCAAAGGAAGCGTCCCTGCAGACACACATACACAATATTGATTATCTGAATGCTTTGAACTGCTGAGGCTGCAGCAGAACACACACACACAGCTGCAGCTGACAGGTACAGGTGTGCTGAAGTATAATCATCAGCTGATGATGCCAGTGAGAACTCTGCTGTCCCTGCATGAATACAACACCTCACACACATTCACACACGCGCCTGGTACTGCTGCCAATTAATGTTCCATTGATGGAGTCATTTATTTATTGTTAATTGATTGTGGTTCAACATCTGTGTGTGTGAACAGTCGGAGGACGACAGTAAACACACAAGACACACCTGCACCTTCACAGAGGTATGTTTACTTCCAGTACGCAGGACACTTGTGTTCATTTTAAACTCTGCCTGCTGCCTACATTACCAACAATCCAACTCTCCCTGTCACACACCAGTGTGTGATGGAAACAAGCTGAGATGACACCAGTTCAACCTGTGATAGTAAGTAAAGACAGCTGTCATCTGTCAGACGGTCAGTAAATGCAGCACTGCTGGCTGTCACTCAGAAGGCGGGGCTTCCTCATCATTAATCCACTAGCAGCACTCACACACACTGTTATGTAACCAGAGACAACAACAGGCCTTTATCCTCCACACAGACAGACAGACACACACACACACACACACTCAAACACTGATGAAACATGATGCTCAGCTTTAGTTGAGCTGTAGAACTAGAACTAGAAGTAAAACAACAACAGAGATTAATGCCTATATTTTGATCTGAAACAGATTCTGGATCTCTCCACATTCACACAGTCACTCGGCGGTCACATGACACTCGTTATCAACTCATTAAGTCAACTCAGAGTTCCTGATCTTGTTATGGGCATGTTAAAAAGGGGTGGAGTTAGCAGCAGGTGTCTAATCAAAACATGGACAGAACTGTTTCATGTGTCACAAGAACAAACTGTGAAACTAATCTGAGGAATTACAGACTTAATCCAGTATCAATAATAATAATCAATTATATGATGATCAATAATCTGATGATCAATAATGTGATAAAATTGCTGATCATCAATAAGACTTCAGTAGATCTGTCGTCACAGTAGATCTGTCATTAAAGTGATAACTGTGGTTAAATAGGGCTGCAACTGAGTGACGTGGCAAGCAGAGCAGCGATCACTGACCTGAAGGGCAGGTAGGAGGCATTGGAACCAGAGATCAGAGCTCTGTAGGCTTCCTCTGGAGTTTTCTTCAGGTAGATCACCTGAGAGACACACACAGGTAAACAGTGATTCCACCACACCTGATGCTAAACTGGTTAGCAGCACATTCACCAGAATGTGCCTCAGATCAGTGTGTCCTGGTGTTTTCTACTTCCTGTTTCGTGTTTAAAGTTAAATTTTGGAAGCTGTTGTTCAGAAACTTGGAACTGATTGAAGATCAATAGAAACAAGAATCAGGGTATTTTCACTGACTGTGTGTGTGTGTGTGTGTGTGTGTGTGTGAGTGAGTGATCCGGGCAGCCTCTTCTCCCTGCACAGATTTATATTTAGATCAGATCAGATATTTCACACTGATGACGTGATCGTCTTCAGACGCACATTAATGATGCACACGCATGCAAAGAGCTCAGTGTGCTGGCGAAACAGGAAGAGAGAGTGATGACTCACAGCATATCCTCCAATCAGCACGGCAGAGTTGGATCTCTTCCTCTGGTCAAAGCTGGTGTAGTGAACGATTCTCTTCCTGGTGAGAGTGAACGACTGCAGAAGAAGAAACATCACATGACTACAGGGGAACAAATCAGGTGATAAGTTTCTGAGTTGATTGGCCGACAATAAATTGACAAATGTGATGAGGGTCTTAAAGCATCGATGAGCTTGATGCCAGCCTCGTTCCTCTGCTCCGTGTCTGAGCTCAGTGTTTGTTGACAGCAACACGACGACTAATCTAAAAACAGCCCCAACAACCATCCACACATTCTCACAGGGAACCGCTGAACTGAGCGCAATCATTAGAGACTCTGTGTGTGTGTGTGTGAGATTACTGACATTACAAGACATGTTCAGGTACTGATAGTTCATCACACTTTCATGTGTCCATGGAAAGAGTTACTGTGTGTGTGAGGATTCGGCATGGTCGTGACCAGCAGGAAGTCATCATCCCACCACAGTTCAGACAGGAAACACAAACATGGAGGAAAAGAGCAGTCTGTTGCTGTGTCTAACTTTATCTTTATTTAATGGGGAATGCCCTCACATTACTGCATTACTGTACTACAGCAGCTGCAGTAATGTGGTTGATGTACCGTTCCGTCGTGGTGAAGAAGGAGCTGAGCCAAAAGGCGAAGCTTTCGATTTACCGGTCGATCTACGTTCCTACTCTCACCTATGGTCATGAGCTTTAGGTCATGGATACAAGCGGCCAAAATGGGTTTCCTCCGCAGGGTGGCAGGGCGCACCCTCCGTGATAGGGTGAGAAGCTCTGTCACCCGGAGGGAGCTCAAAGTAGAGCCGCTGCTCCTCCACATCAAGAGGAGCCAGCTGAGGTGGCTTGGACATCTGTTTCGGATGCCTCCCGGGCGCCTCCCTGGGGAAGTGTTCCGGGCACGTTGGAGGAACTATGTCTCTCGACTGGCCTGGGAACACCTCAGGATACTCCCGGAAGAGCTGGAGGAAGTATCTGGGGAGAGGGAAGTCTGGGCATCCCTGCACAAGCTGCTGCCCCCGCGACCTGGCCCCGGATAAGCGGGGGAAGATGGATGGATGGGTGGAACGCCCTTGTTTTGCTCATGTTCTCGAGTCTGAATGCTTCCTGGCAACAGTTTCTGATGTTGCTCCTGTGACCGAGAGCCGAGGTTCAGACTGAAACATACACAAAGAGCATCTGTACTCGACTGTCGATGTCCCCAAACAGTGATTCTTCTCTGACTGATGATCATATGAACACAGACAGAACAGAAACAATGCTGAGTGAAGCTATACGACAAAAGACAGTGCACAGCGAGGTAGCCGTCTTGGATCTAATCTCACGCTTCAACAGTGTCACTGATCAGTCAGTCAGCTGATTCCTCCAGTCTGTCACACCTTTGTTTTTATTTACTAATGACAGGGGTCCCATTAAAAACACAACAGCGACTGACAGCTAACAAAGCTAACCGCTAGCACAGCTAACACAGCTGACAGGTAACACAGCTAACTGCTAACATAGCTGACAGCTCTGCTGCTCTGCTGTCCCATCATACTGTGCGTCTCAGGTGTTTTCCACCTTGCTAGGTACACACTCTGTGTCAGCAGGGCTGAACACTGGGTGTGAATCCAGACCGTCCGGTTGGCTGGTCGCCATGACGAATGACAACATTTATCTTGAGGAATGTCATCACCATGGCAACAAAAAATACAACAAACAGAAGGTTCATTTTATATAGAGGAAGAAGAACAGAAACAACTTCATGAAGTTTGTACAAAACGGATGATGATGACCTCAGACTCACTGAACGAGGCGTCAGACTGAATGAAACAAACGTGTTGTGATGAGTATGACAGGCTGAGTGCAATCACTCCTGATGCATTCTGGACATTCCTGCTGGGGGAGAGGCAGCAGCAGAGACTCACCTTCAGCTTCTTGTTGAGTTTGCAGCAGTATCGGTACAACATGGCCAGATTCAGGGGACCAAAGTCTGCATAGAAACTGGGGACACAGAGGACACGCAGGTGAGCTCAGGCACACAGGTGGCCCTTCACTGTGGGTTGAGGTCATGAAGAGGCGTCACCTGAAATCCCCAAAACATTTAGTACTGATCTCTACATCACTGCACTCATTGTCCTCTTTGTCACTTCCTGTCACCCACCACCAGCTGATGCTGACATAGACGCTGTTGTGCTGGCTACGGCTGTCATGACACCTGATGATGGTGTTGGAGTTGAAACCCACAATTTCAAAATAGAAGTCTTACTTTCACAATAAGAGCCTTGTGAGAGAATTCACCGCAACAAACCACATTCAACATAACTGCAGCACTGAAAGAGTTGGTGATGTTTGGTGACCCTGTGCTGTCTGCTTTATTGAAAAGGTACCGTGTTCAGCAGAGAGGTGCACACATCGACACCGTCTCCCCTCACATCACAGCGGACACACACGTCAAACAGCTGATCAGGAGCTGGACTTACTTTTCATAGAGGAACTCGTCGTCGGTGCAGAAGTAGTGCGTGTTGGCGGTGCTTTTAGGTTTACTGCGTAACGTGGCGAAGTACAGCCGATCTGTCAGAGACAGAAACAAACAGGTGAGACAACAGAAACTGAACCCAGATCAGTACAGAACCAAAGAAAAGCTGCTGTCAACTTAATCTGTCCACTTTTCACTGTTTGCTTTTGTACTGTACGTAGAACAACTCAGAGAATAAGGAAGGCAGACAAGTCCTGCATCAAATCTACAGCCCACCCACTGGTAAAATGGGGTGGACTGTAGAGTTGATGCAGGACTTGTCTGCCTTCCTCTTTCTCTGAGTTGGTAAGCTGAGGGGGGAATAATTTAAATATGTACAGGCAACAAAAACCTGTTTTCCATAATATGTTGGACCTGTTGGACATGTTGTACATCAATGATCAATATTACTGTGACTCTTCTGTTTATTTAGAAACAACCCATGAACTTCATGCCAGTTACATCAACCTAGAGGTATCTTTGAACCAGGGCAGTTTCAGTCTGAGTCACACATCTACAGCTGTGCAGCAAATAACATGGAAAGAAGTATTTCTGAAAGTAGCGTGTCATTTCAAATTTTTATTGCTGTTGATGGAATTGCAAAGATTCTTGTTGTTCATGTTGTTGTTTGTATGTGGGAGAAACCGAAGCACTCGGAGTAAACCAACACCCACACAGTGAGCATGCATGTACTCCTCACAGCAAAGGGGACAGAATGAAGCTTCACCTTATTGCTGCGAGGCCACAGCGCTGAGCGCTGCAGCACCTGTGCGATCTCGAGACCTGAAGTCCTGCACCATGTCCAGGTTGAACGTGCTCTCGGGCCAACTGAGGCCAGACTTCAGGTCCCAACAAACCTTTCTTACAGCAGAGATGTTGGCTTGTCATAGCAGGGGTCAGCATGCACCAGAGCAGGACTCCTCAATGTCCTCAACAACTGACAGTTGTTGTCAGTGTTGCCCGTTACCCTTGTGCTTTTCCTGCTGTGACAGTGTCTGCTGTAAGAAAGGTCCAATGTTCTTGGCCTGCTCCTCCAGGATATTCTTGACGGCCTCTGTGGTTGAAGTCACTAATGGGCTTCCGCCAAAAGAAACTGGCTCTGGTCCATCCTCTCCCAGAGGAGTTACTGGGGTCTGACAGGACAGCTCAGTGTTCAGCAGCTCGTCGTCCCGCTCTGTGGACTTTTGCGTGCAGGTCTCGTCAGCTTCCATGTTTGGGCCCAGCTGACCTTCCCTGACATTACACGAGCTGGACGTGCAGGTCATCTGAGCCGCGCACTTTCTGAGGACTTGGAGACCAGTGGTTCGGTTTCCTCACTGCTGCCTGGGCTGCTTCTGCTTCCTCCACGGACTTGTTTATGAGGATATGAGTAAAACTCTGGCTTTGGGTAAATTTATAAACTCAGAGGAACTGATGATGTCACACAACATGTCACACGACATCTCTCTCACACACACACGCAATGATGTCATGTGCCAACAGCAACACAGAGTCCAACACTGAGTCTAGGGTCAAAACCAGCATTACTGCAAAGCATGTGAATATTAGCACCAGCTACGATCCAGACCACAGTTCCCAGCCGTGTCTCAGTAACTGCAGTGTCCTCTCACCTGGAGGTGGCTATTATCAGGATGTCCATTTAACTCAAGATCATATTTCTCCAGTTTTAGCTTCTCTTCGTTGGCTTCCTGTAAAGTCCAGAACTGACTTTAAAGCCCTTCTCCTTACCTACAAGGCCCTTAATGGCCAAGCTCCATTGTGCATCAATGACATGCTAATTCCATATTACCCCCACAGATCACTTCGCTCCCAGAGAGCAGGTTTGCTTGTGTTTCCCAGAGTTTCCAAAAGTAGAATGGGAGGCCGAGCCTTTAGCTCTCAGGCTCCTCTCCTGTGGAACCAGCTGCCAGTTTGGGTTCAGGAGCAGGCACCCTCTCTACTTTTAAAGGGGGCATATTACGGCTGTTTAAACAGGTCCTGGATGTCTTAAAAACAAGCTTTTGAACTTTTTAGCAACAGAACTCTGAAGTTCAGACTCTGAGGAGGGTCTGCAGTCTGCCACTCTCTACCTTCATTATCTATGCAGAGCTCTGAGTGGGCGGAAGGCTTTGATAATGAGGCACTGCACTGATTGGCTGCCTGAATGACTATGGAGGGGGAGGGTGCAGAGCGGTGCAGGACCGGTATCCAACATGGCTGCCGCTCCCAACGAGCAGCCCACGGCTGTACGCTATAGCTCCGACCCAGAATGTGACGGCGAACAGTGGAGGAGACGGTTGGAAAGAATAAAACGCAGCCACGGTCTCCTCTGGTCTTCTGGGGCTGGGACAGAATATAGGCATTGTGTTGGTGTTTACAGCCAACAACAGAGCAGTCTGCATGTCTGGCTCTGAGTGACGACGTCGCTACACACCGCTAGCTTACCGCTGGAAACAGTGAGCTTCACCTAGCGGGATGAACGCCCCCTCTCAGTGGTTTCACTCAGAGGAGGACAGCCTATGGAAATCACTCCTGTGGTTACTAACGACAGCAGCTGAGTCTGAACGGCCTGTAGAACCCATTTTATCAGAGGGTGGGCTGCAGAAATGATGCAGGACCTGTCTGCCTTCCTCAGTCTCTGAGCTGGTAGGCTGAGGGGGACTAGATTAAATATGTATAGGCAAGAAAAACCTGTTTTCACAATATGTCCCCTTTAAAGTAAAGCTGAAAACCTTCCTATCTGACAAAGCTTACAGCTCTAGTTCTAGTTATCATGATAACTAAATCCAATTAGTTACAGTTACTGCTTAATGCCATCCCTCAGTTATGCTGCTATGGGCCTAGGCTGCTGTGGGATGTCCCATGATCGTCTCCACATCGGTAAACCATGTCTACATGTCATTAACTCTGTGTCCTCTCTCCCCTAGTGCTGTGCTTGTTTCTCTCTGGTCTCTCTCTCTGTACCTCTCTACAGATACCTGTGGCTGATCTATCAGTTCATTCTTATGTACAACTGTGCTGCTAATGTCTGTGGGAACAGATCTCCTGGTACAACAAATTGTTTTCCAGTTGTTAAGTCTTCATTTCCGTATCTGTCACGTGACTCTGTTTGCTGACGTCGAGGTGATTCTCACTCATGTCAACTCATTACTTTACCTTTAAATGATTCAATTAATCAAATGTTTACTTCACTCTAATTATCATTACTAATTAACTTGTGTTGTGCTCTCTCTCTCCCTCCCTCCGGTGCTCATGTTGGACCTGTAACTATAACTAGCATTCAGAGTTCAGAAGACTCTATGTCCTGGGATAACCCCTGTTGTGATTTGTAGCTATAAATGAACTCTTTTTATTTTATTTATTACTAAAATCTAATGAGTTATCTTTAATAATATGTAAATTACCTTTCATTACAGCCAGCTTTGATCAAGTATTTAATTCTTATTAAGTGTCTAATTAACTCGTATCAATTAAATGTTAAATTGACTCTTACTGATTAAGCCTTTCTGTGACGCTTATTTAACCAAGTGTTTAATTCTTAATTAATTAAGTGACTGTGTGTCTCGGACTCTTATTGTTATTAAAGTTACCTTTACTCTAGTGTTTAATCAGCTCTTATTAATTAAACGTTAATTTGTCTTATGAGCGTGTCTCTGACTCTTGTGAACACTTGCTGCCGTCACCTTTGATCAGCTGCGCGGCTCCCAGCAGCTCGGAGTCGTCGCTCATCCTGAACAGGACCGACAGGATCGGGGAGTGCCGGACTCCCTCCACCGTCATGGATCCGTCTAGTTCCTGGCCTCTCACCTTCAGCAGCGAGTGGCACAAACTTTACCAACTGCTAACAGCTCTGTTACCCGTTAGCACGCTAGCAGTGCGGCTGGCAGGAGGGTGAGCAGAGTGTTTTAAAAAGTTGAAAACTTTCCTGTCAGTTTCCCATCAGTCTCTGCGGCAGGTCCTCGCTGACAGACGAATCTTTTCTACCGTTTCCGTTGTTGGGTCTTCCGATTTTTCACTGGTAAACATTCCCGGGTTAGCATGTTAGCACGCTAGCCTGCCTAAACAGCTTGACGACGCTCTAGAGAGTCTGAAACTCTGATTGAACAAATCCCTCTTTAAGACATCTTACCATAGCAACGGGAGCCGCTCCCATAGCAACCACAGCCAATCACCAAACAGAACGGACTGTGCTGCCTTTATGGTCCGCTGGGAAACACACATACAATGAGGCTTTCATGTACCGGGAGGAACAACACACGTCTTGTTGTATTTACACTGATTATCACAGCGGGATGTCTCTGAAAGTTAAAATGTCTCACTGCTTACATATCTTACTCTATTATGTATGTATATATATATATATATATATCACTAATAATAAACGGCCGAACTCCTCGCAATTGCTTTAAACATAACACGTCAGTATCTGGTTAGGTATTATCTTGTGCATACAAGCAGGTAAATACATGGTGTTTGTGACTTCGGGGGGAATGTGACTCAGGAAGGATAATCATAGTTATCACAGCTGGAGGTTATTAACAAGTAATTTAACTGGATGAAAACGTTTCATATTCACAAACAGACCTGACACTTTTTGTTTCTTTACAATACAATAACAATAAACTATTGTATATATTAATGTAACAGCCTTCTTTTCCCGTGTCCATATTTTATACACATACTTTATGTATTAAAATTATTGTGTATTGTATTTATATTCCTGTTTAAGTTGCTCTGCTGCTTTTCCTTTCTGTACATTATATATCTGACTGTGACACCTGATGGTTCCAAGCAAGATGAACAGAATTTTAATTTTGTCTCCGCCTTGTCCTCCCTGAGCTGAACCTCCACACAAAGTCGACTCTGGAAATGTCTTGAAACCTGTTGTTGTTGTTGTTGTTGTGATGATCTCACCTGATTGGCTGGTTTAGACTTCTTCTTAGACTGCTGTCTGTTTCTGTTGATAATGTCAGAATCTCACCTGCAATCAAAGAGATCCACACACAGTTTGGAGCCAGTCCTGGACCAGATCCTGGTCCTGGTTGGATGATCTGGGGGCCATCCTGGTGCGTCCTCCAGGCCCCGGCATCCGCCATGCTGCAGAGTGGTGAGCAGACTGTGGGGACGCAGCCGGGCCAAGCTCAGGAGGAGTCAGGTGACCCGGATCAGGTTACTCTGGGTTCCAGAGGGGACAGAGGTGTGAGTTTACAGCCTTCTCAGGTTTCAACACACATTCAGGTCTGAGCTGGACTTCCTGTACACACTGTACATCAGTTCACCTGCTGCAGCTGAGTTAAAGAGGTTAGAAGTACAATCAACACAACACCGTGCTGATGACATCATGGAAACAATAAAGGCACCACAGGAAGTCCAGGTCCAGCAGGGAAAGTCCAGTTCACGTCTTCATCCCGTGGAGACAGACAGGTCATGTCTTTCTTTATCTCCTGGATTCATCGTCATGATGTAAACTGAAAATGTTACACAAACACAGAGAGAAAAAAGTTACATCAAAAGAAAAACTCAGGTAAGATCAAACACCTGAACACTGCACTGCAGTACTTGAGTAAATGTACACCCCTGGCCAGAAGTTTTGAGAATGACACAAGTATTGGTTTTCACAAAGTTTGCTGCTTCGGTGTTTTTAGATCTTTTTGTCAAATGTTACTACGGTATACTGAACTTTAATTACAAGCACTTCATAATTGTCAAAGGCTTTTATTGAGAATTACATTGAGTTTATGCAAAGAGTCAATATTTGCAGTGTTGACCCTTCTTTTTCAAGACCTCTGCAATTCACCCAGGCATGCTGGGTGAATTGCAGGCATTAACTTCTGGGCCACATCCTGACTGATGGCAGCCCATTCTTGCATAATCAGTGCTTGAAGTTTGTCAGAATTTGTAGGTTTTTGTTTGTCCACCCGCCTCTTGAGAATTGACCACAAGTTCTCAATGGGATTACGGTCTGGGGAGTTTCCTGGCCATGGACCCAAAATTCTGATGTTTTGCTCCCCGAGCCACTTAGTTATCACTTTTGCCTTATGGCAAGGTGCTCCATCATGCTGGAAAAGGCATTGTTCATCACCAAACTGTTCTTGTGATGGCTGGGAGAGGTTGCTCTCGGAGGATGTTTTGGTACCATTCTTTATTCATGACTGTGTTCTTAGGCAAAATTGTGAGTGAGCCCACTCCCTTGGCTGAGAAGCAACCCCACACATGAATGAATCAACTTTAGGAGACGGTCCTGGCGCTTGCTGGACTTTCTTGGGTGCCCTGAAGCATTCTTCACAACAACTGAACCTCTCTCCTTGAAGATGGGATTATGTTCATTTTCATGGCAAAGAGGGACTTTGCAATTAATTGCAATTCATCTGATCACTCTTCAACATTCTGGAGTATGCAAATTGCCATCATGAAAAAGTGAGGCAGCAGACTTTGTGAAAATTAATATTTGTGTGATTCTCAAAACTTTTGGCCACAGCTGTACTTAGCTACCTGTCAGGTGGGTCTGAAGGACACGCTGACAGTGGATCGTGCTGTTAGCACCCCCCAGAGGCCACACAGACACACAACCAGCTGGTCACCTGCTGCTCATTTGTTTTGTTCCTCAGAGCAGCTGAGGCGGGTGGAGTCAGCCAGTAAATCATCAAATCAATAGTTCGTTCACAATGTTCATACTCGCCCATTTCACAGTTACAACACCAGAAAAACTGAGTAAGGGTCCTTTGAGTTGAGATGCTGTGTTGGCTGTTTCAGTGCTCGGTTGTGATCGATCGGTCCTGAAGCTGATCAGAACATCGAGTTCAGGACCACTGAACGAACATGCTGCTCAACACCATGTGACATGGTCTAAATATTCAGGACCCACTCTTCAGTGGCTCATGAAGACCACATGAAACAGAGGGCTCCTGTCATTCTGCAGGTTTTAGGTATGGTGTCAGTGATGTCACAGTGATGTCACAGTGACAACAGCAACAGGGCATGTGAGGATGAAGGAGACGACAATGAGCTGAGAGAACAAACCGGTTCCTTTATTATAGAATTCAAGAAACAAGAAACACCCTGAGAGACAGAAGCTGAGCAGGTCGGCCATGTTGGGAGGAGCAGCTACAAGTCCGGGGGGGGGGGGGAGTGTGCACAGTGTGTGAGTGGTGTGTGTGTGTGTTAGTGTGCGCAGTGTGTGAGTGTGTGTGTCTACAGGTTGGGGTTGGGCTCTGATCCTTCACATTCAATGATGTAGGTCACGTTAGCATCGTGCGTCCTCAGACTTTGTTGTGTGAACTTTGCCTGAAAAATAGAAACCGTACTGTTATTGATCACTGATTAGTGGACAGACAAGAGAGAGACAGGCGAACAGGAGATGGCATGGACTGTCTCTCTGACCTGATCCTTCTCAGCAATGTGAATCGCCGTCTGTGTGACTGCAGCGTCACCAGCGCTTGATTGGGATCAGAACTTTCCTTTACTTAGCATATGAAGATGATGAGCTAAGGATGTAATAGTGAGGACATAGTGAGGTCAGGCGGGTTATAGTGAGGTCCAGAGGGTCGGGCGAGATTATAGTGTGAGGTCAGAGCAAGGACACAGCAAGGTTACAGTGAAGTCAGAGCGAGGTTACGGTGAGGTCAGAGCGAGGAAACAGCGAGGTTACAGTGAGGTCAGAGTGAGGACACAGCGAGGTTACAGTGAGGTCAGAGTGAGGACACAGCGAGGTTACAGTGAGTGTGTCTCACCTGGTCCTGCAGGAATTCGTCCACACAGCCATTGTGTCTGATGTTTCTCAGTAACATCTGTAGCTTCATGCGATTTATCTGCATAAACACAAAAAACTACGGACATGCCTTGTACTTTTACAGGTCATCAAATATTGTTGTTTCTCAGGTGTTCCCCCAACACATAATAGGAGCAGCTGGTCACAGTCTTACAGACAGACAGTCAGTCAAAAATGTTCTTGGGTCTTTTCACTGAACTCTCTATATGATCGATCAATAACCATCAATCACTTTGAAAGATGAAACAATGTCTAATGTGACGTTTACTGTCTGTTATTGATCAAACTGGCTGGTGTTTCACTGTAACCATAGCGACAAACACTGATGGTACCCAGTGATCAGTAGGTGGTCTCTTCCTGTGCTCAGTGCGTCTGCGTGGTTAACAGGTCGATTAATGTGTCACTTCCTGCCTGCAGGCAGCACCCTCACCTTTCTTCCCCAGAACCTGCAAAACACACACCCTGTCGGCGACTCATGATGATTCTGAAACACAGAGCAGACGGACCAATCAGAGACCTGCAGCTGAGGACACACCTGTCTCAATCATTCACAAATACAGCAGTGATGTCAGCAGGGGGTGGGGCTTACATAATGCCATTGCCATTGCCACAGGCTTTATCTTTCTCCTGCAGCGGCTGGATGTTGATGTACAGTTCTTTGATTTCCTTCCTGATGGTTCGAACAGCAGCAGCTGACATGTCTTTAGCCAACTGCACACACACAAACACACACAAGATCAATATGATACACACGATGTCTGCAAAGCATCCAGAAGAACCAAACACTCTGTGACACCTTGAATGCACCGTGTGACTGATTCAGCCAATGAGACGATGAGAAACATTCAGACAGAACTGATCATTAAATATATTGACTGGCTTAATTTATCACTGATTTGTTTAAGGTTTCCTTTTTAATTATATATTAAACAGCTCACACTTGAATGACATTCCTGGAAAATAAATATCATTTCAAAATTTCCAGGACTGTGGAGGGACCAATCTTCCGTGTTCTGTAGCGTGACATACTTCCTGTTGTGTGAATGTGGCGTGGTAACTTTACTTTGAGGCAGCACACACCAGCGGCAGGCAGCTCGGCCGTAGATCTTGGTGATGTTTCCTCTCTCTGTCATGGTGACGGGCTGCAGCTCTTTGGCTGGATTCACGTCACCATCACCTCACCTCCACCTTTAGGGTAGTAGCCCCTGACACACACAAACACAAGGGCACACACACAGTGACACACACAGCAGGGACACATTTCTACTGTTCCTACTGGTGAAAACAGGAAACTGACCTCATTCTGAAATGTCACATCAAAATGGACTCCCAAACTTCTCTACGATTGGTTTAAACACCTGAAGAAGAACACACAGTTCAACACACACACTGCAGTGTGTCTGTGTGTGTGTATGTGTGTGTGTGTGTTTTCAGACCTTCACTGTGTAGTCGACCTGGGGAGCCATCTCCGCGTGGTTCACTCCCTTCAGACAGAGCTGTGAGGAGGCGTCAGCAAACAAAAGCACAGGCAGAGCTACCTGCAACAGCAGACACACCTCTGACACACACACACACACACACACACAGATTAATATAATATATAAGCATAATCTAATAAATGTAATGCAACCTCATGAGAACAGCTGGTCTCTGCTGGGACAGACAGTCTCACCCCTGCTGTCTGTGTATCAACCATGTGGTTTCCAGACTGGATCTTTCCTGGGGGTCAGGCTGATGGCCCCAGGGGTGGAGCGATGGTGGCTCCTACAGACTGCCAGAACACAAATCTGAAGAGACCAAGCACCAGAGCCGCTCAGGTGCTGTGGTCTGAACACACACAGAAAGGATAACATGCTCTAAACTATGGCGTCTTTTTATCTGATATGTTTTTATGGCTAGATTGAGGCAGTGGGTGTAAGTCTCGAAACCTTCAGAATCCCATTCTGAGTCCCCAAATCTAAGAGTCTTTCAGGCTTTATGGTGAAATACCAGGTGTGACAGCTGTGACCCGTGCTGCTAATAGGATGATAAGGGTCCCTTAGTAAAATCGGTCCGTGTGTGATCCTCCACTGTTTCAGCAGTGAACTTCATTTTGACAACAGATAGCAGCTGCTTTAGCGCCATTCACTGCAGCGTCGGAGTTTGAAATTTGAGTTAAAGTTTGATTTATTCCCAAGCTGCTGGGAAAGCTGGTGCTGCTGGGTAATAACGACTCCAGGTGTTTGGCTGAATATATTCAGTCACGTTTCAGACAATGCAAAAGCCGTTTCTGGTGAAACGAACGATGGGTTTTGTTGAGATGGAGTCTGGTCAGGGTCTTGTTGTTCCCCACCCAGAGACTACTCATCCTGGGCTAAACTTGCCCACCCAGCTTTGGGGGGAAACAGGGAACAGTGAGCGCGGACCAGGAGACTCAGTCTGTGTGAAACAGAGTTACCACACAATGATCTAACACTACTAACATCAACATTAACAAAACGCGCGTCCACGCGTGCTGAGTAAGTTAGCCGACGACTCAACTTCAATGAATAGGCTAACGCTAGCCTGCTAGCAACCGAACTTAGCCAACTCACCTGAGCCCCGGTGTGCTTCTGCCCGCTCCGGATTTTTGGTGATTTTTGATGGGAAGAACCCATTGATGCAACTGAGCCGCGGGAGACTCTCAGAATCTGCCCGCCTGCAGAGAGAACCGACACCAGGAACAGGTCAGACGCCAGGCAGCCCAGTACCGGTTGCTAACCGCCTCTCTTACCGCTGTTAGCCTGTTAGCATGTTAGCAGCGCGAACAACAGCAACTGTGTTTGTACTGAGGTCTGAGTACTCACTCCCTCCATAACACTGCCGTCTATCTCCACCGCCGCTGAGTCCATCTTCACTCGCGCCCTAAGCCTCAACTGTTCCACGGAAACGTCGCTCTGCAGCTCTGCAGCCTCCGGCACTTCACTGTTTGTGATTCTTCTTCTTCGTCCTCAACTTCTCCGTGTCCTCATAAGAACAACCACAGCCACTTCCGATCCTTTCAACATAAAAAACACAGTCATTGTTTGGTGCTTTGCCAGATGCCAAGGGAAGGGGCCTGGTACTGTAGTCCTGTATTTTAAGTTAATTTCTGTGAATCTCTGATAAAAAAAAAAAAACGAATATAGCTATATTTAATTATTTATTTGACAAGGGACATCCTGTTGTCTTTGAACAGCGTGTATGTATTCTAAGACAATTTCCGGTGTTTTACCGGTGTTCTCAGAAAACTTGATGCATCTGCTGGTTCAGTTTCTCGCCTCCTACAGGCAGCGTGAAGTACAACACCACGCTGAGAGGATGCTAAACAATGAGCACTGCACAGTCATTGCAGAGAGTCTGAGGAGTCACTTGGCACAACCACTGTGGAATCACTGTCAGGTCATCGTATCCCTGTGCAGCGACACTGATGAGACTCGTTAAAATGAATGATGAATGAAACATTTATTAAGGAAACTTGTTTTAAAATAACTGTTTAAAATACCGTGTAACAGTGCGTTATTAATTGATCTTATTTTATATATAAAAATGAAACTTTAAAAGCTTGGAAATAGAAAATGTCGCACATAAAAATTTAATAATTACAGAAAAAAATTAAATTGAACGTGAAACTGTTAAAAATAAATGTAAACACCTTAATCAGTTTAGATTTAGATTTAGATTTAGATATCCTTTATTAGTCCCACACCAGAGAAATTTCAGTGTAGCAGCAGGAAAAGCCAGAAGAACAGTACACACCCAGAAATATAAAATATATATAAAATTATATATATATAGAATATTAGTTCTTCTTAATCTGTAGACATGAGAGCCACACTGCTTAGACGCTTAGAGTAGCAAATCGCATGGGAAAAGAATGTCGACAGGGACAGAGACATCAGAATGATGAGGTAATGTACTGCAGACGTCAAGAACAACTCCATTAATGGTATAACCTACAGCTGCGGCCTTCTGAGATAGTTACTGTCTGTTCGGGTGAAAGGCCACCAAGAATGCAGACGATAGGTTTGGGTGTGGGTGTGTGCGGTGTTGTATTCTTTTTTCTACACAGAAAACAGGAGCTATCAACGGCTGACGCCGATCACGAGAGCGGAGTCAGACTACACGAGAAGGACACCGGCACGAAGGACACCTGCAAGAAGGGGTGTCCAGCCATGCAGCCAATGAGAAACGACTACACGTACATTCCTCCTCTATGTAACAGTAATATAAACACGGACCAGGGAAAGATAGAGCATCAGACTTCGTGAACTGATACTGTGACTGTATGTCTGTCAGGGAAACGGAGTCTGGTCCGGAGCTCTGTAAACGATCTCTTTTTCTTATGCACTTTTTGCTGTTAGAAGACAAATAAAATACTTGGTGATTTAACTTTTAAGAGACTCCTGCATCCTTCATCAAACGAACACGCGAGTTCAGGGTAGAGAACTCAAATAGAAAAAATAATTTTAAAAAATATATCAGTGGAAGAGAAATATATACAACAGACAATAAATATATACAACAGACAGATAATAGTGGGTGAAAAAATAAATATGTATAAATACCAGTCAAAAAAAATATATGTGTTTACTGTATATGTTATTGCACATGTTGATGTAGTTATTGCACGTATATCTGTAGATGCATGTGGTGATTGTCTACTGAGAGCAGGCTTGATTGAACAGTCTAACTGCAGCAGGAAGGAAGGACCTGCGGTACCTCTCCTTCAGGCACTGCGGATGGATCAGCATGTCACTGAAGGAGCTCTCCGGTGATGCTACAGTAGAGTGTAGGGGGTGTGAGGTGTTGTTCATGAGGGCTGACAGCTTTGCCATCATCCTCCTGTCTCCCACCACCTCCACTGGATCTAGGGGACACCCCAGGACAGAGCTGGCCCTCCTGACCAGCCTATTTAGTCTGTTCCTGTCTGCAGCTGTGATGCTGCTGCTCCAGCAGACTAGACCGTAAAAGAGGGCTGATGCCACCACAGAGTCATAAAAGGACTTCAGCAGTGCTACCTGCACCCCAAAAGACCTCAGTCTCTGCAGCAGATGAAGTCTGCTCTGGCCTTTCTTAAACAGAGCATTTACATGGTTCAGTTCATAGTATGTGTAATTTAATACAAAATCTGATTCTTTTCACTTGGATATGGCCACATCTGTGAGTTTGATTACTGATACTAAATGATAACGCTTTCCATAAGGATAATGTCCATAAAGTTAAAACATACTGTATATACATATACACACATATATATTTATAGAGTCAGTAAAGTTGAAAGAATAAAATTGTTTTATAAAAGAAGGCAATGGTGTGGTGCCTCTGTTGTTTCAGTCCTGCTGTTTGAATTCTTCAATGTAAGATAATAAAAAGTTAAAGGACAGATTTTATTTAATTTTGAAATAATATCTGAAAAGCCAATAAAGTTCCAACATTAAAACAGACTGAATAGATGTCAATAAAGCTCCTGCAGTTCCCCTGGTGACCGCTGGGCGGCAGAGAGCCTGCGTCCAGCCCGCTGCAAGCACCGAGCTAGATGCTGAGTCCTGATTGGTTGCTGGCAGGGGCGTGCAGCTGTGACGTCGGAGCGGCAGTGGTGCTAAGAGGAAAGATGGCGGCGGTGACCAGAGGCTCCTTCACTGTGTTCAGGCGGCTGGTGAGAAATTAAAGTTGAATCTGTCGCAGTTTGAATGTTTCCGCTTTCTGTTTGTTTGTTTCTGCTGCTAACGTGGCGCCAATGATCAGTGATGTAATCACTCCGTCAGCCGGTCAACTCGTTAGCTTAGCCTGTTAGCTGCTGAAACTTCTACTGCCATGCCAATGTGAATGCTAACAGGATGAAGTAAAAACAGAGCGAGCTGCTACACACAGACACACAGACACACACACACACGGCCGCTCTGTGCTAATCTGCCGGCTAACAATTGTTAGCATGTTTAGTTAGCTTCTGTTAGTATCCTGCAGGTGAACGAGTAGGAAAAGTCAAGTTGCTAAAAGCTAGCAGGCTGCTGGTGACTGAGGGCACAGCAGAGTACAGTGCAGTAACGTTACAGCAGAGTAACGCAGCGTTACAGCAGAGTAACTTAGCTGGTCCGTTTCTGAGAGTTAGTTGGCATCATGCAGTGTTGCTGTGAGTCTGACGTTTGCAGCAGTTTCACCCCAGTAAACGTAGAAACCACTCTGATGGTTCCAGGAAACACAGGTACATCAGACTTTGTTAATGATGACTCAGCTGAATCAGATGTTCTGGTGAGCAGGACCAGGTCTCTTCAGTCAGGTCTGATGTTGAGTCACAGGCTGCTGGTCCTGAATGATACAGCAGCAGAAATGTGACATCAAGAGTCTGTGGATTTCCAGGATTATTGCCTCAGTGATGAAGAACCTGCTGCAAACAGAGGAACCAGGTTTGATGAACACTGGGGGTGCATCATCATCATCATCATCATCACCGTTGCCATTGTTGTCATCATCAGCTGTTTCAACCCGTCAGCGTCTTCTGTCAGTCAGGTTCAGAAGCACCTGTGCTTTTATTCTGAAGGGCTGGGGACTTGTTCCAGACTGAAGGATATGACCAGTGTGTCAGTCTCTGTGTGGTTTGCTGTGTGTGCACAGACCTCCACAGCTGTGCTCTCCCCGGCACAATGACCCATGAGGGCTTCTGTAGATACTAGGACCTGCTGACATCGGCAGTTATTTATGCTGTAGATCATTCAGAGCTGCAGCATGGTCCTGCTGCAGTACTGACAGGGACATGATAATGGCTGTGTGTCAGTACTGTCTCTGTCTGTCTGTTGACCTGCGTTCTGTCTGTTCTCTGCAGCTCAGTCAGCAGTACCGCCGCCGATGTTTCCGGCTGCAGAGCGTCAGGTGTGTGAGGACTCTGCAGCCACTCAGTGTCAGGTGTGACAGGAAGCTGCAGATGTTCAGCAGCAGGACGCTGCATGCGGGCGTCGGTGAGTTCAGACCAGCACCAATCACTGTGTCCTTCCTGCTCAGGTGGCTTTACTTCCAGTGTTTCATAGTTCAGGTCTCGTTGGTCCAGTTTTAGGAATTCAGGAAGCAGACGATGTCACATCCTGTCAGGGAAACTCCACAAATTAATTTTTTTGTCACACTGCAGTCGGGAGGTTCAGAGAAACCACATCAACAGGTTCAACGTGAAAAGCTGGGATGATGAGACTCCTTTTGTCTGAGTCCGTCAGTCCAGCTCACCCTGCAGATGCCCACAGCAAGTGGTGATAATGTCATTGATGTTTCTCCCGCAGTGAATCGAGGACCAGTTGTCCAGTTCAAACTGTCAGACATCGGCGAGGGGATCATGGAGGTGACAGTGAAGGAGTGGTACGTACTGACACACAGTGATCCTGACTCAAGACCAGAGCCATTAAAAACCAGTCAAACGGTTTAGTCTGTTGTTTTTCCATGACGATGATGTGTGTGTCCTGTAGGTACGTGAAGGAGGGAGACAAGGTATCTCAGTTCGACAGCATATGTGAGGTTCAGAGCGACAAGGCGTCCGTCACCATCACCAGCCGCTATGACGGAGTCATCAGAAAACTGTACTATGACGTGGACGCTACCGCCTTAGTGGGCAAACCACTGGTGGACATCGAGACGGAGTCCGGATCAGGTGAGCCACCGCATGCTGAGTCTAGTCTGGAACCAGGTTCTCAGTGTTTCGTCTTAACCCACCTGCTGGTGTTCAGAGGTGATCCAGGAGGAGGACGTGGTGGAGACCCCCGCCATGGCTCGGGAAGAACACACCCACCAGGAAATCAAAGGTCATAAGACTCAGGCCACGCCTGCTGTCAGACGCCTGGCCATGGAGAACAACGTAAGTCTGTCCCCTCCCCTGTCCTCAGTGTCTCCAGTCTGAAGTCCCAGTTTGTCCCAGTGTGACGTGGTCTGATGGTCTGACTCTCAGATTAAGCTCAGTGAGGTGGTGGGGACGGGAAAGGATGGACGGATCCTGAAGGAGGACATCCTGAACTACCTGGCGAAGCAGACCGGAGCTATCTTACCTCCGGCCCCCTTCCAAGAGATCCAGACTCCTCCTCCAGCTGCTGCTGCTCCCGCTGCCACTGACAGGCCTGTGAGCACCCCGGCAGCCATCAAACCTCCACCCAAAGCACCCAAACCTGTCTTCACCGGCAAGGACGTGACAGAGTCCCTCAAAGGTCAGAGGTCACCTTGTCAGTGCACCAACACAGCAGGAAGTTCACTGAACCCTGAGTGGATCATCAGGTCAGGTCCTAATGGTGTTAGCTCACCTCCATGTCAGGAGAAGATCACATTGGTGCTTAAACAGGTCTGTACATCGGTGTTAGCGTAACAGGCTTGTACAACGCTGTTAGCATATTAGCTTGATCCAGTCCGATCCAGTTGGAGGGCTTTCAGACACAGACAGGAGCTCGGTGTGTGATGAAAATCACTGATGGTGGGATCAGAAAAGAATGGAGCAGAGTTCCAGTCCTGGTCCTGGTCCTGGTCCTGGTGTTCAGATTGGGGTCCCCATGTGTTGGTGTGTCTCCGTCTTCAGGTTTCCACAAAGCGATGGTGAAGACGATGACGGCGGCTCTGAAGATTCCTCACTTTGGTTACTGTGACGAGATCGACCTGAGTCGTCTGGTGGCTCTGAGAGCTGAGCTCCGATCCACCGCTGAGGGTCGAGGGGTCAAACTCAGCTACATGCCCTTCTTCATCAAGGTCAGAGATCACGCTGATGCTCATTGGTTCAGTGTTTGGTGCAGATGTTAATGCTGCGCTCTCATTGGTTCAGGCCGCCTCCCTGGGTCTCCTGCACTTTCCCATTCTCAATGCCTCAGTGGATGAAGGCTGCCAGAACATCACGTACAAGGTCATGTCCGTCGATTATGTTTGGTTGTCTGTTGCTGTGTGTCTGTTGTTTGTGTTTGTTTGTCTGTTGTGTTGATCTTCATGTTTCTCTCTGACATTGACGGTCAGACGGAGAAGCTGCCGACTGTCGGTGACTGTTGAAGTGTTGTTGCTGTCGTTGCTGTTGTTGTTGACAGACTTTGTTTGTGCCTCAGGCATCTCATAACATTGGCCTGGCGATGGACACCAGTCAGGGTCTGCTGGTTCCTAACGTGAAGAATGTTCAGCTGCTCAGTGTGTTTGACATCGCTCAGGAGTTAAACCGCCTGCAGGTGCTCGGAGCTGCAGGACAGCTGGGAACCAACGAGCTGAGCGGAGGAACCTTCACCCTGTCCAACATCGGATCCGTGAGTCCTGCAACAACAACAACAACATGAAGGGACTGAAGACGATGTTTGTGTCTTTATTTGTTTGGACTCTCCTCAGATCGGAGGCACGTACGCGAAGCCGGTCATTCTTCCTCCTGAAGTCGCCATCGGAGCTCTGGGAAAAATCCAGGTGTGTTTCAAACTTTTCCAGGCCCCTGGAATATAGAATTCTTCTGATGTAATCTGATTATTTTGACATGGACATGTCAAGTGTTGCCATGGTAACGACACGAATAGCTGACAGGCTTTAGTTCATGGTTTCACGGGTTTGTATCTAGAACTCTTCATGACTTCCTGTTTGTCTGTCAGATTCTTCCTCGGTTTGACGCCGGCGGTCAGGTGGTCCGAGCCCACATCATGAATGTCAGCTGGTCGGCAGATCATCGGATCATCGATGGAGCCACCATGTGTCGCTTCTCCAACCTGTGGAAGGACTACCTGGAGAACCCTGCGAGCATGGTGCTGGACCTCAAATAAGGGGGGGTGGATTCCCATCAGCCCCGGGGAGGACAGAGACACAACACTAACAGACCATCACTCCTCTGCCAATTGCCATCGCTCCCTCTTCCTGTTCGAGGCCTTTGTGTTCACCCTGTCCTTTCCTTGATGCCTTTGAGCAAGATGCCGGGAGGAGGAGGGGTCAGCCTGTCAATCATGACGTTTCAGTGATGACCACTAACTGACACAGACACAGACACAGACAAACACACACACACACACACGTACGCAGGCCAGGTTGGGGTCAGTTAGTTTGGTTGAAGTGAACCTGTTCAACTTCTCTCACTGGATTTTGTTTTTAGGCTAAAACACATTAAATCAATCCCAAATCACTGATCAATAGTTTCTGGTGAAACAATGAAACTTACTCGGCCGCATGCCTGCAGGTCATGTGACCAGTCAGTGACGCGATGAAAGCAGAGCATCTGAGTTTGATCTGATCTGTGAGTTTGTGATAAGATCAGGTCCAATCGCTCTGCATCCTGATGATCTGTACATGATCCTGATGGATCTGGATTGATCCTGATCATGTGCTCTGGTTTGCTGTGTTTGAGGCTGGTTTCTGCGGTCATTGTCACTTCAACAGTTTTGTTCTTCAGTCCATCGAATCAGCTGAGGATCAATATTCAGTGTTTCGACACAACTCATATGAAACTATGCGGACCTAGACCTGGAGTTGAGTCTATCCTCTCCACCAGGACACAACCTTCATGACAAAAGTTCAGTGGTTCCTGTTTGTGTGGACCTGATCCTGGTTGTGGTCTTGGATTCCCCCCCCCCTCCCAAAGTGATGTTGCTCCCACAGTTGTCATGGTGCAGAGCTGATCATGGATCATGATCGTGTGATTGTCTGTGTGATGGTCCCCAGCTTCTCTCCCATTAAAGGTTCTTGCTGCCACCTGGTGTTTTAGTGTGGTCCTGGACCTCCTCGCTCTCCTGGTGGCTGCTGGGTAAACAGTACATGGTGTCGGTTGGATGTTACTGCTGGTTCTTTTCCTGCTTGCTGTGTCTGCGTAGCCGCAGATTCTGTGTCACGGTCAACTAGTTTTTTTATTTCTGGGAACTCGTCTTCGTTTGAACTGTTTGAAGCTGCTGAATAAAGCTGACGTGCACAAACTCTACATGACTCCTCAATGAAGCCTGCCCACACCTGTCCACACACAAGTCTACTCACGTGTTCACGCACCTGCCCACACGTGTCCACAGACGTGTTTTAAAATTAAATGGGTCCAGTAAAACATCGGTAAATGAAAAGTCCGTTAAACTCATTCTCCATGGACGCAGTCTGAGCATGCTCAGTTCACCCTGCTGTGTAGCTGCCGTCAGTCTGTGACCACAAAGACCAAATTCATTTGACAAACTGAAATTGAAAATGCTGAAAGTGAAGCTCAGGTGTTTCCTCAGTTGATCCAGATTCTCGGGACCCTGACGGGAATCACTGTGCCCCCTTAAATTCCTGGACTTGAGAAATTGTTTGTGTTGGAGCTGAAGGAAACAGATGAGTACAGCTGCATCAGACCACAGGTCTGTGGGTGTCTATGAATCAGTTTGATTGGTTCACTGTGCTCAGGTGATCAGTCAACATGTACCATAGTGTGTGCTGAGAGGACTGCAGCTCCCATCATGCTTTGCTGCGGACATGTTTGAGTAACATTCTGTGATAAAACTTGAAATTCAATTAGAGTCGGCGAACACAGAAGCACCTGCGCTTTAAATAACCTGCCAGAGTCATGTGACTGTGCATTGTTTCAGCAGGATCATGTGACCTGGATGTTAAAATTAACCAACGGGCTTGAGGTCAGATTTCAGCTGAGAGACGCAGCATGGAGGACTGCTGGTGCCCCAAGGTGAGAGCTGACACACCGCAACACAACCGACGATATTGCTGCACACCACTGTTCACAACTACACTGTAACTGTACTACAGCTGTACTACAACACTTCTCTGCAGCAGTTCTTGTGTGTTGGTGTGTTGAAGTTGTGTAACCGTCTGTGATTTCGGGACTGTTTGTTTAAAAATCAGATTATCGCAGGATTTATTTTTATATTAAATGTTGAACGATGTTCTGTTCATTAATGTAATTAATTGATGCAGCTGGACGGTCGGAGGGAGGATGCAGCTGCAGATTAGAGGTCAGAGGTCATCCTACCTGTCCACCTGTGCACTGTGACGACACACAATTGACAGGAAGTGCTCACCATGGTGGGCGTGGTGGCGTGTGGCTCAGTGAGCTCCATCAAAGCTCTGTGGGAGACCAGGATTAGGAAGATCCAGGAGGAGGATGAGGAGCAGAGGAAGAGGACGGCGAGAGGTAGCGCCACAGGCAGGTCAGGTCCCAGCCCCACATGATTCCCTGAGTTTGTTCTGTTTTAACATAGTTACAGTATCATAAATCGTGATCACTGAGTTGAGCGTATGCTATCTCAACGTTAGGTCGAGTTTTCGGTGGTTCTGGTTCTGGTTCAGCCTCTGTAATGTTTCCTGTGGTTCATGTTCCTGGTTTAGACTGAGTCTCTGGGTCTGGGAGGACCGGGCAGCTCTGGCTCGACTGAAACAGAACCTGCAGACTGAAGACGGACGCCTCATCCTCCGAATTGAACAGGAGGAGTGGAAGGTACCGTCCTCCACACAGGAAGTCCATTGTACGGGTGGACTCTGGGCACCAGGATCACTGATATCTGCTGTCATGTGACTCTGCGGTGGTCACAGTTTGGTTTTTCTGATCTTCTTCCCTCCACCAGTCGTTGCCAGGCTGTCTGGTCCAGCTCAGTCAGGTCCAGGAGTGGCAGATTCACCGGACTGGACTGCAGAAGATCCCTCACTTCATCTCAACCTTCCAGAACCTTTTAGTTCTTGATCTGTCCCGCAACAGCGTCTCTGAGATCCCCAAACAGATTGGTCAGTCCTCCATCAAATATACAAAACCTAGTTTTATTCTTACATTAAAACAGATTCAAGGTCCCTGTTTCGTTCAATTTAATTTTTTATTTTATTTATATAGCGCCAATTCACAACCAAAGTCATCTCAGGGCACTTTACAAACAGAGCGGGTCTAGGCCACACTCATTACTATTAATTACACCCAACAGTTCCGCCATGAGCAAGCACTTGGCAACAGTGGCAGGGAAAAACTTTCTTTAACAGGCAGAAACCTTGGGCAGATCCTGGCTCTAGGTGGACGGCCATCTGCCTTGACCGGTTGGGGGGAAAGAAAGAGAGAGAGAGAGAGAGAATACACCATGTCGCAGACAGAGATACAGGAGTACATAACTTTAGATGAAACTAACAGAATGGTAGAACAACAGAATCCTAACTATGGCAACTATTTACAGTACAATATAGAATAATGATAATAAGTGGCAGCAGAGGACACGGGGCAGGTCGGTGGAGCCACAGATCAGATGTTCAGCTCTGGAGCCACAGGTATCTGTAGAGAGGTAGAGAGAGACCAGAGAGAAACAAGCACAGTACTGTTTCATGTCCTCTGATGTGTTGAGAGTCCTTAAGACCTGATTCTGGTCTCAGGGAAGCTGACTCGGCTCAGAGAGCTCCTGCTGAGCTACAACAGAGTCCAGTTTGTTCCTGAAGAGCTCAGCTGCTGTGAAAGTTTGGAGAGGCTGGAGCTGGCCATGAACCGGGACCTAAACCACCTACCAGACCAGGTACAGGCACTGTCATACTCATACCAGGTATGACACCATACCACAGAAACCATGTAAACCCAGTGAAACCGTAAACTGAAACCTCAGACAGCTTCAAAACCAGGTGTCAACACAAACCTCAACCAGGTTCTGAACCAGATTTGAACCAAAAGATAAACCAATAACAGACCAGAGCTCACCTGAACCAGATTTAGGCATAAACTGATGTCACATTCACATCAAGGTAGGTGTGATCCTGCTCCCACACCAGATGTGAACCGAAATCGAAACCATCTTTCTGCTCAGCTGCTGCAGACCTGAACGAGGAGCAGGTCCTGATATAAGGTCTGTTCCATCTTCTGTATGTTAGCTGAGGAACTTGAAGAAGCTGCAGCACCTGGACCTGTCCATGAACGACTTCACCTGCATACCAGAGTGCGTGGTCGCACTGCCTGTGCTCGAGTGGCTCGACATGGGAGGAAACCAGCTGCAGCACTTACCTGAGGACATACACAGGTGTGAAAGAAACATGTTAACCCGGCCCCCTTCTGCAATCAGCCAATAAACAGTGGGATATGTTTGCCATCAGGATGGAGAAGCTGCACACACTGTGGCTGCAGAGGAACCAACTGGAGAAGCTTCCAGACAACATCAGCAGGATGGCGAGTCTGGACACTCTGGTCCTCAGCAGCAACAGACTGAGAGACATCCCCCCACTGATGGAGGACATGTCCAACCTCAGGTCAGTCTGTGAGTCCTCAGGTCAGCCTGTCAAACCTCAGGTCAGCCTGTGAGTCCTCAGGTCAGTCTATCAGACCATAGGTCAGTCTGTCAGAGTGACGTACTATTAGTATTTGTGATGTATTTCCTGTTCTGTGACATGTTTTGTTTCACAGACTGAACATGTTTGTGTGTCTGTTGAAGCAGGTTTGTGAACTTCCGGGACAATCCTCTGACTCTGGATGTGACGCTGCCGTGCAAGAAGACAAAGTCTGAGGAAGACGATGAGGATGAAGACGACAGAGAGATGTTTGGACGAGAGTTCATGCAGATGTACATCCAGGAGGCCAGGAAGCGAGCGTACGCTGTGCTGAACGTGCACTGTGTCAGCTGTTAGCGTCAACGTCACTGATGAACAGGAACTCATCTGATTTGGCTCAGTGACTCACCAGACTGAACCGTAACTCAGCCTCATTCACTGACAAACAGCTTCAAACCTCGCCAGTGTCTCCTGCTGAAAGCTTCATATATCTCATATTTTCAAAATCTGTGAAATGTAAAAGGTCTCTAGAGCCTCCCTGTGTGATATCACAGTAACCATGTTCGCTGTTAAACCGCTTGGTTTTTTAACAACCACTCAGAGAATCAGACATCGTTTTGAGTTTATTATATTTAATGAAACTCACAGATCTGTCAAATTGCTTTTATTTTGATGTGAAACATAATGAAAATGATCCAGTTCCACAAATATTACAGAAAACTGTCAGATTTCTGTCGTATTTCTTCTTCTTCTCTGTCATTAATTGTCCTCTGACCTCCCCGGGTCAGGCGGTGACCCTCCGAAGGGCTGGAAACCATTTACATCAGTTTTTGAGTTTTCAGTTCAGAATATAAACATAACAAAATAATGAAATGTATTGATTTGTGTTGATGCTCGACAATCTGAATGTTTCAGAGCTGAACGACTCATCAGAATAAAATAATCTGCATTTCTTCGTTTTTGCTTCTCAGAGCTCAGCTGCAGATTTTAGGATGAGGGAAGAAGACAGCATTTCTGTGACACATTCACGTTTCCATTTCCTGTGTGTGGAAACATGTTGGACCAGCGGAGAGAGGATGGACTCAACATGTTTACTAGCTCATGTTTTCCAGCTGTTTCCAGTTTGTTGTGTGACATCATGACGTTCTTCCTGTTGCTGGTCTGGACTCAGCCAATCAACAGGCAGAAAATACTTTGATCCAAACTCTCATTGAATAAAAACGTGTGATTTGTGTCCGTGACCGCCTCTGCGCTTCAGGATGAGGGGACGGCGGTCAGTAACACGTTCTCCAGAGTCACCTGAGGTGCTGCGTACAGACTCAGTTTGCTGTTGAAGCCTTTTGTCTTCAGGAAGTGAAGTCTGCCGCCATCAATCAGGCGTTTACAGAGATGACCGATGCACTGACGTTCATCCACCGACAGGAACCTGCAGAGAAGCAGTGCAGTGATGCTCAGTTCACTGAACAACAAACAAACAGCAGCTCTGAAGCTGTGAATGTGCAGGTTTTCTAAACGTGCTTAAGCCTAAAATCATTTAACTGTCAGAGTCACGTGACGCAGGTTTGAATCCTGATTGAACCATTCACGTTGAAGACAGAAGCCAGATCTAATTCTACTAGAAGCTTTAGTAACTCAACACCAGGTTGTCCTGGGAGACACGTCACATGATCAGCGTGTTCTCTGAGGTTCTGAATCAGCTGACTGACGACAGTATTTCAGTGGTTTGAGCTCAATATTTACCCGTTCACTGCATCCATCTCCTCCGCTGCTTTGTGCTCGTCTTCATTGTCTCCTCTCTGATTGGTCGCATCCTGAGGGGGATGGTCCTGATTGGTTGGTCTGAGACCACATGTTGCCCAGCTGGACATGCGGCAGAAAGCGGAGAACTCTGCAGCTCCGAGTCCTCGCTGCAGGAAGAACTGCTGACCCACGTAATGACGCCACTCACAGCGATGGTGGCAGCATAGTGCCACTGCCAGCCCCAGAACTGGCCCAAGACCAGGGTCCTGACAAGGACCAAGGTCTGGACCTGAGCCTGGCAGTCTTGCTGAATCAGCTGTTTCTGTATCATCGGGTTCTGAGGTTTTGAGGCGTTTTGGGGGCGGTTCAGTCTCTCTGAGTCCTGGTGTTTCCAGCAGACAGCGCAGAGCCAGATCTGAGGTCAGGAACAGAGACCGGCTGAATCTACAGTCTGAAATGCTTCAACCGTGCAGGTCTATGGAAGGTCCGGACACCTGCACGGGTCTGGAGCCCTGCAGGGGTCCAGACCCGTGCAGGTCTATGGACTCTGAGAATTCTGCCTTTCTCATGGCCTCCAACTGTTGCCGTTGATGTATCCAATACTGCTGACAACCAATCAGAGTCCAGAGTCTGAGGGAATCTCACCTGTTGCTGCTCCACAAAGGTGTTTTCCAACTCCAACCAATGGGAGCTTCTTCTGTGGGAGCAGAGGGACTTTACCTGGAAACATACAGAGAGTCACATCAGAAGATTCAAACCTTAAACGTGGTTCCGTACATTCTCCACATGCTTGTCTCTTACTTAAATCCAGATGCTGAATGTCAACCTGTAGCCTCTCAAACTGAACTCCAGGATCCTGATGTTTCCCGTCCACCTGGACCAGGACAGACCAGATCAGACCAGACCAAATTAGACCAGAACAGACCAAATAAGACCAGATTGGTTCAGATTTACTTGATGAGCTGATCAAACAGGAAATGGTTTCTTTGATCTGTTGACTCCAATCTGATAAACATTGTCAGATTAAAACTGGCTTGGAAATGTAACTGGAAATGTGACTCTGCCCTCATTGATGATGTCATACTGACATAGAGACCAGGAGCCTTGGTACCGTGAAGCTGGATCTGAGTCTCAGCAAACACAGTCTCTAAACTGCCGCGTGGCTGAAATCAGTCTGAGAGTCTGGAGTTCAGGACTTTTTAGAGTCGGGTGGAGTTATGAGTGTTTCCTGCCTTGAAGCGGGTGGTGCAGCGCTCCACCAGCAGCAGCTGCAGGTCCTCGCAGGTCTTCAGGTGGTCACTGGTCTTCAGGGCTTCATGGATCCAGTGAGACAGTTTCCCTCGACCTGCTCCGAACTCCACGAAGCACTGCCCCCGTCTCAGTAGCCCCAGCACCTCCAGGTGACCTAGGATAGAGGACTGGACGCAGCACAGCAGTGCCTAGTCAGGCGTACTCAGGTGTGTTCAGGTGTATTCAGTTTTAGACCTGTACCTGCTGCTTCAGGTGTTTGTAGGCAGAATCTCCGTTCTTTGGGTTGTCAAGTTCTTTCTGGAAGACAGGGTGAGACAGAACCATGTCCTCTACATCACACTGCAGGCCTGCAACAACACAACAACAACAAATCATCAATAACACAACAAATCTTCCAGCAACATCTGATAACTGTCTACCTGAGCAGGAGCTCACCTGTGACTGCAGTCTTCAGTTTGCCCAGCAGAGCCTCCAGCTGTGAGCGGCTGTGTTCAGACAAACTCACCTGACACACAAACAGTTGTGTTAGTGTTGTTACTGTGTGAGTTGTGTGTCAGTCAGTGCCGTTGTTACCTGTTGGAGCGACTCGCCGCTGTCAGCTGGTCCAGAGTTTATGTTCTCAACATAATAAACCTGCAAGAGCAAAACCCAGGTGGTTATCATCAGGAAATCAGCTGACTGATGTTCAGAGTGTCTTTGTCCAGTGACATAAAGTAACTAAGTACATTTACTCAAGTACTGTTCCAGATTCACTGAGTCTCACAGTAAAACAAACTAACAGACTGAGGAGCTGACGACCTGCTCCGATCTCTGCAGAGACTCAGTTTGAGTCCATCTGAAGGGAACTGATGGTTCTAACGGTTCAGGTTCCTGCCCGACGGTCAAACTGGGAGAAAACTCAGAACTGAGGTGGAGCCTCCTGCAGGCCTCAACCAATCATCTAACAGATCTACTGCAGGGGCACACACTGCACAAAACACACACTGTTGCTGTAACTCTAAATACTCAGAATCAGAATCAGAATTGTGTTTATTGCCATGTAACTGAAGAGGTTTCACATTACTAGGAATTTGCCTTAGTGGTTTGGTACATACATCAAACATAAAACTAAGTAACATATAATAAGAAGCATGCATGGGGTAAAATAAAATAAAATAAAATTAGATAAATAGGATAAAATCTAAGTAAGCTAAAATAAGGCTATGAATTTACAAGATAACAAATGAACAGAACAAATGAACAGAACAATGTGGAAGGGTTAAGTGTGGACACAAGAACTGATCTTGATATGAACCCAGTGTAACTGATTACATCCGACTGCACACACTACCTTTACTCTTGTAACAGATTACTGCTACAGTGTGGTACTGGTACTTCAACTGTATGTGAGTATGTCCTCCCTCAGTGTGTGTTTCGATGCTGCTGCTGCTGGGCTGATGTGAATGCTGAGTGTCAGTGAATGCAGCATGGGGCCACAGTGTCTCACAGGTTTGGGTTTCTCTCTGGAGTTACATTTCTTCAGGTGTTTGTCCAGTTTGTCTTCGCTCACGGTGCTGAAACACAAACAAAGTCTCAAACTGATTTTCAATACAACCATCTTCAGCTGAACTTCACTGAGTCATCAAACACCCTAGATCAATAAGCTGACTGATTACTGCTGACTCACTGTTTGGGGTCCAGAGGACAGACGATCCTCCTGCTGCTTCCTTCCTCCTGGAAACAGGAAGTTGTTTACTTCAGTAAAATTCAACAGACATTACAAGAGAGCTTTTTATAATCTATATAAAACATTTAGTCTCTCAAACTGTTGATTCGTTTTAAAAGCAAACTGAACTTCATTTGGGGGGAAAATCAAATATATAATAATATAATTAAGCTTCTAATTTATTTTCATATACACTTAAAATACAGTTGACACTCGTCTCTTTCAGCGCATAAAACTATTCATAAATTGATCCATAAACAAAAATCTGAATCTATATTAAAACAGAAATGAGACTCTGTCTGATGACCTGTCTCTCAAATATAGTAGTAGTAGCAGTAGTACTGCTGACGGAGGTGTAGATTAACGGAACTCAGTTTTTATTGTTGTTCGTGTTTTGTTTCTAAACTGATGTAAATAAAGTTTTAAGATGACTTCAGGGGCTCTCCGTCAGTCTGAGGAGCCACACGTCTGATGTCAGTCACCGTTTTGTTTTCAAGCTTTGTGTTGTCTCATTATCCAGGTGTCTGTGTCCGTGAACTCACCATGATGGCGTGCTCTCCACAGAACTTTTTTCCTTTCCCGACGATCATTTTACAGAAGCGGTTCTTTTTCTCCACGAAGAAGCCACATCTACCGGGCATGGGCGCCGCCATGTTGGACGCCACAGAAGCAGTAGCCGTTTGTGCAGCGTTCAGGCGCTCACCCAGTTGTAGGAAATGTAGCCCTTTGATCCTCTCAGGAAATAATATCCCATTCTTAAATCCAGAATAATAAACAACTCTTGAGGCATTTGATCAGACTGCAGTGACAAAAACAATCGGAGACAAATGCTTTATGATACACATTGAATGTTTTCAACTGTTTTCAACAATTTTATAGCTTAATTTATTAAAATCAATGATTTATTAATGTACTTTTTTTATTTGCAACTTTCAAAATGTAGCATAACCAGTGATGAGTGCTGTGTAGAAATGTTGTTTTGGCACGTTAGTATTTTGATATAAATGTTAAAAACAATATAAGTCTTTTTATAAATTGTTTTGGAGATTAAATTTGAGTTTTATTTCCCAGTTGAAGTTAAAACGAAGGCGGTTCTGATTTCTCCTAAGCAGCTGTTGAACACGCCTCTCTCCTCTGATTGGCCAGCCCCCCTCTCCGAAGAACAATTCTCTCTTGGATTGGCCATACCGTGTGCCAGTCAAAATATTTTCCCGCCTCTGGCAACCGCGGGTGGCGCCTGGGTTTGAGAGGCCAGATGACGTCATTGGTGGGCTGTACAAACCATGATGGCGGCAGCAGCAGCTTCAGCGGCGGAGCGGGGCGGCGGTCCCGGTCCCTCTCTCTCCGGTCCCTCCCGACGTAATGCGGCGGATTACTCGGTGCTGGTGGTGGTGGGTGCGCTGCAGTCCACAGGGCTGCTGGAACGGCTGCTGCAGCAGATAGAGGCAGGTAGGTTCTGGGGAAGTTCACCGGCACCGGAGACACAGAAGAACCGAGCTGCAGCCGCGGTACACAGGGCAGGAAGTCAGCGGGGCCCTTCACAATAAAATCCGCGACGAAGAGCTGACGTCGCTGCTGTAGTTGAGACTGTTACCCTGAATAGATACACACTCTTCGGGTTCCTCTCCGGTGTCACACCCGCCTCCAGCCCTTACGTTACCGTATGATCTAAAACAACTCAGTCGGTAGCTTGTAAACGTTTCCCGGGACTGTCAAGACGAATATAATCTGCTAACAGATGTAATCACAGGAATAACGGAGCTAACAAGCTAACGGAGCTAACACATATTGCCCTGCCTCCTCCCCCGCAGTGTTAAGTCTGATGAAACCGTCAGTGTAGAGGCTTTTATTGATTCTGAAAACAGTTTGTACGGTTTGGTTCATTTCTGTAACCACCAGAGGGGAGCATGAGCGTTCACACAGCAAGGACACGCATTTTTAACGGATTACGGTTCTCATCCCTCTGCCATGTAAAGCAGCTGTTTCTGTATTTCAGGTTAACAGTGGATATGACGTCACTTCCAGTTGGGCGGTCGGATCGTTCATTTTGTAGTTACCTACATGGTTTTATTGATTGTTGTGGGTGAGTCTGATGTTGTGTTGTTTGGTTTCTTTTGGCTCTCTGACAGTTAAATTACGGAAGCGTCACCGACACAAACGTATGAGGAAGGTTATGGCGTCAGAATAGTCATCTGTTAGAAATAAACCTGTTTTTATTTTGTTTGCCTGAAGTTGCCGTTTCAGGCGCCACTAAATTGGCTTTTATTTTGAAAATCTCTTCCCAGTGGAATATTTTATTTTGTTGAACTTGACGGTTTTTATTGTTTCTGTGAAAGTAGGTTAACAGTCATGAAACTTTAATGATCCAGAAATTTGAACTTTCACTAACTTACTTGAAAAATATTGTAAATAATTTACACATATGATGAACACTGATCAAATATTGATCAGGAGGTTTTAATAACTTACCTGTAATTTACTGTAAAGTTCATCAGACAAACGAGCAATAGACATTCAGGTCCAACTGAACTGAAGATGAACTCATCTTTTCAGGCGTTCAGAACAAGGGTGTAGTGATGTTCTCCAGGTCCAGGTCCAACCAGAGTGATGTCAGAGTTGGCTGCAGACACAAAGTCTTATTTGAGACAGTCTGATGCAAAAATACCCCTGCTGTGTAACAAGCGTGTAACTGTTTCATTAGTGTGTTAATTAGTCTGTTAATGTGTAATTAGTGTATTAATTACTGTAGTTAATTGCATCCACTGTGGCTAAAGACTCAGCTTCAGGTCATTTACACAGAAACAGACGAGTTCAGTGAACTGAGCTCGAAACAAGAAATCAGCTGTGAGTCGAAACAAAACACAAACTGTTTTCACTGAATCGACGTCATGTGTTACATCTCCCCGAGCTGCAGCCTGTTTACAGCTTGTTTACAGCCTGTTTGCAGCCTGCTTTTCTGCCTGTTTTCAGTCTGTTTCTCTTGCTGGAACACAAGAGGAAGTGGTGTTACTAAATATCCTCAGCTTCCTGTCTGCGCAGGGGAAACAGCTTGTCAGAGATAGGAGGAAACATGCAGGATGTCTCACTCTGTCTGAAATCTCAGTGATTCTGAGCTGCGGGACTGGACTGAACACGTTGTCACACAGTTCATCAGAACATTGGTTGGCGTGGTGCGGTACTGGCCCGCATGATGTCCTGTCTCTGATCAACCCTAGTGATGCTGCAGCTCGTTTGTAGAATGATAATATATTGACAAATATAGTAAAGAGTGTGTTATTGAGAGGAAGTAATATGTGGTGTGTGTGTGTGTGTGTGTGTGTGTGTGTGTGTTGCAGGTGTGAGGCGTTGGTCTGTGGATCTGGATGTTTCAGTTCTGGATCAGCAGCTGAAGTTGTTTGTCTCCAGACACTCGGCCTTCCTGTCAGAACACGTCCCAGGTGAGGAACAGACTGATGATGTCGTCCATGGCTGAAGGGTGTGTTTGTGTGTGTGTGTGTTTGTGTTTGTGAGACACAGAGACTCAGTTGTCTGATTCAAACACATGAACACAGTCAGCTGAGACTCTGCTGACACACACACACACAATCAGTGGTTCTCTAATGAGCTGATCAACATTAGCAGCCAATCAGGAAACAGCTTAGAGGAACTTCCTGTTGGCTGGTTCATACCTGGTCTTGTCACATCTCAGGTGAAAACACACACAGCTGATCAGAGATCAATAAAGGCTGCAAAGACACGTCTGATGACGAGCGCATGTCTGTCTCTCACGTCTGTGAGAGATCCAGCACAGAATCAGGACTGCGTGAATAATGACAGTAATCTGTGTGTGAATGCTGTTGTCTGTGCTGCCGATCAGCTGTTAACAGAATAGATGATCAATCACAGAGGAGCAGCAGGCGTCCTCTAGACAGAGAGCAGATTTACAGGGAAGACGATGGAAACATTGAAGAGGATCAGATGATCCAGATTGTGGATCAGACACAGATCCCAGTTTTTTGGCAGGTGCAAACAGGATGTCCCAGATTAGCTGATGTGGAGGCTCTGCTGCTCTCTCGCCTCATGATGATTTGATGTGTTGGACTCTCTTTGGACGTCTGACAGCCTGGAAATGAGTGTTTGTTTGACTGTGACTGATGGAGGACCTTTAGTCCTCCTCTGAGTGTGAACAGCAAACGCAGATCAGCAGACACCTGATGTTTGAAAGGACTGAGGCTGCAGACTGCTCAGTGCTCAGTAGAATTAATGTGATGGTTAGCAGCTAGCAGCTGTGTCTCAGCCACAGTTCCTGTTTGTTTCCTGCAGGTCAGAGGACTCTGCAGCACAGCGGAGATGTCCTGGACACTCAAGTTGTTGTAAATCCAGCTCACGACTTCGTCTGCTCCGAGGTGAGAAGAGACGTCAACAAACAGAAATAAAACATTTTCATTGTGTTCAATGGACAAACAGGTCAGAGTGTCACATTTCTAATGTTTGGTATGAATCATGTGTTTGAATCTGTTTCACTGTTTATTCCTTCTGTTCCACATCACCCATCACCAGCGTGTCAGTTATGTGTCAGATGGATTTGACTGGGGTCAGAGAGGAAGAGTTAACTGAGTGCTTCCTGTTTTTGTGATCAGGTGCGGCGGCTGATCTGTGATTCGTCCAGACACAAACTGTTAGTTCTGGCGGGTCAGTGTGTGGAAGACACCGGAGACATCGTGTTACAGAAAGGCTGCTTCTCTCTTAACCATCTCATCAACATATTCACAGAGGAAGAGGTCAGATGACAGCGATCTGTGGGAACTTAAGGGTTCCTCCTGTTAAACTGGTTGTAGAGGAGTTAGCTCCTCAAGATAATTAACAAAGGCTGCTCACACACTGAGACACACATGAAGCAGAAATGAGTTCATATCAACAAAACGGCAGTAGTTTCTTCCAACAAGCTGCTGCTTGTGTGGCAGATCAGCCAGAGTCATTGATATTTACAGATCTGATTGACTGAATAGTATTTAGTTATGTTCTTTCTTGACTGGGTTTACACTGATGACTGATTGTGTTTAATGTGTGAAGTGAGAATGTCTCTTATCAGCATTTCTCTGTTTTGATAGGTTGGAGAACTGTGGAGCTCTGCTGACCCAGCGGTGAAGGCCAGCCTCACCCTCAGCTGTCCAAACTATGGTCTTTGGAAGGACTCTGTGCTGGAGAAACACAACCTGCAGGACTTCATAAACATCCAGATAAACCCTCCTCCTGTCCTCCCAGAGATGGAGGGTCTGCAGGAGTTCACAGAGTACCTCTCAGAGTCGCTGGAGCCTGAGTCGCTCTTTGACCTCCTGGAGCCGCCGAACACTGTGGGATTCCTGAAGCTCTCGCGTCCCTGTTGCTACATCTTCCCAGGTGGGAGAGGAGACTCTGCCTTCTTTGCTGTCAATGGTTTTAACGTCCTGGTGAATGGCGGCTCCGATCCCCGGTCCTGCTTCTGGAAACTGGTTCGACACCTGGACAGAATCGACTCGGTGCTCCTGACTCACATTGGTGTGGACAGTCTGCCCGGGTTGAACAGTCTGCTGCTGAGGAAAGTGGCTGAGCAGGATGAAAAGTCTGCTGCATCTCAGCCTGAGGAGAACTGGATGAAAAACCTCATCTCTCCTGAGATCGGGGTTGTCTTCATCAACGCTCCGGAGAGACTGAAGTCCATACAAGGAGATCCCAGCGAGCTGCGCAGTTGTGACCAGGTGGCGCTCACTCTGCAACTCTTACAAAGACTGGCAATCAAACCAGAACCTATCAGCCGGTCTAATGGACCAAGTATAGAACCGGTTATCTTATTTCAAAAGATGGGAGTTGGCTGCCTGGAGCTGTACACACTGAATCCAGTAAGCGGCAGCAAACACCTTGAAGCTTTAATGCAGATTTGGCCAAACAATGGATCAAATGTAAAGGGCTCGGATCTTCCGCTACCATGCCTTGTTTCCATTTGTGCTTTGCTAGTGTGGCATCCGTCCAGCCCTCAGGAGAAGATCATCCGTGTCCTTTTCCCAGGATGCACACCACAGACCAAAATTCTGGATGGACTTGAAAAGCTCAAACATCTGGAGTTCCTCAAACATCCCACTGTCTGTTTGAAGGATCTAGAAACATCCAAAATGGAGAAACAACCTAAAAGAGCAGAGAGTCGTGAAAGCCTTAAGTCTCAGTCGAAGGACTTGAGACCCAGTAGTGCCTTGCAGAAAGACAAGCTTGGACGAGTAGATGTCAAAAAGCAGGAGGTGAAAATGAAACCAAGGGCACCAAGTGACGCTTCCCACAAAGAGAAAAAGGATGGAGAAGAAAAGCAAAAACTGAAGGACACAGAGGCTAAATCAAAGCCACCTAAACCTGCTGACAAGCTTGGTCCGAAGAAAGATGTGTCAAAAGAAGAGAAAAAGGAAGTGAAAAAAGACGATAAGACCCCTGCTGCTGTATTAAAGAAGGAAGAAAGCACAGAGAAAAAGAAAGAAGTGGGAAAGAAGGAAACTGTAAGTATAAAACCAAAGAAAGACATTAAACTCGAACCAAAAAAAGACAGCAAGAAGGATGTGAAAACAGAGGAGAAGAAAACAGCAAAACCAGCTGTTAAAGAAATGAAGAAAGCAACAACTGCAGCTTTCAGTGCATCAACAGCAAGTACAGAACTAAGAAAAGCTTCAGGTAAGACTGGGACTCTAAAGAAAGACGGGATTATCCCAAAGAAGGACACCTTGAATAAAGGCACAAAAGGTAAGCAAGGTTCAAATGAGCAGGAGAACTGGAAGGAGGCCAGTCGCTCCAAGGTGTCAACGCCTGAGGACATGATGGCTGAATTTGAAAGACTTAAATTGGAAGATGACAACGGGAATAGCGACCAAAACTCGAAGGTTCCTGCAGTCATGAATTCTGATGGAGCAGAGGCCAATGGGAACCAGACCTCAACCGTTGAGAGTCCAGAAAAGTTTCGTTGCATGGAGACTCCAAAAGGTGATCTCGGTGTTAACTTTGATCTCTCTCCGAATGCATACCAGCCTGATGACATCTGTGCAAGCTCAGAGGAAAAGACTCTGGAGCTGGTTTCTCCTGCAGACTCTGCCTCCAACTCCACAGGACATACCCCTTTCCATCGGTCCCCTGAAGAGGACATGCAGGGTTTAGGAGAGGACAGCAGCCTTAGGGTGAGAGGATCCAGTCTGGGTGTGGAGGATTACAATCAGGGAGGTTCCTATAGGACCTCTGACCTGAGGTCCCTGAGAGAAGGTCCAGAAAACTCAACGTCCTCTCAGGACAAACAGTCCAGTCTTTTTACACTGAGTCCTTTCAAAGACACCATGCCAGACTCCTCCTCCACCATGAACTCCATGCCTGCTGAGGTCGGCTCTCCACACTCCACAGAGGTTGATGAATCCCTGTCTTTTTCTTTAGAGCAACTGCTGCCACAGACCGCAGTGTCACCTAAAGGATCCTTGGGAGACAGAGTCTACTCTAATGGACATGTTAGTGAGTTAGACTCCCACACTGGGCTGGCCTTACCACTGAGATCAAACCATAATGGGCGTTGTGGAAATGGTTCTGAGGAACACATCCATGGGATGTCTGAACTCATCTCAGATGTTCCACACGATGTTGATCTCTGCCTGGTGTCGCCTTGTGAATTCCAGCACCCAAAGACTCCAGAGACCCATCATCAGCATGTCAGCCCTGGTCTTGCCACTGGTGTCTCGCCAGAACACCTGGACAACATCAACCACTCACAAGATCAAAGTAGCAGCAATTGCCTTTCAGCTTACAGCCAGGATACTCCACCCACATCCGTCAGCGACTCCCTCCCAACAGCCACGGACTCTGACGTACCCCCCAGTACAGAGGAGTGTCCTTCCATCACAGCAGATATCGACTCTGATGATGATTCCAGTAGCCTTTTCCCACCCAGCCATCCACAGGATTATCCTAGTCAACACTACTCCCACATGGGAGGGCAGCTTTCCTCTCATGACCCGCTACCAGCCCCAGTCAAGGATTTGCCTCCATTACCACCGCAGCCTGGAGCCTGCATGGCTGATGCAGAATCTGACCATTCAAGCAAAAACCTGAAGAGCTCTGTCTCCAAGACCAAGAAACCAACAGGTACGACACAGAAGGTGACCTCTGGAAGTAACGCAGCCAGCAACTGCAAGTCCAAGGCCGGCAGCTCCACAGGGTCCCTTAAGATGACCTCAAACCTTGACACAAAGCCATCATCCCGAAATTCGCTTGGAGGCTCCAGAATTGCAATTGCGAAACCTTCAACATCAGGTAGGCAAGCAAAGTCCTGAAAACACTGAAAAAGCCCTGAAGCCTCAGTCATAAAAAGCCTCAAAAGACTTTATACTATAAACTCTCTGTAGACTATAAAAATACTTTGTTGGGTTCGTTTAATGTTTTAATTTCCAAAATGTTTGTGAGAGCTCATTCAAGTCCTTCAACTGAAGTTGTCTTCAGCAGCTTTGCCTTGCTCCTCTTTGTGGTTTGTCCATTTTGTTATGCTGATAACTTTTTGCCTTGAACATACATTCAGTCTAAGAACAATGCCGGTTCTTTTCCCCCCAGCTTCCAGAGGTGTTGCAGGTTCTGAGGGTTCTGCAGTTTATGTGGACCTAGCCTACCTACCATCTGGCTGCGCCTCCTCCACCGTGGACCTGGAGTTTTTCCAACGTCTTCGCTCCTCACATTACATCGTCAGTGGAGATGATCACGTGAAGGAGGTGGCAATGAGGAGCATCCTGGATGCTCTGTTGGAGGGGAAGAGCAGCTGGCCCGAGGTTCAAGTCAGTAAAACAGTGAGGTTTTGTTTGCTCCGCCATCTTGTCATCTGTTCTCTAATTGGTCTTTTTCCATTACCTGTCCTTAGGTGACTCTGATCCCAACATTTGATTCACTGGCCATGCATGAGTGGTACCAAGAGACACATGACAGACAGAGGGAGCTGCAGATCACCGTGCTGGGTAGCAACAGCACTGTAGCCATGCAGGAGGAGACCTTTCCTGCCTGCAAGGTCGAGTTCTGAGCCCACCGAAAGCCCCGCCCAACTCACCCCGGACCTCTTCACAAGTGGACAAGGAGAGAGTAGACTTTTGTTGTTGCCATGGTAACACACAGATCTGAAAGGGCATGTTTGATCAGGTTTTCCTAAAAATCTTGACAGAACCTAAAAGCCTTCAGCTAAACCATTTTCATAAGCATGTTCAGTTACCACTGCACAGTCTGAAGATTGATGAGACAGAAAGTCCAGTTAAAGGTTAAAGTGACCTGTCTTTTGAATTCTCTTCTCCACCTGTGTGGCATCATTGCACAGTTAGCATAGTTAGCACCTGTCTCTACCTGGCACTTCCTCACTGCTGGATCAGGACCTTCAACTCACCTGCTAAAAACATTAGCACCGCATTAGGAGGCTAATGAGCTAATAAAACTGATGTCTCTGAGTTTAGAAAGTCCTGATTCAGTTAATAACCTCACATAAATATCAAAATTTCATTCATACAGAATGATGTTTGTGGACCAACCTTCAACTTTTAAGACTCACAGGCACCAAACACGGAAAGTTTAAGTTTATAAAGCATGATATGATGTCTGATGTTAGCTGGTGTTAGCTGATGTTAGCTGACGTGAGCCATTGTTAGCTGGTGTTAGCTGATGTTAGCCGACGTGAGCCATTGTTAGTTGGTGTTAGCTGATGTTAGCCGACGTGAGCTGTTGTTAGCTGATGTTAGCTGACGTGAGCTGATGTTAGCTGGCATGAGCTGGTGTTAGCCAGTGTTAGCTGATGTAAGGTGGTGTTAGCTGATGTTAGCTGATGTTACCTGGTGTTAGCCAGTGTTAGCTGTTGTTAGCTCGTGATAGCCAGTGTTAGCTGATGTTAGCTGGTATCATGCTAACAGACCTGTGTGTTCTACTCCAAAGTGCTTTCAGTGGTTTTAGTTTGAGTTTTCAATGATTTCCTGAGTCACTGTGCAGCTGCAGATGTAATCAGACAACTGAAGCTCTTCTGAATTGATCTGAATTATTATAATGAAGACATATTTATTTAATTAACCCCCATCTTCTTCTCCTTACAGGATCTTTATCTCATCAGAGATGTTGTGATTTTATTGATTAGTATTTATGGGTTTGTGTCATAATAATCACACCTTCTGCTTGAAATTACACATTACTCATCTCGTAATATAGATCTTCATTCCCTAATTATGAACTTTCCCTGCTCATTACTCAGTCTGTATCAGGTATTTTGTCTTTATACCTGATGATTAAGTGATATTGATCTCACAGTTGCTGGATGTTGTTGTTGATGTTCTCGTTATTCAGAGAACCGAATCATTTGCAGAATGACTGAGTGTGATGTTCAGGTTCAGTTGAGAAATTGTTGAAGTCTCTGATCCTAGAAACGTGATCGACTGCAGATTGTTCCCACTTGAGTTTGTTTGACTGCAGACGTGTTTGGGACCACGTGTGGCCTATAAACAGCTTTGTGATCCACGTTGTCATGTGACTTCCAAGTGGCGCGTGGCTGGTGTTTGTCGTGAAGAAGAATTCCTTCAGCATAATCTTTCCACTGTTGAGAAACGTAGTTTTGAGAAACGTATTTAAAGCCACAGCTTGCTCTGTGGCTTTAAATACTTTTCTATATACTACATTACCCATTCATAGTAAGATTGATCCTAAATCTAAAGGTTAATTTCTCACTTTATCCGAGTTCCGCAGAGACCAAATTCAACCTGCCGTTTTCTGCCCGGCAACACACTCAGGAGCTCTCTGATTGGATGGTTCATATAGCCGTGCTTACTGGGAGTTGTAGTACTTTGCCAGATGATTTAAAGCAATCTGTGGTGAAAATCAATATGGCTATCACTATCTGATCAGAACGTTCAGTGTTTTTATGACTGAAACCGTTATGGTAAAACTTGACCGTCCTTTAACTTTTTATTTCCAATTTAAAAACCAAACATTTCAATCTTTAACTTATTTATTTATTTTCTTTGGTTTTTTAAAAAAATTTTTTTTACAGTTTGTCCTTTTTTCACCTCGTCTGAGTTTTGGTACAAGCTCTTCTCGCCAATCAGCTGAGTTTAATCATTAAAGTGATGTTTGATCATGGAGTTTGTTTCTTTTGAGTCACGCCCAGTTGAAATCAAGTGAGTTTGTCAGTGTTAAACTTCCTGATCATCGTTTCATCTTCCTGCCAAAGATTGGGTTCATTGTGTCAAAATATTGTCAGATCAAAGCTGGATCCTTAAAATAAGTTGTAATATGGAGAAATTAAAGTAAAACTTAAGATAAAATTGACGAGAAGTCGACTTTCCAGTTTTAATATTCAGATATTTTCTCTTTATTCTGCATTTTAATTAGCAGATATATATTTATACTGTGATATCCTTTTTCAGGACACTTTGACCATGTTTGCAGATTTTCTGACAGTTTGTTGGATTATTTGTTTGTTTGGTAAAATGCAAATGTAATTTTCATATTTTCCATAATATTAAGTTTTGTTGTTGAAGTTTTAACAGAAGGAACTGTCGATTTTCAGTGTTTCTGAGTCAGTATTCAGACAAACGTTCAGCTGCGACTTTGAAGCCACAAATTCATTAGAAATGTGATCAATCTGAATATGTCTTCATCTCTTCCCCGTCTACACACACACACACACACTGTGTATTGAAACACTATTTTCTTTCAGATTCTTTCAAAATAAAAGTAGCCCTTAAACAAAGTGTCTGCGCTGTCTTTTATTATAAAAATCACTTGTGTATTTACAGGAATCTTGTAAACTACTCAGAGTCTGTTTTTATTGATTTCGCGGGTAAAAACTCTTCAGATGTTGAACATCATTGAAATAACTGCAGAGTTTGAGTGTGCGGTGTGACGGCGCCCCCTGCTGGACCAGAGCACTGATTAATCGATCACTTAGACTGGGGAACAATTTGAAAAAAAAATTCTGTTGAGTTAGATTTTTATGCTGATTAAAACTAAAATTGGCATGCTGTTTCCAAAATTGCAGTCAGTTTTTTTCTAGCACGTCAAGTTTTTTCTCCACAGCTTACCCTCCAGATAAGCAAAATTCCACTGATTTGCTGTAGTAGTAGTAGTGTACATATGATGGCTGACTGTTGTTGGAGCATCAAACGCGATAGTCCTCAAGTTGAACACTCCAGAAAGAGCTATAAACGTAAATTTTTACCTTAACTACTTGCACACAATTATAATTACAGTAGCCATATCCTTTGTAAAAACATAATACTGTTAAACATTGCAGTCATGCCTGTTTCTTTCATATTTCATTGTATGTCAATATTTGAACATTTTTATAAAACAAGCACATATCTGTTAAGTACAGTATTTTTCATATGTTTTAAGAAAACGGGGATCCTATAGTTCAAAAACTTGACGTGATAGAGAAAAACTGAGATCAGTTTTGGATTCCGCACCCAAAAATTAGTTAAAAACAGCTGTCAGACCTAACTCAACAAAAATTGTGTTCCCCAGTGTTATCAATAACACATCAACAGTAGCTCTGGAAGTTCCCGGTAAAGTGACAAACATAAACTTCATTAACTTATATTTATATTGTTGTAGTGACCTCATGGAAATATAAAACCACGTTTGACCGCTGAGAGCAAAGCATGATGGGACAGAGGATCCGCGCGAGGCGGCGGTGCTCAGACATGAAGCGGGTCGAAGGATCAGAGACCGACCAACATGTAAACAGTGCTCAGGTGTTCAGCTTGGTCCGCAGGTGACGAGCAGGGGCTACCAGCTACTTCTTGAGGGCGCGGGACAGGTGTTGTGTTTTAATCTCATTTCCGATGTTTCCGGTGTTTTTAATCTTTGTCATGTTTCGTTGGTCCATTCGCTGGTTTCTGAGCCCAATCACCCGAACGAGCCAGCAGCCAATGAAACTCCAGTCGCATCATCAACAGGTTCACTTCCAGTCTGCAGGACAACAGACATGTTACCTGTTACCCAACTGACAGCTGGCCTCTCAACTCCATCCGTCCTGCGCCCCCCCCCCCCCCCGATGGGCGGGTCTCCTTGCTCTCCGGGATGTGGATCAGATGATCCGGGCTGCAACTGATCTGCAGTCAGACATGGAGTGAGTACACTTTGATTTCTTCTTCTCTTTAGAATCTTTCCTTCTTCTTCTTGTGAATAATTGTCTGCATGATTGTGACATAGTGTGTGACTTGTGAGCGTGCGGTGTGTCGCGTGTCGTCATTGTGCGGCATCACTCTGTCAGACCGCTGAGTCAGGATCTTTATTGCCGGGAAACCGCAGCGAAACGGAAGGAAAACTGCGTTCAAACTGCGTCAAAGTCCGGGACAAATGTTGGTGGAACCGGCGACAGATGATGAGCGAGTGTCTGAGTCACTGCAGCGGGACGTTAAAGGGTTAAATCCATTAAATCTGGGCGGAGTGACACACAGGCTGGGCTCTACTTTTCTGGGCGTAAGCAGACGAGACATATCTGGTCACTCATCAATGGGCAGCACGAGCGTTTATAATTACATATTGATCGGTTTTTGCCATCAAGGATCTGATTTATGATCAATCGCTTAGGTTAGACAAGTTGGGACAAGATGACTTCCGGTTACACATTTCACACTAAAAGTCTGGACTCGCCTTTAAGATCAGATGGTAAAATCAAATTCTAATAAACATGTAAACTAATAAACTAAAATAAACAACAGCTGCAACTAGAACCACGGGAAAGGTGAAATGTCGACATCCCATAATATCACAATCATGTTTCCAACAGTAATCCACATTATTCTGCTCTGGATGAAGAGAACAGACTTCTAGTTGAAACGATGGAGAGCTTTAACGTTTCTGGATAAAAGACTCTTATATCTTCAGTCGACCTCTGTCTTTCTCTGATTAATAGATTCAGGTCCTGAGATCAGTTTCATTCAAAGTTCATGAATGTTTTGTGGATCAAAATCAAGAATTCAACCAAAATTACAGGAAAAACATCTTTGCTTTAAGTTTAATTAGTTTATCTACAGACTCTGGTCTCTGGTCTGTCTGGTTCCTCTGATCCATGATAGTAGGGATGTAGTTGTATTTTGAAGATGTGCGTGGCTCATTTCCTGTGGGTGGTGTGTGCTGCAGCGGTGGGTGGAACCTTGAGGGCAGATTCATGACAAGGACACAGCGAGTTCACAGCTGAACTGATGAAAATATCAACAGCTGCTCCGACCACAGTATCAAGGCTTGTATTGTGAAAGGAAAGGCAAGAAGTCATTCTAACAAGAAAAAAGTGTTTGTGTCAATTTTCAGATAATTAATAAACATTACATTAAAATCAGGTGCAACAGAGATTAATTATCAATCACTAATCGATTGATCAGCTGATTGTTCATGTTCAGAATTCATCATTAATCATCATTAATCGTGTTATTATTAATTATCATTTCACTCAACTCAAAGACCAGACAGGACGTACTGGACTGATCTGTTCTGGTCTAACATGCAGGACTCTCTGCAGGACAGGGACAGATGAGGCTCTGAGCTGCAGGTGAGACTCTGGTTTCAGTCACTTCCTGTTACTGGTCTGTCGCTGCAGTTTGTGGTTCAGTCCACTTACTGTCTGTGCAGTCCTGCTGTCCTCTGGTCTCCAGTGGATCCAGGACACAGTGTTTTGCTCTGCAGCTCAGATGGTCTGTTGTGGAGTCTGGTCTCCATGGTGATGCAGCTTTGTTCAAGATCCTTTGAGTTCAGCTTCACTGAAACAAAACCAGAAAACTGTGCTGAGCTCAGCAAAGTCCAACTGGTTCCCAGTTTAACTTCTATGGTTTCCACAGCAATGATTTAGCAAACTGAGTGAGTGAACAGGAGTGGCTAATCAGACACCAGTCATCCGCACAGGTAACAGCACACAGGTGGTGTAGCATCCTCTGACTGGACTGATGGAGATTGTAGACTGGGACTCAATTGACCCAGGAACTGAACTGAAGTGAACTGAAGTGAACTGAGGTGATTCTGCGGTGAAGTTGTTGATCCAGTGTTTGTCAGACTGAACGTTTCCTGTTTCATCTTTTGTTTTAAATCCTCCATATATTCAGAGCAGCTGTTAGCTTAGCAGCAGCTGTTAGCTTAGCATCAGCTGCTAGCTTAGCAATAATGTATTCTGTTCATCTGATGAAACATTACAAACTCCTAACAAGCCTGTCTGCGTGTCTGTCTGCCTGTCTCTCTCTCTATGCCTGTCTCTCTCTCAGGGTGAGTGAAGCGCTCTGTCAGCAGGATCGGCTGCAGCTCCTCTCTGTGAGTGTGTTTTTGTGTGCGTTTGTGTGTGTGATATGACAGCAGCAGATATTTTAAACTGCAGACACACCCTGAAGCCTCTTAGATGATCTGAGATCTGTTTCCCAGCTCAGTCACTAATGCACTTATTGATCCACACCCACCCACACACACACACACACACACACACACGCGCTTATCTGCTTCCTGTGTAACTCCATCAGCTGCTGTGTGTCCGACCTCAGCAGTAACTGTAACTGTGTGATTACTTCTGTACTTCAGTCTGTGTGTTGTCTCAATGTAGAGATACAGTACAGGTACAACAGAGTAAACAGTGTAAACAACGTAAACACTGTGAACAACATAAACAGGTCAAAACTGTGACTCTGTTTCCCATCATGCATCAGGAGAAGAGGAAGTGGCAGACTGAGATCGAAAACAAGAGGCGTCAACTGGAGGACGACAGGCGAGCACTGCAGCACCTGAAGGTGAGACAGGCAGACAGACAGGCAGAGAGAGAGACAGACAGGCAGACAGGCAGACTGAGACAGGCAGACTGAGACAGGCAGACAGACAGAGGCAGAGAGACAGACAGGCAGGCAGCTGATGTTTCTGTTACTGTTTTCTGAGTCCATATTTTATTTAATCACAGTTTCAGTTGTTGTTGTTGTTGTTGTTGTTGATTATACAATAATAAACAGTATAAACTGATCAGATGGATTTTGGTTTGATATGAAGCAGAAATCTGCTGCGTCATTCATGTAGGAGTTAATTAAACATTTATTATTATTAATTATTAACAGTCAAATTCAGTAAGATCCATTCAGAAAAAAAAATAGATCAATAATAATAATAATAATAATAATGGTCCAGCGGTGTGCCAGCCTCGCTAACTCGCAGCTTTGCGAATCCCTGAACAGCTGCAGAGTAAAAATACCTGCAGCTGATCTCAGATCAGCCCGACTGAACACAGGAACGACAGAAATGCCGCGGCTGCTTTCACAAGCAGACTTGCCGCCGCTGCTTCAAAATAACTCTGAGTATTTTTAACACGGCCTCTCTGATCACATGACGCCGTCATACACAAACACACCGGCCTCACATATCTCATGATATCATCTGATCTGGAGTCAGTGAGGATCAGAATTGATGCTGCAGAATCCACAGAAGAAGAAACTGAACTGTGAGGTTTAACATGACGGGCTCATTGTGACAGTTATGAATCAAGATTAACGAAGCAGGATCCAGCTTTGTTAATCTTGATTCATAACTGCATGAGTTAAAAGTCAAAGACAAACCTAACAGAATATGAAGCCTCATCAATATTCTTAATTATCAGATTCAACAGTTTCCACACGAGTCTGAGCATTTCCATGGTGAGTTCATGTAATGACCTGATTGATCCGGTTCAGCCCGAACTGTTTGTTTAACGATCACCTCTGACGTAAACGGGCAGAGCACAGTGTTTCATCCTATCGGCCTCCTGTTGTCAACTGTAAAAATGACTTTAACCATGTTTTTCTTCTCATTAATCGTGTTAATGGTGATGGATTGATTCGATTGGCAGCACAGTCGTTAAGCGACGAGTGTCATGTTCTGTTCAGTCTCATGTTGGTACTTCCTGTCTGCTCAGTCGAAGGCTCTGAGGGAGCGCTGGCTGCTGGACGGAGCTCCGACTGCTGGACCAGAACAGGATGAAGCAAAGAGACAAATGGAGCAGGATGAAGCCAAGACCAGAAGCCTGGAGGAGACCATCAACAGGTCCGGTCTTTCTCAGTTAATCCAGTCTGATCTAAAACCAGGAGCCTGGATGAGTCCAGACTGAGTCAGATCATGAGGTGGGGGCAGAGCTGGGGGTTTGAGAGGATCTGTAGATCTGGACGGAGCTCACAGACAAAGATCTCCTCTCACTGGACCCGGCCAGCAGACTCAGACCTAAAGGCTGCAGTATCATCGTTAATTTATGTTAACGAGTTTTCCTGCCTAACGAGCATTGTGGCTGATCCACTCAGTTCACTCCTGTCTGTTGTCATGGTGACAGATGTTAGGCGCCTCATGTTAAGAGTCAGCTGTTTGTTGCATTGAACATGATAAAGATGCAAACATGCATTTAGCATTCATCATTAAAGTTAGCATGTTAGCATTGCGAAGTGCTCAGTGGCTCAGAGACGAGTTTGACCTTTAACCTCCTAAGCAGGAGCGCTGACTCAGGTGGCCCCACCTCATTCCAGGAGACTGACCTCGATCAGTGATATCACAGATGAGTCTCTTAGAACCTGTTCAGGTCCTGGTCTGGTCTGTGCTGGTCTGGTCTGGGGTCTCAGTTCCTCTGAAGACCTCCACCAGAGTACAGACCCATAATAATAACTGCATGTTTCGATGCAGGTTGGAGCAGGAGCTGCTGAGTCTGGAGACTGGAGGCATGAGTCAGCACATAACACACACTGCAGTGAGTACACGCACATGCACACACTGCAGTGAGTGCGCACACTCAAAATATGATGGCCATGTTACAGATTACAGTGGTCATATCATAGATTAAAGTGTGCGGATTAAAGATTACAGGTTACAGTGTGCAGATTAAATATTACAGATTACAGTGGTCACATTACAGATTACAGTGTGCAGATTAAATATTACAGGTTACAGTGTGCCGTTTAAAGATTACAGATTACAGTGGTCACTTTACATATTACAGCGTGCAGATTAAATACTACAGATTAAGATTAAGAAAAACTTTTGTTGTCCCACAATTGGGAAATTGCATTGCTGCAACAGCAAGGTAAGAACAGTAGGTAAGAGCAGCAATAGAACAGTAAGCAATAGTACAATATATTGTAATAAAAAAAAAAAGATAGTGCACATTGGAATGTAAGAAGAAAATTGCACATATCAGGAATGGTTATTGTACAGTCTGACAGTAGCAGGAAGGAAAGATCTTTGGAATCTTTCCTTCACACATCGAGGGTGGAGTAGTCTGTCACTGAAGTTACAGTGGTCATATTACATATTACAGTGTGCAGATTAAAGATTACAGGTTATATTGTGCAGATTAAAGATTACAGATTGCAGTGGTGATATTACAGATTACAGTGTGCAGATTAAAGATTACAGGTTACAGTGGTCATATTACAGATTACAGTGTGCATATTAAAGATTACAGATTACAGTGGTCATATTTCCCAGTTTGGGATGAATAAAGTTTATCTATCTATCTATCTATCTATTACAGATTACAGTGTGCAGATTGAATATTACAGATTAAAGTGGTCACGTTACAGATAACAGACATGGGCATGATGTAGGTGGAACTGACAGGTTTTTAATCTGGATTGTTGTTTGTTTTGGATTACGATAATGATGTGCATGTGCCAGCCAACGGCGGTGTGACCTCCTGTCTCTGTGGTTGTTGCAGGTGTCCCCAGGATCAGTTAAAGGTAAATCTCTTCCTCTCTGTCTCTGCCGGTGTCATTGTTTCCTCTGCTCTCACTGTGTCTCTGTGATCAGCTGCAGAGGTCAAAGGTCACAGCGGCCGTCAGCAGGACAGAGCTGCAGGTCAGGGACTCCAAGGTGAGACTCCACCCTGTTCTCCTGCCTGCTGTAATCAGATTACAGGTCATATGATAGGAGCCAGATTACAGTAGTCACATGACAGTAATCAGGTCTAAGTAAACATATTACATTAAATATACTGTAGTAGTCAGATTACAGTAATAACATTACTGTCATAATGAGATCATAGTAATTGGCTTATTATAATCAGGTTGTGATAGTCAGATGATTGTAATCAGATTACTGTGATCAGGCTGTGATAATCAGATTACAGAGAGTCACAATCACAGAGGATCAGTTAGGTGTTCTGATGACCTGAACCTGAGCTCCGGTCTTTACCCCGGTCTGTCTCTGTACCTGCCTCCTTTCTTTCCCATGAGCCTTTGCAGAGGTCAAAGTTCACAAAAGCCCTCGAACGAACAAACCGAGAGAGGCTTCGGAGGAGATGAAGAGAGGTGAGTGACAGAGGGAGAAACCGTCGGGCTGCCATGACGGTCCTGTAGTCAGTCACTTTGATGTCTCCTAGTCTGAAGTCAGCGTAGAGCTCTGATTGGCTGGTTCAGTGTCCCAGCAGTCTGCAGGACACAGAGGATATTCAGCTCAGGGTTTCACTCTCCTCACTGTTCATGGCAGTTCAATGATGACATGTTCAGACTCTCTGCTGACAGTCACATGGTTACTGTTGGTGCCGCCACAGCTGTCAGTGACAATGCTCACGATCACTGAGGCGAGTGTGATGTCTCCATGAACCACTGCTGGTCTGTTAGGTGTGAAGAGTTTGAGTTAATGTGTAACATTTAACTTCCTGTCTGTCTCTAACAGCTGTCTGTCTCTACCACCTGTCTGTGTGTGTGAGTGTGTGAGTGTCGTCTTCAGTGTTTGATCCTCAGTTTCTGTTTAACGTCTAATGTTAATTTTTAATGTTGTGTGTGTGTGTGTATTTGTTTTGTTGACCATGTGCCCCCCCCCAGCGATGTACTCGGTGGAGATTAAAGTAGAGCGGGACCGAGTGACGGGGGAAACCAGGGTTCTGTCCACTAACACCACACTTCCTGTTGACCTCTCTCACCAAGGGGTCAAGGTTTACGAGGACGAGCAGAAAGGTGAAGCTACTTAAAACTGAGCCAGTTTAATGACGGGTTTCCCAGGGAACCAGTTAGATCGTGTTTGGACCCAGTTAGAACCTGTTTTGAACCACTTAGATCTTGTTGGGAACTGGTTAGATCCTGTTAGGAACGAGACAGAACCTGTTGGGAACCAGTTAGATCCTGTTTGGATCCAGTTAGAACCTGCTGGGAAACCACTAGGTTCTTTGTGTCTCTGTGGCCAGCGTCTGCAGCTGAAGGTCTGATTATTGATGTAACCTGCACTGGTTTATCTTCTCACCTTGCTGCAGTTCTGTACAGGTGTGCTTCGGCACCTTGTGACATCACATAGGATAGCAGAGGAATAGTCTGTTTCTACTGGTCATTCAGCTGGAGGTCAGGTTTGAAACAGCAAGAGATCCTGATCCAGACTCTGATCCTGATCTTGATTCTGTCCCTTAGTGGTCCATGAGATGAACGGTGAAGATGGTGTCCAACTGCTCAGCTCCTCAGAGGTGGATGAGCTTATCCACAAAGCCGACAAGGCCTCGATGATGTCACAGACTGTCACCATGGTGACCTCTTTTCCAACAGAGGAGGTCACGGAGGAGGCAGGTCCAGAGCATCATCTGCCGGTCACAGCAGAGATTACTGGGCTGGAGGCCAAACCCGATGGCGAGCCGAGTGTGGCTGAGGCCAGCGTCGAGAACCCTGTCACCATGGTGTTCATGGGATACCAGAGCGTGGAGGATGAGGACGAGACCAAGAAGGTTCTGGGGCTGCAGGGGACGGTGAAGGCTGAGCTGGTGGTCATCGACGACACTGACAGCAAAACATCACTGGGCGAAGTGACGGAGGAGACTGGCGGGACTCAGCCTCTACCCGTCTCAGCTGCCGCACCACCCTCCATCAAACCCCTGGAAGCAGGAATGGTGGCAACAAGTAATGGGGAGACATCAGGGGAGGTGCAGGAGGTGAAGGGAGGAGCTGTGGAGATAAAGAAGGAGAAGCATCCATGTAAGTGCTGCAGCATCATGTGACCCTGCAGGGGGCACTGCGTTGAATTATTATATGAAAATGCAAAGACGGAGACTTTCCAGGACAAAAACTACAGGAACTAAACTCTACCCACTACCCTCAGCCCCGCCTCTAACAACATGACATCATTTCCTATTTCTTCATTCTTTAGTTTTATAAACCTTTTCTTTACTTTTTCTATTTTCCTGAAGTCTTTTTACTTTTGTACTTCAATGCATCTGATTAGCATTAGCATTAGCAATGCAGTCCTGACGTTAACCTCCACTCTCCCTTTATAAGCTCTGTGATATAATACAGTGAATTAATCTTAGACTTGTATGTATTTGATTTTGTACGTTTGTCCTGTTGCAGAGTTTCACTCGATGATTCTGTTCATTGGAGTGTTTTCAGTTTTTTTGGTTTTATAACAGAGAAAATAAAAGTGACCTGATGGTTTGACTCAGTCCTGAACAGAAAAAAAACGGGTTTTGTTTTTGTGTGACATCACATCGTCCATCACATCACATGGTATCACTGCAGTTTGTTTCCAGAGTCTCTTAAACATGCAGCAGAGTTCATGCATTCAGTCAAACGTGACCATTTTGCTGTGTCATCAAAGCCCCGCCCCCTCACTGTTATCCAGTCAGATTCCTCATTTATGTACACATTCAGGAAACATGTTGCAGAGCGCATTCAGAAACACGTCATCACATTCATGGAGACAGTCTGTTTCACAGTTTGGGGCTTCAGTTCAGTCACGTTACAGAACGTGACGACGTGTTTCTGAACGCGCTCTGCAACATGTGAGGAAACAACAGTCACATAGTTCCACACCAAAATTTTCATTTTTGTTCGGCCATGACCATTGTTGGCCAAGGACATGTCACCATCTCACCTGACCAAAGGTTGTTCACACAGGAGGTGAAGTGAGTTTGCAGCTACGCTAGCAACTGAATGTAAGCACAGTGCTGCTTTGAGCTGCATGCTAACAGCAGCATGCTAACATGCTCACAGTGTCTGTGCCCATCCATCAACTGATGTTGTCATGATGATGAGAAGTCAGAGGATAAATGAACAGACAGACAGCCAGGAAGGTAGGCAGGCAGACAGACAGACAGACAGACAGCGACTTCATTGATCTGCTATCAGGCAGCTGATTGTTTTGATTTTGCAGCATTTTCATACATTCATTGACTCTTATTTTCGGTGTGTCACCTGATCATCTGATCATCAGATGAATGGTTTTGTGTTTTCGTTGTTTCTTTCTGAGTTGTGCAGGTTTTCTCGGGAGTAGAAGCATCGAGACGTCCTCAGGGACGGACACAAACCAGCTTTAAATGGCTTCATGTCTTCCATTAACAGATCCTAACTGATCTGCTGATGCATGGTCGCCATGGTGACAACAGAACAAAGATGGCTGACAGAAACGGAGACTGGAGTGACAAGCAGGAGAAAAACAGGAACCAAGACATTTGTCTGTGATCCGTACATTTCCAATCAACCTGCCTGTTGACTGTGTTTGTCTGCAGTGTTGGATCAATACATCACATCTACAACGAATGTAGTATCAATAAACAACCTTCCCCTGTTCACTGTGATGCTGAGCAATGTTTCCATGGAGACGAGTTCAAACGGTCCAAATGATGTTATTATTTATATTTTGATTAAATAAAGACAAAAACATTTATGAAATATTTTCAAACTGGATCAGTGAGTCAGCGAGACAGACAGGCAGACTGAGACAGGCAGATAGGCAGACTGAGACAGGCAGACAGACAGGAAGGCAGGCAGACAGACAGGCAGAGAGACAGGCAGGCAGGCAGAGAGACAGGCAGACAGACAGGCAGGCAGAGAGACAGACAGACAGGCAGACAGAGAGGCAGGTATTTGCGCTGCTTGTTTCTGCTTCATAAATCACGTCCTGCTGAACTGGACACAGCAGACTGAACCAGGACTACATCAGAAAACAGGTCTCTGATCCAGTTCAAACCGGATTACAGACAAATGTCTTGTGCTACCCAACCCTGAAACGATCTTTAACGTCACGCTGATCGAAACAGTTAAACAGCAAATGACAAGTTTGAGTTTCACATTGTCGTAACAAATCAGGAACCAGGATAAGGTCAACATCCCGCCCCACTCCTCCCCCCGACTCCCTTTGTTTAATGTTTCAGTCTGGGATGTTCAGCAGATGACTCCTGTTGTCATAGTAACCAGGGCTCTGTGTTGCCCCCTCCACAAGAAACAACAAGCTCCTCCTGATGACACACACTCACACACACACAGTGAACCTCTGTGCTGTAAGATTTATAAAAATGTTCAGACAAAAAGAAGTCATGTGGTGTGTGTGTGTGTGTGTGTGTGTGCGCGTGTGTGTGTGGTAGGTGTGGTCAGTCATTGTGTTTGTGTGTTTCTGTTGGTCAGCAGCATTCCTGACAAATTCTACAGCTCAGCAACACACACACATGCAGAGTGTCTGGATCAGTCCTCCATCAGCTGGCGGAGCTGAACCTGCAGGTGAGTCCATGCTGTGTATACTTGTTCGTTCTCACTTGTGTGACATCATCATGACATCACCTGTCTGTGTGTGTGATTCCTGTGTCTGATGAGCTGATCAATCACTTAAAATTAGTTTATTTGAATATAAAGTATCCAAGTCCCGCCCACCTCCATCACTCAGACAATATGATTGGATGCTGCTATCACTCTGTTGACACAAACAGTAAACAAACAAATAGAACTGCTTGTTTTCCAGTGATGTCAGTGTCAGTGATGTTTGTAAACATGATGTTTGTCTGAGTGAAGAACATCTGCAAGGTTGCCAGTCCAGATGGAGTATGTCCTAGACTTCTCAGGGCCTGTGCTACTGAGCTGGGGGAGCCCCTCCAGTATCTCTTCAACCTAAGTCTGCGACTGGGGACAGTCCCGACGTTGTGGAAGACATCCTGCCTCGTCCCTGTCCCCAAAAAGCCTCACCCCAGGGACCTGAAGGACTTCAGACTGGTCGCTCTGACATCCCACATCATAAAAACCATGGAGCGGTTGCGGCTACACCACCTTCAACCCCAGGTCGGCCACGCCCTCGACCCTCTTCAGTTTGCATACCAGGATAAGGTGGGAGTGGAGGATGCCATTCTCTAATTCAGGGGTCATCAACTACATTTGACCAAGGGCCAGAATTTTTTGTCGCAGACACTGTGAGGGCAAGATGCTCTCGTAAAGTAAAACAAAATTAATATTGTATCCTGAGAAATATATCATTATTTGATATATTTTAATTTTCCTTCCAAATGTATGTTATTTTTTAGCCTTTGTCAGTGTTAGCAGACTTATATTACCTGTACTGCAGTGAGCCACTAGGGGGCGATTGCAATATTTTAGGCTTCATATTTGAGAAGCTGTCAAGCTGTCCATCGCTCTCACGTGCGGTGTCGTGATTTGTGGAGAACGTACGAGAAAGGACTTCTGAATTTATTTCAAGCATGAAAAATGGCCCTCTCAAAGAGCCTTAAGCGGAAAGTTGATGCAGAAAACCACAGCTTTAATGAAGAAAGGACTGATAAGTCTGTTTTCATAGTGCCAACTTTTAGAAATGCTGTACATGTGTGCCTCATTTGCATTTGCGAGACTGTCGCTGTCAATAAAGGATATAATCTGAGGCGTCACCACAACACAAAGCATGAACTCTATAAAGTCGCATGAGAGGAACCGACTGTCAAACCAGTCTTTGGAGGACTGCTTGCATGTAAGCCTGACAACTATCAAGCCCGATGTTAAAAGACAGTGTCGGAGGGGAAATGTAACTTCTCCCATTAACCAAACGTGAGTAGCCTATTTCAGTCTTGCGTTTACTTTATTTGTATTTATTTGTTGGATCACAGGCTAATTTGATGTAAACTTAGAGTAACATTTCTAACAACGGAGGCCTGTCGCTTTTATTTGTCATTTGTATGCTAGTGTGCAAGGCTTGCACCTACTCTCTTGTTGTGTGGACAGTTGTTCTTGAGACACTGGCGGGCCGGCCGCCATTTGACGTTGTCTGCTCTACATGCACCCCCGATGTCTCTCCCACCTGGACAGGGCCAGTGGTGCTGTGAGGATAATGTTTTTTGATTTCTCCAGCGCCTTCAACACCATCCAGCCCCTGCTACTGAGGGACAAACTGGCAGCGATGGGTGTGGACTCAGAACTGGATCACAGACTATCTCACAGTGAGACCCCAGTACGTGCGACTGAGGGACTGTACATCTGGGACGGTGGTCAGCAGCACAGGAGCACCACAGGGGACAGTGCTCTCTCCTGTCCTATTCACCCTGTACACCTCAGACTTCAGATACAACTCCGAGCTGCGTCACATGCAGAAGTTTTCTGATGACACGGCCATCGTGGGGTGTATTAAGGATGGAAGGGAGGAGGAGCACAGGAACCTGATTTCAGTGTCCATACAGTGGGCCTGCATGGAGACAGTGGAGACGTACAGGTACTTGGGAGTACAAATAGACAATAGACTGGACTGGTCAGCCAACACAGAAGCGCTCTACTGGGAAGGACAGAGTCGGCTCTACTTCCTGAGGAGACTGAGGTCTTTTAACATCTGCCAGAAGCTGCTGCAGATGTTCTACCAGACTGTCATTGCCAGTGTCCTCTTCTATGCTGTGGTGTACTGGGGAGGAAGCATTAAGAACAGGGACGCTTCGCAGCCGGACAAACTGGTGAGGAGGGCCGGCTCTGTAGTGGGTGCAGAGCTGGATTCCCTAACATCTGCGGTGGAGAAAAGGACCCTCAGTAAGCTTCTACTCATCCTGGACAATGTCCATCACCCTCTGCATGATGTCTCCTCCCATGGAGGACTATCCCAGCCTCCCAGGGAGGACTGTCCTAGCCTGTCCTGGTCTGTGCTGGAGAGAGAGAGAGAGAGAGAGAGAGAGAGAGAGAGAGAGAGAGATAGATGTGTGTGTGTGTGTGTGTGTGTGTGTGTGTGTGTGTGTATACTATGTGTACATGTATTTATGTATATACATTGCATGATGTGTAAGCGTGTACATTTGAATATGTATGTGGATGTATGTTTATATATACACCTTGCTCTTTGATAGTCTTACTTTTATTTTACTTTATTTTATTATTTTTTTATATACTCTTATTTTTACTATCTATCTGTCTGTATATCTGTCTCTGTCTGTCGATCTATCTGTCGATCTGTCTGTCTGTCTTTTTATTAAAGAGATTGAAACTACAACAGAGAGTCAGTGTCAGTGCCAGCTAGTGGTGGTGGATCGATCCAAATATTGATAACATCGATACCAACATTGGTATTGATATTGATCGATACCAGTGTAGTGAGATCGATTCTTTAGCTTCAATGCTTTAGCTTCAGCTTCTCTCCTGTTTGTGCTGCTGCGGGTTCATCAGAGGCGACCTGCTGCCTGTGTCAGTGCTGCTGCTGTCACAGCGCGGCGCAGGCGCACTGTGCTCCTCCTGTTGTTTTGATGTTGTACCGAGAAGTTTGATTTAATCTTTGTGTTGTAGTTTCTGATCACTCTGCCTGAAAAACATTGTTTTCATTTGTTCTCCAGTAATAATTTTGTGCACTTTGTTTATTTAAGAAAACAACCCAGACATGATGATGTATGGGGAAAACTGTTACTGTTCTATTGTTTCTGAACAAAAACATTCATTATGATAAGTATTTTCTGTTTACCTGTAAACTTTGACCAAACTCTGTCCTGGGTTTTAACTAATTAATAAACCAAAGGAAAAATCACAAAAACACTTAAAGGTCATGAAAATTCAGATTCAGCACTTTGATGACCATAATTATTAAAAGGTATCGGTATCGGCGATACTGGCCCGGTATTTATTTATATATATATTTACCTGGTATCAGATCATAGCAAATCTTACAGTATCGCACACCACTGGTGTCAGCGTCTGTGTCAGTATTGGTTGAGTGTCAGTGCCAGTGTTGGTTGAGTGTCAGTGTCAGCATCAGTGTCAGCGTCTGTGTCAGTATTGGTTGAGTGTCTGTGTCAGCGTCTGTGTCAGTGTCAGTGTCGGTGTCAGTGAAAGGATTAAATCCGAGAGAGAGCTGCTTTTTTTGAGAGACGTGTCAGAGTCATGCTTATGAATCCAGTTTGTGAAGCTGTATCTTAGCCAGTGTGTAACTTCCTGTTTACTTTGCTGATGCGTTCTGATTGGAGGTCACAACAACAAATCATGACATCACTCAGGTCGTTAGACGATCACACTGATCAATCAGTTACCACTGTCTTCCAGGGTCAATGGTGATTGGCTCCTGCTGGCTGAGGGCTGGCAGACCAGGTCCTGGCAGACCAGGTCCAGGTCAGACCAGGATGTTCAGGTACACTCCTCCATGGCAGGTCCTCTGTCACAGTCTGGACCACAACACCAAGGTGAGACTTCACAAACACAGACAGGCAGGCAGGCAGGCAGACAGAAAAAGACTCAGCTTGATGTTAAAGCTCCCGCTAACAGTCAGACCTACTGAACCCTGTAGCTGGGACAGGAAGTGATGCCAAAGAAGGGCAGGCACCTGTGTGTGTGTGTGTGTGTGTGTGTGTGTGTGTGTGTGTGTGTGTGTGTGTGTGTGTGTGTGTGTGTGTGTGCACGCGTGTGTCCAGCAGGGGGCAGCACCAGCCCAGCAGTCAGATCAACACACACACAACAACATGAACATTAAACCCAAAATATAACGACGTGTGGTAACATCATCAACACATGACATCATAATGACATCATCACAGTTCTTCAGTGGCCCAAGATATTTATTTCCCTAAGGTCAGATTGACAGTTTAAGGAGTTTAAAGGTCAAAGCTACACAGAACACACGCTGTGTGTTGTGTGTGTGTGTGTGCGCACGCACGCAGTGGGTGGAGCCTCCGATTGGTCGATAGCAGCTGAACTTTGTCTGGTCCGTGTCAGTTATTCTGCTGACAGGAAACTGATCTGAGGTAAGACAAACTGCTCCAACAACAACAAAATCATCTTTGACAAACAGACCAGAGGCTCAATCAGCTGAATGATTGATCACATTGATTACTGATCAGAGACTGATGTTGATTTTAAATGAATAATTTACTCATAAAACACAAACTAATGAACTTAGAAGTCAGAAAGAGCAGCAGTGACCTTCAACCTGCCTGTCTGCATGTCTGTCTGCCTGTCTGTCCGCCTGCCTCTCTGTCTGCATGTCTGTCTGCCTGCCTGTCTGCCTGCCATTCTGTCTGTCTGTCTGCATGTCTACCTATCTGCCTGCCTGTATGTCTGTCTACCAGTCTGTCTGATCTTTCACAGACTGTTTATCAGCTGACTGCAGCAGAGTGGCGTTGTGGGTGGGGCTTATCTCTGTCCCACAGACTGTGCCTGTGTTTGTGTGACTGGAGTCATCTGAAGCATCTGATGTGTGTCTGAGGTGAACCCTGCAGCCAATCACAGAGCTGTGCGGTGACAACAGCAGCTGAGGCTCTTGGGTACTGTAGTGTTGGAGCCAGAGGCAAAATGTCACATGATGCAGAACTCTGACTTCTGACCTACAGTTCTAACAGACAGCAGGATCACACTCACACACACACACAAACTCTCTCTCTCTCTCACACACTCACACACACACACGATACAATTCTTTATAATCAATAATGAAATAGTGAACCTGACCTCTCAAACATTTCTACCTGTCGTACTTTGTAACTTGTGCTGACAACAGTTGTTGATACTTTTGATGCTGTACTGTTATGTAACTTGTACTTGTAATGGAGTACTTTACTCTGGTGGTATCTGTACTTTTACTTCAGTTAAAGATTGAAAAACATTCCTGAGAGAAGGGGTTTAGTTTTGTCATATTAATGATTGACTCCGCTGCTACAGGTGGAGCCTGACCTGGTGTTGTTTCCACGGTAACAGCCCTCTCTGTTGTTTCTGCGGTAACAGCCCCCCTATTGTTTTCACGGTAACAGCCCCCTCTGCTGTTTCCACAATAACAACCCTCTCTGTTGTTTCCATGGTAACAGCCCTCTCTGTTGTTTCCGTGGTAACAGCCCTCTCTGTTGTTTCAGAGACCCTCAGTGAGTTTAACGTCTCCGAATTTTCATACATCAAGCTTGGTTCAACGTCATCCTTCATCAAAACCTCCATCCTCTGCTGCCCCCACGGTGCTCCCTGCAGCCATGGACAGCAGTCCCAGGAAGTGGGTGCTGAAGCCCCTGTCCCCCCTGCTGCAACCTTCAGACCTGCGCACCATCACCAGCCCCAACCGTAACAACGACCCTGACCTGGACCATCAGGTCTTCAACTCCGACAGCATCTCTGTCAGTTGCAGGTCCCAGGAAGTGGTGGTTCAGGACCAGCAGGTCGCAGTGTCGCAGGATTGGTGCAGCACCAGTGATGAGTGGATTCCCAGCAGCCCCAGCAGCAGCTCAGGCTCTCACTGCGGTTTCTACTCCTTTGTGGAGGATCCAACAAGTCCAGAGGCTGAGCTCAATGAAGCCTGGATGGTCTCACCGCAGCGGCAGACTCAGCTGTCGACCCTGAAGGAGGAGAATGGATTCAAACTGCAGACCTACACCAGCAGCAGGAAGCCGGAGAGTCTTTTCTCAGAGGACAACGGAGACTTGCAATACAAAGTGGATGTAAATGACGGCATCAGAGTGATCCAGAAAGAGGAGGAGAAGCAGCTTCGAAAGCAAATCATTCGCAGCCAAGCACCAAAGAAGAACCCAACATTCAAAGATGAGTTCAGAGCACTGGAGAGTCTGGATCTGAGCAGATCTACAAACAAACTGATTGATGGTTTCAGTGTGAGCTACAGTCCCGTCAGCTCCAGACAAGAACTTCCTCAACCAGCTGAGCCCGGGACGATTGACAGGCAGCAGATCAACTTCAGCGCTGCTCGACAACAGTTCCTGAAGATGGAGCAGGACCGTGTGACTGCACTCCTTAACCCTCTGAGATCCTCAAAAACATATCTGAACATGCCTCCACAGCCATATCCTGATGAATCATCATCAAAGCAGGAGGAGGCTTGTCACAGTGTGCAGGTGGGCGAAGATACAACAGAATCAGAACCATCAGAGGAAAATGAGATTTACCCAAAGAAGAAGGTGATGGCAAGCCAGATTGAAGAAAGTCTCAGCCGACAGAGCAGCATGTTCGATGACCTGGACTCAGGCCTGGAGGACCTATCTGTGGAGGTATTGGCCCAAGAGAAAAGGAAAAGCAAGTCTACCAGCAACTATGAGACCCCAATTGAAAGGGAGATCCGGATAGTTCAGGAACGTGAGGAGAACCTACGACGCTCTCGAGGGCTGAAGCACAGCAGCAGAACAGAGATGGTCGAGATCAAAACCAAGCGTTTACAGTCTCCGCTCACACCTGTCAAAGCCAAAGAGAAGAACAGAGTGAGCTTCATCATCCAGCGTGAGCTCCAAAGAGGGATCCAGAGGAAAGAGGACCCTCAGCAGCAGGGGGAGACCCTAGACATATTCAGTCTGGATCCTCCACAAGACCTAGAGAACATAAAGAGAGCGCATGAACAGCAAGACAAGGAAAGGAGAATGGAAGAAAGAACTCAGTCAGAGCCTGGAGCTGAAGTCTTTCCACTGCCTTGCTGTCCTCATCGACACCTTAAAGAAACTGAGTTGTACATCAGCCAGTTGACTTCAGCTCCATCTACCTTCTCTGTGAGGTCCAAGACATAGAGTTTTCCACTAAGATCAAGTGACTTCTTCATCTTCTCACTTTTCCTCCTCTCCCTCTGCCTCAACACAGACAGCTTTGCGTGACACTACCTTGACCACACCTCCATCCTGGAAGGAGAACCTGGAGTCCACTGGCCTGCAATCCAGAGGACAAGGAGGTCCAGATTTCATTGAGAAGGAGATAGAGGACGCCATGAGACGAGAGCAGGAGCTGCAGGAGCTGAGGGCATCTAGGGAGGAAACTCACCAACCACCTACAGATACAGGTATGTAGTACTCATCATGGATGGATTACTGTTCCAGCAGCAACTGCAGATCTTCATTAGTTAGTTTTAATTGAGCTCAGATGGACTAACTGTGAATCCATCACCTTCATCAGTAACTACTGACTGACTCACCATCTGCAGCACTGACCAATGGAAATTAGCCAATTGTGTAAACAGGAAGTATCTTAACGGTGACATCATGAACAGTTTATTCACCTTCTGTGTTAATGTAATCTGTGTTAATATAATGTGTTAAACTGATTTGTGCTAATAACACCTGTGCTAAACTAATCTGTGTTAAACTGATTTGTGCTAATCTAATCTGTGTTAATATAATCTGTGCTAAACTGATTTGTGCTAATCTAGAATGTGCTAATCTAATCTGTGTTAAACTGATCTGTGTTAAACTAATCTGTGTTAAACTGATCTGTGTTAACCGAGATCATCCAGCCGCAGCATTCAGAGGTAATAGGAAGTTGAATCTGTGCAGGAGCTGCAGAGAAGAAGAAAACATGTTATCTCATGTGAGACTTTGGACCTTTCAGGAGAAGAAACAACACGTTCCTTTTACACAAGTTGAACTCAGCAATAGCAATAGAGTTGCTCAACTGAACACACTCAGGAGTTTTGGCTGGTCTGGGTTAACCAGACAATAACCAGTGCAATAACATGATTTTGGTAAAATTTTTGTTCTTTAATCTTTAATCAGGACGTGGTGGCTAATGATAGCTTAGTGTTAGCTTAGAGTTAGCAGCCACTGATACTGTTACTGTAGTTAAATTCAATGTGTCGTTCAGTCCCATGATATCAACAAGACGTTCATGAGGCTGAATCACAGAAGTTTATCATTTGACCTGTTGATCAAGTGCTAACGTGCAGTGTGCTACATTAGCCACCTTAAACTAAAGGTCAGACAACGGCTGAAGATGTCAGGGCTTGTCTTGATTGACAGCTGTCTTGGCCAATCACACGGAACCTGGTTGGTTCTACTGACCCCGGCGGTGTTCAGCAGACAGTGAGTGTGTTGACTGTGATGCATTCGCTGCAGTGGGCTGATGTTGGGGGCGAACAAATGGCAGCTGGATGACAGGAAACCAGAGGAAATGACCCTGAGACAGATGCGTCCACAGGAAGAGACTGAAGCTGAGTCGGGACAGGAAGCTGCTGCTGCGTGTCGGGCACATAACAAAGTCCAGCTGCAGTTTGTGTAAATCAGTAACCAGTTGACACAAACCGGGCGGAAACATCAGCCGATTCACTCGTCAACATGTTTCACATCCAACATGCTGATAAAACTCGCTGTTCGCCTGCAAAACCAACATTTGATTCAGGTCAGCTGACATGACAGCATCACACGTGATTTCGTATCTGATGTCATTTCCCTTCCGGCTGTGTTTCAGGTGGGGTCAGTGTCTCCTCTCCGTCTCCTCGTCCTGTTGTCCGTCTGCCTTCCATCTCCTACATCACTGCTCAGCCCTGGATCTCCACACCTCCCCCCCCCTCCTCCCCTCGTCTTGTCACCTCCTCCCCCCTTACTTCCTGTCCCTCCTCCTCTCCCACGGTGGTCTGGCCAGTCCCCCCTCGTGTCCGAGGTCTTACGGAGACTCTGCTGCAGGATTTCGAGGAGAGACGAGTCCAGCTGAAGCTGGAGGAGAGCTCGGTGAGTGACTGATGGGCTTTTATTTTGAAGGATTTGTGCTTCATCATGTGAGATTTGACTCATTTGCTGTCATGCTTCAGCACCAGCTGAACCGATCCAAGACCACTTTGGCATCCTGGTTCTGGTTCAGTGTCTCACAGTGAATCTGGTTTCACTATATTCACACTATTTTAAGAGCAGGTCTGTCGCCTTCTGTTTTCAGTACGCGGGAATCCAGCCAGTCGACGACGTCAACAACGAGGTACCGCACTCTTTTACTCATATTAACCAGCCTGTTAACCAGCCTGTTAATGAGACCGTTAACCAGCTTGTTAACCAGCTCTCTGTCTTTCTGTGTCTTTATTTGTCCCTCTCTGTCTCTGTCTTGTGTTGCTGTGTCTCAGGTTGTTGAGTCAACCCGTGTGATTCGACATAAAAACCAGCGGGCTCTGCGCTGGGAGGCTGGAGTGTTTGCCAACCAGGAGGATTAGTGAGACCCTATCCAGGACCAGGACCTGTTGGGGACAGGGGGACCTGGTGTCTCCTCTGGTACCTCCTCAGTTTAGCTGCAGCAGTTTGCTAACAGGACTTTTCTCTGATTTTGTCCTGCACAGGAGAGTAAAATGGTTTCAGACTGAGACACTCCGTAGAAAAGGCTGCTCCTGATTGGTTGTTTGAGATGACAGGCCTTGTCCTCGTAAAATCAGCTGCTGAGTAGAGCCTGAAATAGAGACAGCATGTCTGATTCATATCATAAAGGCAGAAATCATTAAAGTAGCAGCAACAGTTTGTTTGATCTGCAGACTTCATGGTTTTGAAGTGAAGCTACTGAAAATACAGAGAATAAAATCATTTTTCAAAACGTCATTTCTCCGATTCTGTTTGTGAAGCTACAAAAAGAGACGTGGCCTGAGAAACTACACCCCCACAGCTCTGAACAGAAAACACCCAGGACACGTTCGGATGAACCTCCAACACATACTCTGGTGTTAAACCGGCATCTGAGCTGCTGATGAGCTGCAGAGTTCAGGCAGCTACTCCTCCTGCTTGTTAACGAGCTGTTTGTTTGATGTTAACAAGCTGATTGTGATGCTAAACACTCCTCTGTTTGCTCTGCAGGGCAGCAGCATCATTAGCATCATTAGCCAAGAATCTTCACCTCAGTTAACATGTAAACATCGTTAATTAGCTGAGACTGATGAGGATGATCAGCTGGAGGAGTCGTTCCTCAGCATCCTGACATCACTTCCTGTCTCTGAGTGTGTTGATGCCTGAGACCAGAACCATCATCACCATCACTATCGTTATCGTCGTCGTCGTCATCATCATCACCATCACCACCACCATCATCAGTTCCTGTGAAGACAGAACTTACTTTACTTCAAAGAAGATTGAATGAAACAAATATGAAGCACAAAACAACAAAACCACCACCAAGACACACAAAACAACAAGGCAAAGATAAACTGACACACCAGGTGTAAAAGCCAAATGTGATGACTCGACTGATCACCAGCCGACCTGGACTGTAGTGAACTCTACTGCCTGTAGGCGGCACCGTCTGTCTCTCTGCAGGAATCTGCTGTCACCCAGTCAGATTTGTTCAATCAGATCGCCTCACCTCCAGCCAGAGACACACAATGAAAACTGATCCAGGTCCTTCAAAATAAAACACTCACAACCATGAAAACACAGTTTAATGCCCCCCCATCCCCAAACACACACAAACACCCATTGTTTCGCACTCCCCAGAAACACACATTCCTGGTTGCTGTTGCCATGGCAACATGCTGGCTGCTGGATGGCCTCCAGGATATAAAGAACAGAGAAAGGGAGGTGTGTGTGTGTGTGTGTGTGTGTTTGTGTGTGTGTGTGCGCTGAAGCTCTTATCTCAACATCAGCCATCAATACTGTTGTCATGGAAACTGCATAATGAGCCTGAAGGTGCCGGACACAAGGCAATGTGTGTGTGTGTCTGTGTGTCTTAGTGTGTGTCTCGTGTGTGTGTGTGTGTGTGTCTTTGTGTGTCTCATTGTGTGTGTGTGTGTGTGTCAGTGTGTGTGTAATAATGACCTCTGTTACCGTAACGATCAGGACAGTTTAATTGGAACTTGTTAATGAGCACAGAGCATGCAGCGTCCGTCTCTTCCTGCTCGGACACATTGAATCTTTTACAGCAGCTTTTTGTTTTTTCAGTTTCAGCCACAAAACGACAGATTCAGCTTTTACATTCAGGTGAAACGCTGAGCGACCTTCAGTCCTCAGGATTAAAGATGAACACGATGTCTGTTTGATGGATCAACACATGCAGCAACACACGGACACGTTAAAGGCAGGGACACGATCATTACTGCGTCAGGTTTACAGATACACTCTGTGACTGGCCACCTGAGCCGAAGGGACAAGTTCCTGTTTAGTTTCTGTGAGTCGTTACGGTGACGGCGTCAAGAGAATCGAAGTTTAAACGCAGACAAGAACAAGAAAACATCATCAGCTGGCCTCATCGAATAGTTGAATCACTTTGAGATCAGTGAGTGTATCTTTAAACTCTGAAAATAAGTGTTTGTATAAATATTTGTCCATCCTTAATAAATACACACACTCTGAACACAGTCAACCAATCAAAGAGCAGCACACACACAAACATGCTGACAATCACTATAGCAACCAAGCCATCACAACATGAAGGCAACAACACCTGTCCAGGTAATATACAAGAGTGCGAGAGCTCCGACATGGACGCCAATCACACCACCGTCCACGGGGTCTGGTTATCGTCACACCCAAGGAGACGCTGTGATAGGCCACGCACCTGTGGGAGGTGGGGCTTGAGGCAGGATGTAAGTGCAGAGGACACGGGAGGATCTGATCCCTCCAGGTTTGTTGTTTGTGCTTCCAGGATGAATCTTTACAATCGTCTCCGAGCTATTTCTGCTTTGCCTGAATTTCAGATTATCCACAGAAACAGTTGCCATGGAAACTGTCCAGCTTCCTGCTCAAAGGCTCAGCACATTGGACAACCGTCTCTCCACCACAGACGAAGGTGGTTATCGCTGAGAGGATTTGTTCACTCTGCAGTCTGTGTGTTTAATCACAACAACCGAAGACAACAACACAACCCTCGATACACACACAACCTCACACACTGTCTGGAGACCAGACTATCAAATACCCAAATACCAGAGTGAGTCTGTGCTGGGACGAGCAGCTGAGTTATTGTTATTATTATATTTACACATTTCCCTGCGTCTGTCTGTGGTGGACAGATCAACAGGACGGACCCTGCAGGAGTCCTGGACGAGGAAATGCGTTGTTGGTCGTCAGTTGTTCATCTGTTGTTTGTCTGTTTAATGTTATTTGTAAACCGTCCAGAGTGCTGAGCCACTGTGACTCTTCATCACATGAAGCTCCAGAAATGCATAGCAACATGTTGCTCACTGCAGGTGCTGCTACTGACAAAATAAGGCTTTTATTTTGAAAGAGTAAGAGACTAATCCTTGAACCTGCGTCCCTGCAAACTCTTGTAATAGTTCTCCTGCTCAGTCTGGTTACGAATCTCTCGATCCAATAGAACCAGCGCCGTCTTGCGTCTCATGGCCATCTCCCTGCGCTGAGCATCCACTGACATCTCCACCTGTGGGTTGGGTGGGGGCAGTGCTGGGTCAGGGTCGACTGCGGCACGCGGTGAGGCAGATCGGTGTGGTCGGAAGCTGCTGCCGCGAGCAGCAGAGTCTCCACGGTTCAGGCTGTTGAGGTCGTAGGTGTCTCGTGGATCATCCTCGTTGGATGCCCCTGCCCACTCCCATGGGTTACCATTACCTGCGAAGGGTGGGGCTTGAGGAGGGGGTGGGGCTTGGACGACAGGGTGGTGCGGGGCGTGGGCATCCACCGTGATGATACCGGACCCCTCCCGCTGCTCGTAGGAGGGGCGGTAGTGCAGAGAGTCATTGGTGGAGGAGTTGCCAGAGCAGGTGGAAGTGGTCTCAGAGGATTTCTCCCCTGAGGACGAGGACGGCAGGAGACCCTGCTGCTTCGACATAGCAATGACCTGCATGAGTCGTGGCTGGTTGGCGGCACAGCGAGCCGACCCCTCACCGCTCGTCTTCTCTCGGATGGCAAGCCACTTGGCACGGGTCAGGGCACTCTTAGGGGACACTGGTGGGGGTCCTGCTTCAGGGATCTGTGGTGGTCTGGGTGTTGCCACGGCTTTGGCACCCCCTGGAGGAGGAGTGGGGTTGTGGCCAGAAGCTGCCTTCCCTGTCTGCACTGTGGGCTGGTAGACAGGAACCTGAGACCCCCCATCATCTGTTGTGGTAGAGCCCACCTCCGAGCCGTCCTCACTGGCTTCGCGCTCCGTCTCATCCCGGACACTCAGGCCTCTCATCTCCATCGACTTCTGCTTCCACTCTGATACCAACTGCTGTGAACGCATCGGGTCCATGGGAACCTGAACCGCCTTCAGACGCCGTTGCACTGGCTGCACCGGCTGCCCCGGCTGCCCCAGGTCCTCTGCTCCCGTATTGGCCCCCAGCACTCCGTTGACATTCATGCTAGCCCTCGGCAGCGTGTTGCTGAAGGTCAACATGGTCTCCTTGCCCATGGGGCTGCGAGGGGCCAGCAGCTCCACATCCACGCTGGCCCTCTTCAGGCTCCCCATGGAGTCCTTCTCCCTCTGCAGGGGTCCCAGAGCCTCCAGCCGGTCCATGGGGGCCGGAGCCGCCGCTATCTCATCGTTACTCTCCGAGGCAGAGGCGGGGCCCTTGTTGTAGACAGACTCATGTCCTCGCTCTGTCAGTGCTCGCAGGGGGTCCTCCTTCAGGGGCGGGGGAGGAGGGGCCGGAGTGATGTCATCAGAGGACTTGAAGTTAGCGACAGCGTGAAAAGCCTGAAGGAGAAAAACGGAGAAGTTTAAATGTTTGAAATGACAATAACAGACAGCATCATCAGCACAGTCAAGACCCTGAGTAGGTCTGTGACCCTCTCTGCTGGGGTGAGGTGTGGTCTCCTGACCACTGTCCTCTGGTGCCCTCTGTGAACCCCCCAGTGCCAATTCTCGTAGGTTTTGTCTTGTAGGCTCTTGTCTTCTGGTTAGTTTGGGGTCTCTCTTTGTCTTGTGCCTCAGTGAAAACATGTTTTATTAATTAATTACCTTTGTTTCATACGTTCTGTTTATGCTGTTGTTGAAGGTTTCAGCGATTAATAAGTGAGAAATTGATTTTTCCATCATTTGTATTGATGATGTCACGGTTATTTAACAAAAGCCTGTTTGATTAGTTTCTTTTTGAACTGTGTGTATTCGAGTTGTTCATGTTCTTCTTCCTGCTGGGGGGGTGGATCCTTTTTGCCCCCCCCCCCCCACTTTAAATTTACAGGAAGAAACAAGCAGGTCCAGTCCAGTTTCCTCACCAAATATGCTGCGATGAAGGCCCCAATGAGGAAGCCCACGTACACATCGATGGGATGGCTGCGGTGCTGAGTGATCTGAGTCAGACCTGTTAACGCTGCTGCGATGGCAAACGCAAACACCAGGACGGGTTTCAGCAGCTTGGTGCTGTCGGAGATGGTGGAGTTAAAGTACATCTGGAAGGAAACACATGAAGATGATGAAGATGAACAACTACTTAAACTCATTAGTTTCTTCGTTAAACCTGTCGTTAAAACTGAACCAGGACTAAACCACTGACAAGTTTAACAAAGAGACTAAACATGAAGCTCGATGTTCTGCTGCTCTGAACACAGGTGATCTGTGTCAGGTGAGTCCTTACAGAAACATAAACAGCAGCGAAGGCAGACAGCGTTGCATGCTGGGAAGGGAAAGTTTTCCTGCGGGGACAAAAAAAAGCAGGAAACTTGAATCAATAACTTTAATACATTGATCCATCAGTCATGACATCACAAACAGGAAGCAGCAGGTCACTCACCTGGCAGCCATGATGGCATGCTGGTCGTGTCCTGAGCAGATGTCTTTAGTGATGTAAGCATTCCTGTCGCACGAAACGCCGGCCAGAGTGTAGTTCGGTTTACAGACAGTGAGGAAGAACGGAGCGTGGTAACCTGTCGACAGCTGGATGATGTCAGTGACCAGGGCCGTCGCACACAGACCGAACACATGCACACCTGGAGAGAGACAGACAGCTGTGAGGACCAAACACACTCACACCTGGAGAGAGAGAGGTGTGGGAGTAGGCGGTGTCTGTACCTACGAAGCGCACTGTCCTCCTGAGGAACGAGTTGAAGTTGCAGCCTCCTGCGTTGATGCTGCCTTCAGGTCTGCGGAGCTTCAGCCTGGACTGCAGGCAGTAGATGAGACCTTCAACCAGCATTATCTGGTACATAAAACAAACGCACCCTCAGGCACAACAGCAAGTACACACACTGTTACTGCAAAACTGTGTGTGTGTGTTTGTGTGTGTGTGTCCCAGAGCGTGTGTTACCGAGGCAGCGGGCCCAGCGAAGGCGAGGCTCAGCAGCATCAGCAGTGGGATGAGCTCGTCTCCTCCGTCCACGTATGGCATACTGAGTTCCCTGTCATGGCAGCGGAAACCCACCTGAGCTGGCTGCACCACGTCCGTCAGCTCCAGGAAGTACAGAGAAACCATAGAAGAAGCCACGATGGGCAGCTGCCAACACAGCAGGTTATCATCATCATCATCATCACCACCAACATCATCACCATCGTCGTCATCATCATCAACATCACCATCACCACCATCACCATCATCATAATCATCATCACCAACATCATCATCATCACTGTCGTCATCACCGTCATCATCATCACCACAATCATCATCACCATCATCATCATCATCATCATCATGGGGAGGCTGTGGCTCAGTGGTAGAGCGGGTCCTCCACCCATCAGAGGATCAGTGGTTCCTCTGGGCTGCCAGAGTGTCCTTGGACAAGACACTTAACCCCTAACTGCTGCGTCATCGGTGTGTGAATGTGAATGTTTGGTGTGAATGGGTGAATGCTGATTTGCAGTGTAAAGTACTTTGGGTGGTCAGATGACTAGAAAAGCACTATATAAGTACAGGCCATTTACCATCATCCTCATCATCACCCTCAGCTTCTCTCTTGTATCTTGTTAGTTTCATATGAAGAACAAGAGAATGTTCTCCTCACCTTCACACCTCCACCTCCTCAGTCTGGTATTGATCAGCATCCTGTCTGTCAGAATCCTGATACATTCAGATATGATGTCACTTCCTGTCTGATGACATCAAAAATGTATTGCTGTCTAACCTCATGTAGAGAAACTGTGATCATGTAGTCGTGTGATCTTCTCACCTCCACAAAGTAGAAACATGGCAGCAGAGTCAGACTATCCTTCGGAGGTTTCTTCTTCATCTTCTCTGAGGAGGTCATCATCATCCTGATGGACCTGACACACACGCACACACACACACTATATATTAAATAAACAGTGATTTGTTTAAAATCCATAAACCTCAATCTTTATTTGGCCAAAAGTATGTGGACACCTGTACTAATCACTGTGTTCAGGTGTGTCTGCCCCACCATGAGACCAGCATGTAGAGTCCAGTCCCAATTTTTTTGGGGGGGGGAAATCCATGGACCACCATAAGCTGCAGTCACGTCTTAACACCTGAACATCGAACACATCTCGGCTCTCTGCGCCAATTAGCATCCCACCAATCAGAGCGCAGAGCTCGACCGCAGCGCGGCGACAGTTCCGTTTGGACCACAGACAGACGGACCGACACACGGAAACTGAAGGACCGCAGTCATCCTGCGAAACACACACACACGCTGCAGCCCGGCTCAGTGTGGACCGGATGTATCGGGTCTGTTCCGTGTCTTTTTGTCTAACCGCTCTGGTGTAGAATAACCGCAGGACACACACACACACACACACACACACACACACACACAGCAGTACACAAGACAGACGGTCTCACCTAGGACCATCGATCCGCTTTGATTCCTATCACGTTTCCTCCTCCAGCAGCAACAGAATCGGTCTCACGACCGGAACAGTTACACCGGAGCAGCTGTCTGGTTGTGGTCCCGGTTCTGGTTCCCACAGTCCTGGTTTGGGGTCCCTGGTCCCTGAAATAACGCAGATCTGCGACTGTTTTGTGTCCTCGCGGAGATCTGCTGCTGCTGCAGCACGGTGTGTGTGTGAGGGAGAGAGAGACGCTGGTGAAACACGGAGGTGTTTAAAGCCTCTTCACTTCCTGTCACTGCGTGCGTGCGCGTGTGTATGAGAGGTGATCAGTGCCTCCTGATTAATTCAGGGATCCGTGTGTGTGTGTGTGTTGTTTCTTCTCTGGTGTGCAGGAACAGGGATGGTCACAGGAAAATGAAAAGCTGTAGAACTTCATTGTTCTTAAAGAACCCAAGTCTCTCTGAAACCTCTGAATCAAACAAGTCCAGTGCTGATCAGCTGCCCCCCCACCCCCGTTTGCTCTGCAGAGCTCCTGGACCTGGGTCCAAAGAATTAGTCAAAATGTTGCTGACACATCAAGAAAAAACGAAACTGTTATTCTGACGTTTTTATTACAAATTTAAAAAAAATATTTACAGGAAGAAAACAGAGTCTCTGAGGCATTCAGGTGAGTGTGTGTGTTCAGGTGTGCGTGTGTGATGCGTTCAGGTGAGAGTGTTTGAGTGTGTGCGTGATGCATTCAGGTGTGTGTAGGAGGGATCCTCCTCCACAGACCTCCACATAGACAGTTCTTGATCCAGCGCTGCTCCCACTGCTTCATGGCGTTCGTCTTGTTCGGGGAACGAAGCATCGTCACACAGCCACACCTGAACAAACAAAACATTCACCTGTGAAGGTTCTTCATGTTCCTCAGAAGACGTTTTAATGGAACCTCTGTGGAACCTCATCCTGACCCAGGCTGCCTAAGACCCACTGACGCTCAGGGTGGGTTTCAGTCTTCAGGGCTTTAGTTTGAAAGTCAAACTTCTGACAGGAAGTTGGAGGAGAGGAAACTGTGCGTACCTTCACAGATCATTACGTTTGGTTTGTTAACTGATGTGTGGGACAGTCTCATCAACACACCTGCAGACTCTGCTGTGACATCACTTCCTGGGGACTCACCTGGTGCAGGCCTTGCTCTCCTCAGTGGGACAAACGCCCATGTGAACACAACGCAGGTTATCCATCTTCTGTGAGCCAGGACTCCTGCACGCGCACGCACGCACACGCACACACACACACACACACACACACGTCAAGTATCAGTCTGTTCAAATTCAAATTCATTGCATGTCTGATTGTGTGTGTGTTGTGAAGCTGGCGTCCCCATGTGGACAGTGACAGGCTGCGTCACACTCAGCCGCTCACTTGGACCAGGCTCAGGTGCGCTTACCTGCCGAACACCTCGAGTGGGGCGCCCGTGCCCCCTCCGGGCAGAGAGGAGGCTTTTCCAAACTGCAGGCGCAGGGGGTGTTTGCCCTGCAGCCGGACAATGACGCCGTCGTTCACTGGCAGCCAGTCCATACTGGGAACCAGCAGCTGACTGGGCAGCAGGCAGCACTCATCTATCAGGCTCTCATCGGGGTCCTGGGGGGGGCCATCATCCCGAGCTAAGACACACACATGAAACAAGTCTTCAGCAACATCGCTGCAGCCACAGACCAGCAGCGGATCTACAGCAGGGTCCATTCAGGACCAGCAGCTGGGGGCGGGTCTTACAGCAGAGCCACAGCTTGGTCAGCAGCCTGAACAGCAGCTGCATGCTGTCCTGGTTGTCTGACGTGGCCGTGAATGTGGGCAGGCAGCCGGGTTTCAGCAGGCCCCAGATCCTGATCATGACCAGCATCTCCCTCAGCATCCCCAGAGATGCCCCGTCCCTCATGAACCCAAACCCGGGCCGGACCATGGAGCCCTGCGGGACAGGAGGACCACGTCAGCTCCTATTGTGTGACCGATCGACGAGGGTCAGGACCAGGTCTTTGTCTCTGCAGTTGCTTTAATGCTGACTGGCTCACCTGGTTGGGCAGGTTGGCCAGCAGGTAGAGGACAAAGTCTCCCACCCACTGAATGAGCTGCTGCAAGGACTGAAGGGGGGGGCCGTCCAACACAAACTCCTCTGTCTTCAGATTGATCATCACCTTATCAATATCTGGGGAGACACAGAGTGATCAATCACCAATCAGCAACTACCTCACCTGTCCCTCAGGTGTCTTACCCGTCCCTAATGTGTCTCACCTGTGTCAGTGTTCTTGGCACAGATCTCGGTCAGTCGGTCACCTGGACTCTTGTCAGGTGTGTTGAGGACGTGCGGCCTCAGCAGAGACTTTAAGGTTGAGCTGATGGCGATCAGCAGCAGTTTGGCGTGGAAGTCGCAGGCTCGAGCCGCTGTCGCCGTGGACAGTTTACAGAGAGACGCCTTCACCGCCACGATCCGCGTTGCCAGAACCTAAGACATCGCAATGCTTTAGGAGGAGATGTACAGCGACACTGAGGCATCATGCGAAGTGTTCACTCACAAGTGCGGAGGTGAACGTGTGTGTGTGTCTGTCTGTTTGTGTGTGTGCAGTTGAGGTGTCAGTGGATTAGTCAGACGCTCTGCAGCCTGATCTCATCTACTAGCTCCACGCCTTCCCATCATGCATCACTGACCTGCTGCAGAGCCTGGTTTTGCCTCATGTACTCCTCATGCAGCTTCTCTACCAGGTTGTGGACCATGGTGGGCTGCACGTGCAGCAGGACGTCCCACCAGTCGTAGCCTGTCACCATGCAGTACTCCAGCAGGAACAGCAGGTGGCGCAGCGTGGTGTTCATCTCCAGCACCTGACCCATTGATGGCGACACTCGCAGCATGTGGAGCTGAGGAAGAGACAACAGGAGAAGATCGTCTGTTTCAAGCATCACAGACGAGATGTTTTCACCCGTGGCTGCTGCACATTGATGTTTACGTGCCCACACCTTTAACATGCTACAGCTAGACTCTACAACTAAACACCTGGACAACATTGTTCCACCTTCAGCTCTGTCTGCAGGTCACATGTCACTTTAAGGCTCTGGATGACTCTGCAGACCCTCAGCAGAAGATCAGCAGACCCTCCCTGGTGCCACTGACGCTCAACAGATGTTCCAGTGATGTTCTGTTGGTGGAGTGGCGTCGTCCACTAGCTCCCTCCAGCATGTCTCCAATGTCAGGGGCTTTTAGCAGCAGGGTGGAGGAGGTGTCTGTGGTCTGTCTGTGAGGAGCTCCAGCAACCGGTTGTTCCTGAATGCAGCACGGTGCAGGAGCTGTTCGCTCAAACTGAGCTTGGTCATGTGATCACCAGAGTCGCAGTTATGGGCTGTCATGTGACCACTTGTCATGTGAGTTTTGCATTGACTCATCATCACTATGGAGCTCAAACGTGACTGATTTCAAATGTTGATATATTAACGAAGCTTATGGCTGATGATCAGCTGATATACAGCTTCACTCCGTTGTGCAGCCAGCTCAGAGCTACGATTGGATCTCTGTCCAGAGAGCTGGACAGGACGCTCTCCCAGCTGTTCACCAGTTGATCTGACATCGACCAACATTTAATCTGATCGCCTCCATCTGTGGACAGCAGCCTCGAGCCTCGACAAACAAACAGGTCAATAAATGCACAAACTCATCCTTTAATGATTGTGTTTCTGACAAAACCTCCTCCAGACACCAGCGAGGTGCAAAAACATTCAGAGAAAACTTCAGTTAAATCTTAATCTCTAAAAATGAACAAAGATCAATGATGAAAATAACTTTAAAAACAACTTTTACATGAGTCAATGAAACTGAACACTAAAATAATAAAGGTATGGGCTGTCATGTGACCACTTGTCATGTAAGTTGTGCATTGACTCATCGTCACCATGGAGCTCAAATGTGACTGATTTCAAATGTTGATATATTAACAAAGCTTATGGCTGATGATCAGCTGATATACTCTTATTGATCAGGCTCTTCCTCAATCATCAATCAATCCAGGTCCTCCTGAGAACTCAGGAGATCCTGGTTGGATGACTGTGGAGTCAGAGGAACCTGGAGCTCAGTGAACTTTAACAAACAAAGCTAATGGCAGGTGAAGCTGTTAACTTACACCTGCATCTCTACAACTGCCTCCATCTTAGAGGGAACGGGGACCTCACCTTGCCGTGGTTGTCGACTCCAGCCAGTGCCAGTGAGGTCCAGGAGAACTGCAGGGCCTTGAAGTGGAGGGCGGGGCCTCCAGTTCTTTGGCGTTTGATGGCAGATTCGTCTCCTGGTCTCTGACCAGAAGAGGATGAGGAGCTGTAAAAAACCCCCATTGTGTGGAGAGAAAGACGGTGAAGGATCTGAATACTGCCATCGTGGAACGCCAAAGCCAGACCTGTAAACAGGTGGACGGAGGAATCAGGTCCCAGGTGAGGCAGGGTTGTTAAGAACATTTATAAATAAAGTTTTCACAGCTGATTCATAATGATGACCATGAACTGATCTGATTCACTGATGCAGCCCGTTGTCTTCAAACAGACAAAATGCCTCTTGCATCAGAGGACAGATCAGGTCATTGACCTGCAGATATTCTCAGACCAGGAGCCTCTGCTGGTCTTCCTCTCAGCACCAACCTGCACCAATCAGAAGGTATCAGCTGCCTGACTGCAGCCTGAGCGGCAAAGCCCAGGTTAATGAAGTCTGCCTGCTCACCTCACAGTGTTAACTGGTCTGTCTCTCAGGAGAGACTGATTACACAGAAGGCAGAACTACATTAGTCCACCGCATCTCCTGGACCTGGACCAGATTTAATAGAAGAATAGTAATTTATTAATCCTTTGCAGGAAATTATGGTTATTTAACCCTAGAGTCCAAAGACTTTAAACAGATGGCTTTTGTCCAGGTCCCAACTTTCTGACACACCTGTGTAGCTGATAGACAGGCAAAGTTCTCCTCACCGAGTCCAGGGCAGAACTTGGTGTCTGACGCCACCTTCAGGTCGGTGTTGGAGATGGAGATGGGCAATTTGGGCAGAGCGACAGCCGACACTCGCTCCAGGTCGTTGGTAGTCGTCAGGATCCTCCACTTCAGGATGGTCGGCTGCTTCTCTCCGACTGGACACAGGCAGGAGGTCAGAGGTCTTACATCTCACCTCAGCAGGTAGAACCAGTTTAACCAGTGTGTGTCTCTTACCGACTGGTGACCGATGCTGGAAGATGTTGTTGACAGGAAGTCCCTCCTTCCTCAGAGACCAACACTCCACGATGCTGCCGTTCTGATTGGATGCACACAGCAGAACCTATAACACAACGCAGGCTCTGTCAGGTTCTCTGGTTCTGATGATCTGTTCTTCATGTTCTACTGTTCTCAAAACTGTCGGCCCCTGAAATATAACCTCACCACTGGCTGGTTCTACCTGCTCAGAGATCTCTCTGGTTCAGTTGTTACCTGCTCAGAGTTCTCTCTGGTGAGGAACTTGAGGTGGGTGACAGTGGGGTACTTCTCCCTTCTCTGGGGGTCGGTGGTGCAGCGCAGGAACAGAGACGGTAACAGTTCGGTGTCGATGCGGCACTTCTCGCTGACCACACTAACGACCACCTGAACACACAGAACGTGTTTATTTTTCCTGTCAGTGGGACCAGTAAGGGTCAAAGGTCACGCTGGTCATCGGGTGTTCTTCTTTGTCTCACCTTATAGAACTGGACAGGAGATGAGCTGCTGCCGTCTGTCGCTGCCACCACGATGTTCCCTCCTCCAGTAAAGGCGATGTCGGCCAACGCCACTCGGCCTCTCAGCCTGCAGAGACTCTCGCTGGCCGTCAGCAGAGCACCGCCCGGCTTCAGCAATGACACGGTGACTAAACCGCTGACCGTCACCGCCAACCAGCCCTCCATCGGCTTCCCACCGAACAGAGTCAGAGATGGCGAGAACTTCACCCGTGAAAACTTCTCACCGAAGTTTGTAGAGCCGGACTGAACCAAAAGAAAACAAGAAAACCTGGATCAGCTGGTTCCTCTATCGACAGGTTAACGACACCTACTCATTACTGGTCATGTCTGTGTGGAGACAACATGCATCACATGCACAAATCTACGTGTACCATCTCGACGTGCAGGGCCAGCTTCACTCCGTTGTGCAGCCAGCTCAGAGCTACGATTGGATCTCCGTCCAGAGAGCTGGACAGGACGCTCTCCCAGCTGTTCACCAGGTGATCTGACATCGACCAACATTTAATCTGACCGTCTCCATCTGCAGACAGCAGCCTCGAGCCTCGACAAACAAACAGGTCAATAAATGCACAAACTCATCCTTTAATGATTGTGTTTCTGACCAAACCTCCTCCAGACACGAGCGAGGAGTGAAAACATTCAGAGAAAACTTCAGTTAAATCTTAATATCTCTAAAAATGAACAAAGATCAATGATGAAAATAACTTTGAAAACAACTTTTACATGAGTGAATGAAACTGAACAATAAAATAATAAAGGTTCCTCTCACCTGATTGGTCCCACTCCAGACAGGAAATGACCTCCGTATGTCCTGAGTTGATGGAGTACACATCCCAGGGGTGCTCCGTGTCAATGATATGGATCATGTGACTGACATCTGGAACACACACACACAGTCTGTTGTACTGTACCAAACCAACCACTGACAGCTGCTAGGTGTGTCTGTCCGTGCTGCAGGTGTGTGTCAGTCCGTGCCGCAGGTAGGTGTGTGTGTGTGTGTGTGTGTGTGTGTCAGCCCGTGCTGCAGGTGTTAACCTTTGTCATCATCCTCGTTCTTCAGGTCTGTGGTGAAGGCCACCAGGTTTCTGCAGGACCAGGAGCAGACCAGTGGGATGGAAGGACAGTGGGTACTCTTTGGACGTTTCTCCCACTCACACACATAAGCCAACTCCATGATTCAACCACAGAAGAAGGAACCTGGGGCCTGACACCTGAAAACACTGAGACAGAAGACACAATGATTTCTGGTTAAACAACCGAGAATGACTATAAAGTGTAATATAACGCGTGTGCGAACGTGCGCTGTAGGGGGGCATGAAGTACCTTTGACGCTTGAAGTAAACTTTGCTAATTAGCTTAAGTTTCACTGAAGGTTGATTTTTAAAGCAAACTCATACTCGTAACTGTTCGACCACAGAGTCACAATTGAACATTTGGGGATTTATCTGTAGGTTTTATCCTGTGCATGTGTAGATTTGACCCCAGTTGAGAATGAGAGTTGGGAAGAGGGGAGTCACATTCACATGTTATGTCCAGGTTTCCCCTAAGCCAGAACGTAACAGTAACGTAGAAATAACTGTATTATATTATATATAATAATTATATATCGTGATGCTGCTTTCACTCAGCTAATGAAGAACACTTCACCTCGAGTCCTATTCGGCGATCAATGCTCTTTCCTTCAAAAACACAGAATTTAAGATTTATTCCGACCAGGTTGAACTGAGGGTGGCAGAGGTTTCGATATAAACACCGAAACTCTCTAGGTTTTGCCAGTCTGTGTCGGAACCTCGGCCGAATTAAACCACACAATAAGAAAACAATTAATTCATAGAATGATCATTAATAGATGGCATTTAGTAGCAATCTGCTTGTATGTTCAGAAGTGTTGATATGCAGAGCTGTCAGTTCGATGCTAAGCTAATGTTAGCTTACCTCGCTTTGATTCCAGCTGCAGTGACGAAGATAACAATTCCTTTTTCGCGACTAAAGACGAAATTTAACCTTTAAAAACAAATATTAAATAATTCAGCAAGGCAAGTCTCACCTCGCGAATAAAGCACATGAGACTATGGACGTTTGATAACGCAACAAACAAACCTTTCACCGCCCATTCAGTTCCACCCTGTGTCAGGACCCAACCGATCAGGGCTGTCTCTACATGGGCCTGATTGTAAACACTTAAAATATTGTAAAAACTTTGATTAAGCGGCAAATCCTTGTCCGACTTCTTGTATGGTGACAATGTGTGTAATTAACAATAGTGTAGACGGTATTTGCAATTTGTATTTATCTAATATGCCGCCACGGGACAGTCTCTACGGAAGACCAACGCTTGTTATCCCTGAACGCCGTCTTCCAGGTACATCAGTTTGGGCGTCGTGCTCAGAATAAGTTGGTAATAAAACACTTCGGGACATATACGAACCATTGGTGACAAGATGAAGTAGTCTGTGTGCTGTTTCCATACTGGTATACTCGTGGACAAATAGCAGAAAACATTTGTTGATCTAACAAAACAGGTTGTGTGCATGGTGTGTTGTTCTGCAGCGATGTTTCCTTGAATGCCGTCAGCTACCTGAAACTGTACACATGTGCAGGATAAATATGAATCAAATACATATCAGACAGAAGGTGTCTGGTTAACTTCAGGGATAAATGTGACAAATCCAACATACTGCGACACTGAACTACCCCTAAACTCTCAGACAGACGCGTACAGCCCGTGTAACCAGAGAGCAGGAGCTGCAGAAAGCACCTGGCAGACTGAACTCGGGGAGAAATCGCTCTTGGAGGACCTGTATTTCCGGTGTATCTTTGCTTCCGCCTCATAGCAGCAGCCGTCAGTCTTCTGTTAGCCTCTGTTAGCTCCGGTTGGCTTGGATGAACTCAACTGAAGATCAGAGCCCATCTTAAACTTCCCGAAGAATCAGACGGATTGTTGTTCCCTGGGTCTGTTGGATCAAACTGCAATGACTCCGCACTCACTCTGAGATCGGCTAACTGCTAGCTAACCCTGCTGCTCACCTACTGCTGAACTAGCTTTAGCTGCTAGCACCTTTGGCCTTATCTTCCTATGTACAGCTAGCGTACAGAAAGCAGCTAACAGAGCTAACCAGCTAGCTGTTGCGTCTATGAGTCTGCTTGTTTGGGCGAAAACATCGAGGAGGAGACGTTAGCATGGATGCGTAAATAACAGGTAAGGCGGCTAAATGCAAATCCAGAGCTAACGTTAGCTGTAGCCCGTCAGGCACTGTGATATGAAGTGTTTACTGAACGTTGTTTATGTACTGAACCTGAAACAACAGGCCTCAAAACAAGGAGGACACCCAGCAGGCACTGCGCCTGTGGTGCCAACACACACTGTGTGTGTGACATTAACACACACACACACACAGTTTCCAGCGGGAGGTCTCCTGTGCAAGACTGAAACAGTTGAGAGTTTAATGTTTGTGATTAGCAGATCAGATCAGGACACACACAAACCTGATCCAGGACTCAGATCACTCCTGCTTTTAGACAGAGAGGCTGGAGACTCAGGTCCACTGAACCGTGGGGTCCAGTGGGTCAGGGAAGGTTAAGGTGAGTAGGGGGTGTAGCCCCCCTTTAACAAAGCAGAGTTCATGTTGTGTCTGTCCCACTGACAGGTCTGTGAGCTGTGGTCTGAGCTCGGGGTTCAGATGGAGTTTGTCCTCCTGGGTCAGTTGTGCTGTGTGGAGCAGACGTGTCTGTTGTTTAAGCTAGTTTGACAGAAGAACGTTGGGCTCAGCTGCAGGGAACCTGCTGGCGTCAGTTACTGTGAACGGTTTGGAGGTATCTGTTGGGTTTAGTCAAGTCAAACTCGACAGTTAATGATCCCTTGACTGATGTTTGAGGTCAATAACATTTCAGCTGACCAGTAATCAATAATCATTTTTCACTGGTCTGTCTTTGGTCCAACAGTTTGAGTTGCGTGAAGACGTCCGTCAGCTTGGTGTGAAGTGGCGTCAGACTCTGAAGTCCTCCGTGTGGTTGGAGGTCAGAGGTTAACTTCACTCCGAGGAGCTCCGGCAGTAGCCATGCTGACCTAGAACCAGCCTTTATTCTGTGCAGAGAGAGCTGAGCATCCAGAGGCATCATGTCTGACAACCAGGCCAACAACAACAACGTCCCTTTGAACAACAACAACAACAACATGGGACCCAACAGGATCCGAAACCCCAATATCAACCAGAACCCTCTCATCAATGTCCGAGACCGCCTCTTTCACGCCCTCTTCTTCAAGATGGCCGTCACTTATGCCCGACTGTTCCCTCCGTCTTTCAGGAGAGTGTTTGAGTTCTTCGTCCTGCTCAAGGTGAGAACAGTGATAAAGGTTCTGTCAGGATTAGGTTTAACTCATGCAACCTGACACTGGAGTCATAGTGCAGTTAGAAGAGAGCTAGACCGTGATCAGAGTCATATGACTGATCATGTGATCATTGGTATGAGATGCAGGAACAGATTCAAAGGCAGTTATCTGTGTTACTTGTTATTGTTCTCCACTGTTCTCCACAAAGTTTCCACATATACTGGGATCATGTTTATCATGTGACCAACCAGAAGTTCTGATTCAGCTGCCCTCAGTCTGTAGATTTTCCACGTCTGTTCTCCAGGAGAACATCTCTGAGTGAACTCGGAACATGTGCACAGCTACATGCCCAGAAAATGCTTCAGCGTTACAACACAACACAAATCTGTGTGGAGCAACAACAGCAGCGTGTTCCCGATGACTGAGCAGGCGTCTAATCTGCGGTGTGAGGATTAAAATGATTCTGAGCGCTGCGGGAAAACGGGTCCGCACTCCACCGCCAGATTAACGGCGGTCTCACTGGACCTCACGGCAACCTCAGTGCGGGGCACCTGAATCCAGTGTGTAAAGGCCTGGATTGACCAATTATCCAGTTAGCAATCAGACGAATATCAATCTTTGACTCAGGGATCAGTTTCTAGAACTGATGAACTCAGTTTACTGACATCACAGCCTGTAACCTGGAGACTGCTCCTCTCTGTTTCTCTGCTCCTCTCTGTTTCTCTGCTCCTCTCTGTTTCTCTGCTCCTCTCTGCTCCTCTGCTCCTCTCTGCTCCTCTCTGTTCCTCTGCTCCTCTCTGCTCCTCTCTGTTCCTCTCTGCTCCTCTGTTTATCTCTGCGCCTGTGTTCCTCTGCTCCTCTACTCCTCTCCTCTCAGGCGCTCTTCGTCCTCTTCATCCTTGCCTACATCCACATCGCCTTCTCTCGCTCGCCCATCAACTGCCTGGAGGTGGTGAGAGAGCGCTGGCCTCGTGACGGCATCCTGCGGGTGGAGATTCAGAGGAACTCCAGCCGGGCCTCCGTCTTTCTGCAATACTACGACGCCTCGGGCCTCCAGGAGGAGCTAGAGGCTGAGGAGGGAGGAGGAGGAGCAGGAGTGGCAGGGCTCAGCCTGGCGGCGTTGCATGAGGACGAGGAAGACGAGGAGATGACCCTGGAGATGTTTGACAACAGCTCGGTGCAGGTGAGCAGAGATGTCTCAGCGGGAGTCAGAGGGAGTCAGCAGGAGTCAGGGAGTCAGGGAGTCAGAGGGATTCAGATGGAGTCAGGGAGTCAGCTGGAGTCAGAAGGAGTCAGAGGGATTCAGATGGAGTCGGGAGTCAGCGGGAGTCAGAGGGAGTCATGGTGGAGCTCCTTTTGGTCTCCAGCCCGTTTCATGTGTCTTCTGCCTCGTTGTTTCTCCTGCAGTTTGAGCTCGACATAGAACCTCGTCTGAAGCCATCGCTGATTGGAGGAGGTGTGGGAGGAGCCGCAGGAGGAGCAGGAGGAGTCAACGACAGCCAAGACGTCTCCTTCAGCCAGACCACTAAAGGTATGCAGCCGCTGAGGGACTCAGTGTCTGAGCTGGAGATGATGACCAGAGCAGGTAAACCCTCCTCCTCCTCTTGCTCCCCTTCCTCCTCCCTCTCCTTCTGCTCCTCCTTCTCCTGCTCCTCCTTCTCCCCTTCCTCCTCCCTCTCCTCCTGCTCCTTTCCCCCTTGCCCCCCACCCTGCTCCTCCAGGACAGAAACTGTCAGTTATTGATTATTGTGTGATCACCTGATGCTGTTGATTAGACTGTTGTGAGATGATTAAACTCCAGCAGGGGGCAGCACCTCCACCCATAACTCCTCAGCTACACCTCCCTGTGCCCCAGCAGTCAGTAATCAATGCTCAATAACCAGCAGCCAATTAATGGGATTTTAGATAGTCACTTCTGACACATGTCTCTGTTGCATATTCAGATTTCTGTCAATAATATTGATTTGATTCAGCAACTGACATGTTTAATCAATAATTAACATTTAATTAATAATTAACATTTAATCAGTATTAATCAGCTTTGATACTGTGACATGAAGCAAAAGTGTGCGTGTATCTGCACGCGTGTGTGCGTGGCGTGTGTGCGTGGCCTGTGTGTGTGTGTGTGTGTGTGTGTGTGTGGACTGACGCCTGTTGTCGTCGCAGTCTGGCCTCAGGAGGAGTACATCGTGGAGTACTCTCTGGAGTATGGTTTCCTTCGTCTGTCTCAGAGCACAAGACAGAGACTCAACATCCCCGTCATGGTCGTCACGCTAGGTGAGACACCTGTCTGTCTGTCTGCCTGTCTCTCTACCTGTGACCTGACTATGACACGTGTCTGTCTGCCTGCCTGTCTCTCACTCAGATCCCATGAAGGACGAGTGTTTTGGTGATGGCTTCAGTCGTTTCCTGCTGGACGAGTTTTTGGGCTACGATGACATCTTGATGTCCAGTGTGAAGGCGCTCGCTGAGAATGAGGAGAACAAAGGTAAGGAACCTGAATTCCCTTGATAGCAGAACCCGATTCCCCTGATAGCAGAACCAGAGTTCCCCTGATAGCAGAGCCCCGGTTCCTCTCATAGCAGAACCTGAGTTCCTCTGACAGCTGAACTTCTGGTTCTCTGCAGGGTTCCTGAGAAATGTGGTGTCTGGTGAACATTACCGCTTCGTCAGCATGTGGATGGCGAGAACGTCCTACCTGGCCGCCTTCGTCATCATGGTTATCTTTGTGAGTAATGATGATGTTAACGATGTCACATGTTCGCTAATTGTTGGTGCGACCATGAGAACGAGTTGCGGAACCTAAAACGAAGACAATAAAATCAGGCTGTCTATTCAGGCTGTCTCTTGCCCCAGCTCTGCTCTGGTTGGCGCTGACTCTCAACCCCACTGACCAATCAGAGGCAGAGGGGGTGGGTCTCAGATGTAGTTTAATGGTTTTCTGTGGTGATGCATTCAGTGTCTGTCGTTCTGTGTTTTTCAGACTCTGTCAGTGTCCATGCTGCTCAGATACTCTCATCACCAGATCTTCGTCTTCATCGGTCAGTTGCCAAAGCAGTTCCATGTAGTCCAGTTTAGTTTGATCCAGTCTGACATGTGTGAGAAGTCCAGTAACCGAGCGAGACTGGAACAGACCGGTCTAGTTAAGTCTTATCCAGTCAGGTCCATGTTGATCTAGTCCAGTTGGTTCCAGTCATGTCAGAGCTGTTGGAGAACTTTGGTAAGTGAAGCACTTCAGATGATGTTTGAAGGATGCGAAACGTGATCTGGACCAGACCAGAGACCTTAAATCTAAAAACATCAACTGCATCAACTGAAGGTTGCTCTCCCTCCTGGACTTGGTTGGTTTATGTCAGTGATCTTGGTCCTGAACATAGCAGTTTATATTTAGATCTGATCTCTCTGACCTGGAGGATCAGCTGTATCTTGACCTGGTCTCTGTCTGTGCCCTCAGTTGATCTTCTTCAGATGTTGGAGATGAACATGACCATAGCCTTCCCAGCAGCCCCTCTGCTCACCGTCATCTTGGCCCTGGTTGGTAAGTTCACACCCTGAAAACTACTTCAAACTCTTCTCTGATTCTGATCCGGATCAGGTCAGGATCCACTTCAAATCCAGAGCATCCAGGTAAACCAGTTAAATTGTACTCTGGAGGCCGATCAGACCAAGCCAAAGTTAGATTAAATCATCTTTAGAAGTCCCAACTGAAGAGGGTCAGAACCATCAAGTCTCAAATCCAGGTCCAAGTCCAACCAAGTCCCCAAGTCCCAGAGTGAGACCTGACGAGACCTGACTGTGCTAAAATGTGGTCACGTTCAGCTCTTGAGCTGGTTGATTGGAGTTGCTGATGTCACTTCCTGTTTCTCAGGCATGGAGGCCATCATGTCAGAGTTCTTCAATGACACAACAACGGCCTTTTACATCATCCTCATTGTTTGGTTGGCTGATCAGTATGACGCCATCTGCTGCCACACTAACACCAGCAAACGTCACTGGTTGAGGTGAGTCACATGACCAACACAGGCTCACACCATTGCTAAAGCCTCACCGGCTGCTCGTTAAGAAGATTCAAATGTTATTCAGAATTTTAAGATAAATATAATCGCATCGCTATAATCGACAGGTGCAGCTCCCCCTATACCTGGTCCTTTTCTGAAGGATTTACAGGTTCCACTCAGACTGAAGCTCTGTGAAAATAAAAAAACAGTTTAATTTAAGAAATGGCTTCATTTGCAGGAGTTTAAAACTTCGGAGTCACGAAACATCGTCACTTCAGACCTCCAGGATGGAGTTTAAACTGCAGATCAGGCCACTGCAAAACCTTCAGTCAGCTGTTCAAGTCCCATTGACACACCTCCAATACTTCCAACACCTTCAATACTTCCAATACCTCCAACACCTCTAACACCTCCAATACCTCCAACACCTTCAATACGTCCAACACCTTCAATACCTCCTGATATGGACTCGGTGTGAAGGTGGATGTTTGTGTTCCTCAGGTTCTTCTATCTCTACCACTTCGCCTTCTACGCATATCATTACCGCTTCAACGGGCAGTACAGCAGCCTGGCCCTAGTCACCTCCTGGCTCTTCATCCAGGTCAGTCTTCATCATCACCATCATCCAGATGTCTCCAGACTAGTGTCATACATTCAGAATTAACCCTCATTTTTGACAAACTGAAAGCTTCTCATGTTGCTCCTGCTCTTCTTCTTCTGTCTTCTCCTCCTCCTGCAGCACTCCATGATCTACTTCTTCCATCACTACGAGCTTCCTGCCATTCTGCAGCAGATCAGGATCCAGGAGATGCTGCTGCAGAACCAGCAGGCGGGTCAGGCCAACCAGACGGCACTGCAGGACAATCTCAACAACAACCACCACAGTGCTGCTGCTGGAGGACCAGGACCTGGACCTGCCAACGACTCTCTGCCAGGGCCTCAGGCTGATCCTCAGCCAGCCTCCTCTTCTCCAACAGCAGCAGGAGCAGGAGGAGGTGGAGGGGAGGTGAGGTCGGAGCTGAATTGGGTGGCTCAGACAGCCGCCATCATCACTGAAGCTCTGTCCTCCTCCAATCAGCAGCGCTCCTCCCCCGATGCAGTTGACAGGGTCTCTGGACCAGGAGGTCAGGGATCAGCAGGAGCAGCACAGGCCAGTGTGGTGGCTGAGTTCTGGATGACAGGAGGAGGAGGAGCAGTTGAGGGAGGAGCAGCAGCAGGGGCAGTAGGAGCAGCAGTAGCGGGAGGAGGTGGTGAAGAAAATCCAAACTCGGTCTCAGTAGAAGTTAACGCTGCAGCAGGAGGAGCCGATCCTCCTCCAATCAGAGGGCGGGAGCCGGCAGAGGCGGCCCACCCACACACAGACCCCCCCCCCCCACAGAGTCCAGGCACAGACTGGGACTGCAGAGCGGTGCAGCAGGGCTCCTCACAGACCCCATCCTGAGAGTCCAGGTGTGCTCCTGCTGACATCACCTCACCTGTCTGACACGGTGCCTTGGTCTGTCAGCTGATCAGGCTGATCGATCAGCGATCAGCTGATCTCCCTTTGATCCACATCCTGTTATTTTAAATCAATATCTGATTCATTGTTAGTTCAGGGTTTCCCAACCTATGGGTTGGGGCCCCGCAGCAGGTCACAGGAACAGTCAGAGGAGTCAGAACAGGAGGCAGCTGTGTAGCTTCAGCTGGTCTGGGATCAGGTTTGGAGGTTTATCCAGGGTCTGATCAGGTCTCTCAGATAGTTGTTAAATGGATCAATACCCGATCATCACACAGCTGATCTGATGATTCGAATAGGAGTCGTTCTGACACACACACACACACACACACCCACACCCCATCTCCCCCACCCCATCAGATATTGACGAGTTATTGATCGGTGAATCTGTGTTGATCAGCTGTGATTCTGACAGACTGAAGCACAAACTGAGCTATGTCCATTTTGTCCCCGTTTGCTTTTATTTTGAAGAAAAAGACTTTTTGAGAACAGGAAGTTGTTGCAGAGCGCCATGGTGGTCGGACCGATCAATCTGGTGGGTCAGGACTTCCTGTCAGAAGGGATGCCTTATCAATAATCCTCAGACTGTCTGTGGACACTTCAGAGAACAGCAGTGGAGCGAGCTGATTGGTTGTGCAATAAGACGCCAGCTGTGTCACACATCAGGCTCTGCCTCCTGACGGGGGTGTGGCCTGTCACTGTGATGGCGTCACACCCGACTGAAGGGAAGATTAATCACTGATGACTCACCTGGACACACCTTTAACCAGGTGATCAGCAGTGGACCGTGGACAGATGTACTGACGCCTCCTAGACGCTTTGGGTTTTTTTCAGATGTTTGTGTCGCAAAGGAGGTGGAGCCTGAAGTGTGACATCAGCACCATACTGGGGGGGTTAATGGTTTTTTCTTCTTCGTGCCTCTGCTGAAGACTGTAGCCTCATTAGTCAAACTGAAGCCTGAAACTCATCAAACTGTATTTAACTGTCGAGTAAACCAGTAAAACCAGTGCAGAACTGCCTGTTTGCACAGAAACTGTGTGAGTCTGACTTATTTCAATAACTCGTGCCATGTGACCTCTGTACCACAGGAGACAAACAGGATTACGGGAGTAAAAGAGAAGTCACTTAGCTCACACTTTATTCTTTAAATACACTTTTCCTCCCATGTGAAAACATTTGCTCCTGACTCTAAATGAGGATTTTCTCTAAACATTTCTGCAGCTGTTGCCTCGCAGGCTGCTCCTCTCCTGTCAGGTCACACTGAGGGCTGAATTTCACTTCAGGCTGAGAATCAGTGGTCAGTCAGTTGTCACAATAATTTAATGTTTCCCTGCCTCAGAGATGTCGATGTGACACTTGGCTGACTCGGGACTCTACTGACTGTAGACTTGACTGACTGTAGACTCAGCTGACTGGAGAGTTGGCTGACTGGAGACTCGACTGACTGGAGACACAGCTGACTCGAGACTCGACTGACTTGGGACTCGACTGACTGGCGACTCGACTGACTTGGGACTCGACCGACTGGAGACTGCTGACTGGAGACTCGACTGAGTGGAGACACAGCTGACTCGAGGATGATTCGTGTCATCCTGATGTTGAAGGCAGCTCAGTCATTGTGACTCCAGCTGTTCACTCTGTTTATTTCTTCCCCCATGAAACAGTTTCAGCCCCACACTGCCAAACTTAACTTCTACTGAAGTGTTTTGGTTTGACTGTGACCGAGCACATGTGTACAGATCAAACCTCAGACCACAAACCAACATGGGACTTTCACAGTTTCATGTTTTCATTCAGCGGTTTAACTCACACGGATGCTTTGATTCATTACTTACAGCTCGACATTAATGCCCCAGTTCAGGAAGAAGAGCTGGTGTTGGAGGCTCTGAGGAACAACATCATGGAACATCTGTTGGCTCGTTCTGGTTCTGTTGGATGAACACTGGCTCGTTTCTGCTGCAGACAAATGAGTTGAGGTGGAGAGCCTGTGTCTCTACTCTGGTTCTGTCCCAGACATGTTTGTGTTCGCATGTTGGGCCATTAAAACTGGTGAAGCTTGAAACATGAGGGCTACAACAAAACAACAAATACTGAAGCATGAATGTTCCTCACACACACGCACACACACACACACACACACAAACACACTGAACAGGCAACAGTAATCACAGGGCAGTTTCAGCACCAGTCTAAAGTTCAGTATCAGGTCTGAGGTGAAACATGGTCCCAGCCAGCTTGTCTGAGTTATACTGCTTAATAACAAATGTCATGATGTCACAGTGAAGGTGAACTTTGACATGTTTGACATTAAACCCCATCACTTCATTATTTTGTTTGTCAGACCTTTGTCACAACTAGACCTTTGACCTCCAAAGTCCAGTCAGTTCATCTTTGAGTCCAAGTAGACGTTTGATGTAGCTGAAGGCAAATTTAAAGTAATTTCCATCAGGATGGAAAGTTCATATGAAGAGTATGTTGAGATGAAAACAGCTCATTTTACAGGACAGTTTATATTTTATGTTTTGTGAACTGAAGTGTGTGATGATTCTGAATGAGCTGCTGTTATTTAACAATGACCTGAACCATCTGTCAGCATCTATTAATGACTCGACCTGTTCTCGTTTAAGAGGTGCAGCTCTGCGGGTTCACCTCAATGAGCCAAATGGAAAGTTCTAGTTTCGCTTACCTTAAAAAAACACCACTGACCTGAAAAAGTACCAGTAACTCAATCTGGAAACCTGAGGTGAGCCACGGGACCACCTCTGCTTTTAAAAGCTCATCTGTTGACTCCAGACGACAGTAACATCAGCAGCGACTGGGAACCTCAGCTCCTTCAGTCCGGTAAGGAACTGAACACTGTTCACACTGTTCAAACTGTTCACACTGTTCACACTCTTCAAACTCTTCACACTCTTCACACCCTTCACACTCCACACTCTTCACATGTTCTCACTCTTCAAACTGTTCACACAGTTCACACTTCCAGTGTAAACTGCACAGTTTATGCAGATAATCAAAACATAATGTTTGAAAATCAAATTACAATGTTTATTCTTATTTTACTGTAACTGGTGTCCCTGCATCGCCTTCTTTTTAAACTCTGTGTAAACGTTTGTGTCTCCTGTGAACACTTTGTTTAGTTGTTTCTCTTTCTTGTCTTACAGGATCATCGTTCTGTCAGTCAGGCAGTAAAATTCGACTCACTGAATCATGGGTAATATGTTGACAGCGTTTCAGGAATTTGCTTGGAGTTTGAAGAGACAGGCAAGTGTTCGGTCTCGGAGGAGTGAACCAGAGGTGGTGCAGGAGGATCTGCTACTGTTGAAGCTGATGGAGCTGCAGAAGGTGGAGCTGTGGAGGGTCCACTGGTGTCTGAGTCAGGAACTCCTCCGGGGCTTTCCACCTATCCCACGACATTGGCTCCAGTCTGCAGATGCCAACAGCACTGCCAAAGCAATGCGGAGGTGTTATAATGAGGATGGGGCACTTACGATGTTGGATGCAGCCCTGACAACGCTTGGTCCAAATGACTGGGTCAGCCACTTACATCCAACCATGGACCCACTCAGACCAAGACTGGCTCCAAAACCTAGCCTGGATTTTCTGAAAACTCAGCGCAGGAAGTTGATCAGCAGGGTGCAGTGGCTAGATTCTGTCTTAGATGCCCTACAGGACCATGGGATCCTGAGTGCCTCAAACAGGGAAGCCATCAACATCTATGCAGTCCACAAGGAGAAGAACCGGGCCATGGTGGACCTGGTCCTGAGAAAGGGGGATGAAGCCCAGGAGGTGTTCTACAAGGCCCTCAGCCAATCAGAGCCATTCTTGCTGCAGGAACTGGAAGATGGTCCAATGATGGACAAGGTTTGTAGTCCACATTACTGTTTCAGTGATGAGTGTGGTCTAGACCCGCTCTGTTTGTAAAGTGCCCTGAGATGACTTTTGTTGTGAATTGGCGCTATATAAATAAAACTGAAAAATTTAATGTTCAAATGTGACCATCATATATGAAGATCTTTAGTCCAAAGACATTCGGGTTTCCTGTTGAACAACTCGTGTTTGAGTGTCTGTCTCATACCTGAGCCTTCTCGAGGCTGAGGTCATGATGACATGTGATATCAGCAGCTTTTCTGTCCCCCAGAATCCCTTGGAGACGTGCCCTCTCTCTGAGATGTTGGAGTTTCTGGTCTCAAATGAGCTCAGATCCTTCCAGTGGTTGGTCTGTGATCACATGACAGGAGAAAGCCATGCCATAGGTGGAGAGCAGCTGCAACATGCAAACAGACTAATGACAAAGAGACTTCTGGAAAAAAGTCTTGGACCCAAACAGGCAGAGAGCGTTGCCACGAACATCCTGCTGAAGATTGTCCCGACACTCAGTAGGTCCACTGTACTAAGCTAGGCTAACAGCTTTTCCCTGCTTTCACTCTTTGTGCGAAGCTAGGCTAACAGATTCCTTGAAAACTGGATGAACAGTGAAGCAACTGATTGATCAGAAGTATTGATATTGATCGAGGTTGATATATTGCCCAGCTGAAGTTGAGGCCAAGTGATGATGTCGTTCTTCTTCAGGTGTCTGTCTGCGAGGAGAAGCAGTGACATCACAGAAGATGTCTGACATCCGCGTGGAGACAAACATAAACACCTCAGTGGTAAGAACATCAAACAGCCTGTACATGTCACCATGATGTCACACCTGATAGTGACTGATTGGTTAACGCTCATGTGTCTGATTGATCACCTGTCTGATCTGTTGAGGCTGACATTACACCCGAAGTCTCTGAGGACGGCAACATGTTCAGGTAACAAACCATTTACTTCTGCCCAGGTCAGATGGTTCTACAGAGAACCAGAGAAGAACTAGAGCAGATTTACCTCCTGCTGTGAATGAATATAGTCAATATCAATGTCAGGGAGTCCTGTTGCTGTTGTGTCTCGAGGTTGCGTTGCCAGCAGCCAGGTGTTTTCCACTGCACCCTGACTGGTCTGCTGTTGGAGGGCACTGGTGATGTGGTCTACCAGCTGGTTCCCTGGGACCTGGACTTCCTTTCCTCTAAAGGTCTGAGGCCAGCAGGACCCTTGTTCAGGTTCACCCTTCTGACTGGAAACTTCAACCGACTCCACCTGCCGCACTGCCAGCGGCTCTCAGGTCAGTGACACACAGCTCCACCCACCATCATGATCCTGCAGACCAGGATCAGTTGGCACCAACTCACCAAATCGACCTTTAACGTGTTTGTAGCATTGTGTGATCCACATGTTGACTGAAATAACTCAGGAGGGGCTGTGGTCTGTCCTCACAGTGACATGTCGTCCATCACTCGGCTCTGACTGCATGTGGTCTGAGTCACTGCAAGCCGATGAAGGAAACATTAAGTCATTTCATTCGTTCACTTTCTCCTGATCAGATTTGTTGATTCACCCAAAGTTATGTTCTTCCGCTCCTTTAGTGGAATTTGAAGATGTTTAAACTTTGTTGTAACTGATACAACAAATCAAAGTGGTTAATGAGCTGATTTATTGATTTATGATCAATAACACTGAGCAGCCGGTGTGTGTCAGAGAGGCAGGCTGTCAACGGACTCACTCTGGATGAATAAAGTCTGGCTGAAGGAGACTTTTTCTGTCTTGCAGGTAGCGGTCAGCATGTCCTGTCAGTAGCTCATGTCACTGGGGACGGTGTGGACTTCATCACACCTGGCCAGGTGACAGACAGTCATGTGATCATTGATGTCTCTGGCTTCTCGTGTTTTGGTTTGGTGACGTGGGAGACGTCCAGCTGCGCGATCGATGGCCTCGCTCTGCTGTTCTTTCAACGGAATGATTGCTCGCTCTTTGTCTTGCTGCTGCCCAGGAATGTCTGCCTCTCTCAGGTACAGAAGCCCTGCCCACCTCCTCAATCCCTTAATTTAGTCCAAATGGCATAAAATAATGTGAATAAATGAAAAATTATAAATAAAAAATGTACAAATAAAGTGACAACATATTAGACATATTAGTTTTACAAATAAAATCTGATTAATTAATAATAATAATTAACTAATAAATTAATAATTAATTTAATGAATAATAATTGTGCAGACAGTCTGTTAATAACAGCTGTGATCTGATCTGCAGGTGAAAGAGGAGTGGAAGCAACGGGTCCGAGCAGAGTATGTGGAAACAGTTCCCAACTGTGAGCTGATCCCAAATCAGATGTACAAGCTCAGCGGGCAGCCTGTGTCATTTATCCAGCCTGAGGTACCGCTGACCACAGACACGACCACTGACATATTCTGCCGTAACAGTTTTCCAGCCCTGACGAACATGAGTCGTGTCTTTTTTCAGAGTTCGAAGTTTGTGAACTTCAGCGACTACAACAACTTCCTGCCATCGTTTCATGTGCAGCTGGAGGCCGATGTTTGGAGCGTGGAGCTGCAGCTGAGCAGTCATGTGACTGCACCTCACCTGATTGGTTGGCCGTTTGGCTCCGCAGAGCCTGCGGTGTGGCGCCAAATCGTCCAGCTGAGAGGTAGATTATGATTCAGGACAAACACAGCAACACAACACGCTTGCATAGCATGTTGTGTTGGTGCTTTGAATCTGATTCGTCAGCTCTGTGGACTGAATCTCGGGGGGGGGGTTGGTTGCACCACATGTGCGACCTGTTTCATTAGACCTGAACCTGGATTTAACCTCTTTACATTAGAAACCGTGGACTACTGTCCCATCACTTCCTGTTTGTTTTTGTAATGAACGATTAATCTGTGTTGAATGTGACAAGGGTTTCACGTATGCCTGTTTGTTTTCCTGCAGCTGCTGCCTCCACAGTGTGCACCGAAGGTAAGAGCCTGACAAACACACCTTCACTTATCAAAGAGTCACCGATTTAGCTCTTTAACACAGCAGATATTAATCAAATTAATGAAAGTAACACTACAGTTACTGAGATAATGACCTCAGGACATACGAGAATCTCAAAGACATCCTTTACTTCATCAGGACGATAGGATCAGTGAGTCTAGTTTAACCAGTGTTGTGGTCTCTGCTGTGTCAGTTTGTGCCTCAGAGTCGGTGGATGTGACCCTTCTGCTTCTCAAAATGCTGAACTCTCTCAGGTTGGAGGACTTGAGAACCTTCCAGTATTTCCTGGCTCTGCGCCATGATCCAATCCCATACAGCCGGCTGGAGGCAGCTGACAGAACCAGGACTGTGGACTTGATGGTCCAGCAGTACCACACAGACGGGGCCAAGCAGGTCGCAGAGGACATCCTGAGGAAGATGAACCACAACCTGCTGGCTGATGAGCTGCAGAGGAACTGGATCTGAAACTGAGAGTTCTGATATCTCTGATCCACTTCCATCAGGTCTGTTCATGCAGCGAGGCGCTCAATGTGAGACTGAACTGACTGCGTCGGATTGGACATCAGCAGAGCAGAAGATCTACCTTCCTGCTGAAGACGAGATGATTCAGCTGCCCATCTGCTCAGTTTCTCTGAGGGGTTGTTGTCCACCGTCTGATCAGCTGACGAAACTGCAGGGAATTCAGAAATGAACAGCAAATCAGAGGACTTTAGACGAGTTCTGAGGAAACGATTGTTATTATTATTATTACTATTGTTGCTGTTGCTGTTGTTGCTGTTATTGTTATTATTGTTACTATTAACAATCAGAGTCTGTACTTTCCCCGGTGTGGGACTAATAAAGGAATCTAATCTTATTATTATTATTATTGTTTTTGCTGAGGATTTTAGTTCATGATATTTTGTACTGATATTGTTTTATTTAATTTGCCTTCATGCTTTCTGTGAAGTTTTTATTATTTATACATTTATTTTTTTAAACATTTTTCTTTATTGTGTGTGATGATATATTTCAGCTGATCTCTTCTTCAAATGGAAAAAACCTGTAAACATGAAACGTGATTTAAACTGAAATGAGTTGAAACATTTTTGACGTGATGATGGTTTTAATAAAATCAAAAGGACAGACTCAGTTTGTTAACACGCTCATTTAATTTTTAATTTGTCCAAAAATATGCAAAGATCAACAAACACAGAAACATCAGAAAGTTTCCAGGAGCCTCGTCAGTCAGAAACTTCCACAGCTTCACTTTTCACACTGAACAGACACAACGCCACAGAGCTTATCAATACAGTCAGTGAATGCCTCACAGCTCATCAGTATAGATGGTCAGTGAATGCCTCACAAAAACAGGTGAGATGGAAGATGAGGATGGAAACACCTGGTCTCACCTGTTTTTTCACAGTTGAACATTTGATCAGTTTCTTCTGTGGGACCAGAGTCAGAGACCATGGCCAACATTTTAGTAAGTCCTCTGTTTTCTGTTAGCCTAGCTTAGCACAAGGACAGGAAACACAGGAAGTTTCAGGCCAGCATAGCTACAGAACAGCTAGCAGATTAACATTATGCTAGCTGTTTATCGCTAAATGTTTTATCGTCTGGTAGCTCCAAGCTCGGTTACATCAAGCCGTTAGCATACTTATTGTAGCTAACCGTGAATATATAGCATATATAGCATGAAGCTATATAGCATATAGCTAAGGTTCTTCAGACTCTAACCCATGATCTTGTGTCCAGTTTTAGCAGACTGGGACCAATTCCTGGAAACATTCATGGACTGAAACATGATGTAAAAAACAGATGGCCTGTTGCTGATTCCACCTTCATCTCCTCGCTTCTTCTACAACTAAGAGACCAACAGCTGACAGCAGCAAGGAGAACGTGGAGCAGAACATGGAGCAGAACATGGGGGAGACGATGGAGGAGAACATAGAGCAGAACATGAAGTTATAAACACACTCATACATTATAATCCATTAAATCACAGCTGATCCACTTTGCCCTTAAAAAGCATTAAAATGTGCAGATAACACATTAACATTGTAAGTTGTTTCTAAAAAAATATTTAAAATAACATATTAAGATATAATCATAAACAGACAAATTAATGGACCGTAACATAAAAACTATTATTTGTTATTATTTATTTATGGTACACAAAACACATTATTTGGAGGCTTTTACATGGTTTTCCACCATATGCCTCTTAACTTAAACATCCCATTATAGTGGAATCTATGAATTTCTGAACCATTTATATCCTTCAAATGAAACTAAAACAATAAATATATCAACAAGACATTAAATATTTTCTTAATCATTTACAATAACTCATGTAATTAAAATGACATTTAACAGGATTTTAAGTAAAAGACAGGGGAATGTAATATGGTAAGAGATGTTTACTGGGTCACCTGCACAGTTTAAGGCCTTTTTAAAGATAAAAGAATTTAAAATACAAAATTCAAGTGTTCAAGTATTATATTATTATATATAGTGACATTTTTACTTAAACTGTTTACATAATTGATTAAAACTGCCATAATAATGTATTCATTCATTTATTAATTGTCCCCTGAAAAGCTCATTAAAACAGAGTAACTGTATCATCTGTAACGGATGAACTAGGCTAATGAACTTGATGGTAAGTTAATTTATTCACAGTGACTGAAGATAAAAACTAATTAGACATTGGTCGCTGATCTGTGGCACTTTGAAAGTTAATCTATTAAAAACATCTTTATCCATGGATGAACTCAGATTAAACTCAGATTAGGTAAATTTGCTCCTTTAAATGAAGTTAAAAGAACTTTGCTAAAGTTATTTTACAAGCTTAAAACTGCTGCGTCATGACGAGAATCACAGGAAACTGGCCTGTTTCAGGTTTGTCTGAGCCTCCTGTTGTGTTTTATCGATGGTGTGTTTACTTCCTGTAGGTTTTTAATGCTCTGTAGCTCTGTTAGTACTCTGATGTTGGTTGGTGAGCACCTGCCTTCTTCCTGTTTCCAAAGGCTTTTTAACACACTTCATGCCGTCGGAGGAGGAAACCGTCTGAAATTCAGTTTAAAGGGGGCATATTACGACTGAAAGCTGTTTAAACAGGTCCTGGATGTCTTAAAAACAAGCTTTTGAACATTTTAGCAGCAGAACTCTGAAGTTCAGCCTCTGAGGAGGGTCTGCAGTCTGCCACTCTCTACCTTTATTATCTATGCAGAGCTCTGAGTGGGCGGGAGGCTATTATAATGAGGCGCTGTGCTGATTGGATGCTGCTAAACACAGCCACGGTCTCCTCTGGTCTTCTGGGGCTGGGACAGAATATAGGCATTGCGTTGGTGTTTACAGCCAACAAAAGAGCAATCTGCATGTCTGGCTCTGAGTGACAACATCGCTACACACTGCTAGCTTACCGCTGGAAACAGTGAGCTTCACCTAATGGGATGAACGCCCCCTCTCAGTGGTTTCACTCAGAGGAGGACGGCCTATGGAAATCACTCCTGTGGTTACTAACGACAGCAGCTGATTCTGAACGGTCTGTAGGACCCATTTTACCAGAGGGCGGGCTGCAGAGACGATGCAGTACCTGTCTGCCTTCCTCAGTCTCTGAGCTGGTAGGCTGAGGGGGGAGTAGTTTAAATATGTATAGGCAAGGAAAAACATGTTTTCATAATATGTCCCCTTTAATTCAGTGAGGAAAAACTTTTTACAGAAACTAAAAAGTTAAATCATTAGCAACAGGATGAAGCAGCTGCTTTGACAGGACAAAATGGGGTTGTGTTGTACCCTGGGCTCCAACGTACAGCAGGAGCCTCAACTGAGTGACAGCCGTTACATTATATTTATATTGTTATATTATCATTGTGTCCACTGAGTCCCTTAAAAACATTCAATCACCCTGAAAACAATCTAAACCAATGAGTCTCATAATCAGAGATCCTTAATTTGTTAATAAAAACTATTATTATTAAACTACTATTTTAAGTTGTTTTTAAACTTTGCTGTCTACATAAATGACGACAGTTATTAAAAGACAAGTCCTGTTTTTTAAGGTGGGTTTGTAGGATGCACAATCAATGTGTAAATCAGTGTAGGATGCTCAGCAACGTCCTGCTGTGGACGAGTCAGCAGCTAAATCTCAATTATTACTATTTACCCATCTGGAATATTTTCACCTGGGGTTAGATTCACTAATATCAGCTGATTTTTAATTTCAATTGTATAATTAGTTGTAAATATTATTCAGAGTATAGGCATAAAACTGGTCACATTCATTAATATTATTGTTTGATATAAAGAGTAAATCTTGTGGAGGACCCCAAGTTGCAGACAGACACGCAGAAACAGTCAGTGAAATGAAGATAATGACCTGGTTTATTAGTAAATGAAAACAAAACTTAATTCAGTGAGACAGGGAGTTTGGCATGGGCAGGCAGAAGTCCAGGGGATCAGAGGGTGAGAGGAAGTCTCCGAGTTGGGGGCAGGCCGGGCTGGAACAGGGGTTCCAGATTCCTGAGTGGAGTGGGTCCGGGAATGGGAAGACAAGTAGTTCGCGGAGCTGGAGCTGGTAACAGAAGGTTGGCTAGGTGCAGCGAGCTTGCAGAGATCAAGAAATAAGACAGGAGCTGGAAGCAGGATACCAGGATTGCTGAGGTTCACAGACAATCTGGTGAAGACTGGAGAGCTGAACTGAGTATTTAAGCAGGTGAGTCTGTAGATGGCTGATCAGTGGATTGATTGCAGGTGTGCAGAATGAAGCAGCTCCAGCTCCGCCCAGCACAGGCCAACCTCAAACACAAAAAGCACAGGGAAACAGACAAAGAAATATACACCCACAAAAGGGGAGGAGGGAAAGGGGGAATCAAGGGAAAAAAACACTGGGATCCTGACAGTACCCTCCCTCTAAGGGGTCACTCCCCGGTGACCCCCAGGCTTATCACGATGATAAACATGAAACTCCCTTACCAAAGCCGCATCCAGGTTGAAGGACCGGGGAACCCACGACCGCTCCTCAGGACCATAACCCTCCCAGTCCACCAAGTACTGGAGCCTGCGGCCTCGGCGCCGAACATCCACCAGGCGGCGCACAGAGAAGGCCGGATGGCCATCAATGACACGGGGGGGAGGGGGATCGGCCAGAGGGCACAGGTCACTGTTACTGACAGGTTTTAACTGAGAGACGTGGAAGGTGGAGTGGATTCTGAGGGTGTTAGGGAGTTCCAGGCGGACAGCAGATGGATTAATGACTTTCTTTACTTTGAAGGGTCCAAGATAGCGGGGAGAGAGTTTACGAGAATCTGTTGTGAGAGGAATATTCTTAGAAGAAAGCCAAACCAACTGACCTGGGTGATACTGGGGGGCTGGGACTCTGTTTGTCTGCTGTCCGTTTAGTCTTTTCTGAGGACTGGAGGAGAGCGGTGCGGGTCCGGTCCCAAACATCTTGACAGCAGCATAGATGATGCTGGATGGATGGAACAGAAAGCTCCTCTTCCTGTGAGGGAAACAGAGGGGGTTGATAGCCCAATGATGCTTGGAAAGGGGACAAACCTGTAGCGGAACAGACCAGGGAGTTGTGGGCGTATTCAATCCAAGGGAGATAGGAACTCCAGGCAGCAGGGTTGGCAGAGACAACACAGCGCAAGGAAGTTTCTAGGTCCTGATTGGCTCTCTCTGTCTGTCTGTTGGTCTGAGGGTGAAAACCAGAAGATAGAGTGACCATGGCCCCAATGCCCTGACAAAACACTTGCCAAACCTGAGACGTGAACTGAGGTCCTCGGTCGGAGATGATGTCAACTGGAATCCCATGGAGTCGAACGACATGGTTGGTGACGAGGTCAGCAGTTTCTTTGGCAGAGGGAAGCTTGGGGATAGCAATAAAGTGGGCAGCTTTAGAAAAACGATCAACTATTGTCAGAATGACAGTGTTACCTTGTGAAGGGGGTAGACCCGTGACAAAGTCACGGTCGACCAGGGACAGGTAAGGGTTGTAGGAGTCCAGATGGCGGTGAGTGAGAGGTCTTTCTGCGAGCACAAACAGAGCAGGCTTGGACAAAGGCTCACGTGTCTCGATCCATGGAGGGCCACCAGAAGTGCCGTTTGAGCAGAGAGAGGGTGTGATTGATACCAGGGTGGCAAGAGAACTTGCTGGAGTGCACCCACTGCAGGACTTGGGAACAAACTGAGTCGGGGATGAACCTGCGGTCAGGTGGGCCGGTTCTGGGATCAGCCTGAGTTTGGAGAGCATCCTGAATGCTTGACTCAATCTCCCAGGAGATGGGTGCCACCACACAAGCGGGAGGCAGAATGGTTTCAGGAGACAGGAAAGCTTCCTCAGAAGAGAACTGGCAGGAGAGGGCGTCTGGCTTGATGTTACGGGAACCTGGATGATAAGTAAGGGTGAAGCTGAAGCGGCTGAAGAAGAGAGCCCACCGGGCTTGCCGAGAATTGAGGCGTTTAGCTGACTGGATGTACGAGAGGTTCTTGTGATCTGTCCAAACCAGGAATGGTTGTTTTGATCCCTCCAATCCTCCAGAGCCAGCTTCACCACCAATAATTCACAGTTCCCAACATCGTAGTTTCTCTCTGCCTGAGACAAACGTCTAGAGAAGAAAGCACAAGGATGAAGTTTATTTTCCAGTCCCTGCCTCTGAGACAGAACTGCCCCTACCCCAGTATCAGAAGCGTCGACCTCCACCACAAACTGTTGATTGGGGTCAGGATGAACCAGGATGGGAGCTGAGGTGAAGAGCTCCTTAAGTCTGGAGAAGGCCCTGTCCGCATCTGGAGTCCACTGGAACTGAATGGCAGAGGAGGTTAGATGGGTTAGAGGGGCAACAACTCTGCTGAAGTCTTTGATAAATCTTCGATAGAACTTTGCAAAACCCAAAAATCTTTGGAGTTGTTTACGGTTTCCAGGGACTGGCCACTCTGCCACTGCTCTCACTTTTTCTGGGTCCGTTTTAACCTGCCCCTCCTCAATAATGAACCCCAGGAAACTGACCTTTGTGGAGTGAAACTCGCATTTCTCTGCTTTCACATAAAGTTTGTTCTCCAACAAACGTTGCAGGACCAACCAGACATAGCTTTGGTGTTCTTCCAGGGACTAGGAAAAAATAAGTATATCATCCAGATAAACGAAAACAAATCTGTTCAAAAAATCTCTTAACACATCATTGATCAATGCTTGAAAAACTGCAGGTGCATTGGTTAGTCCGAAGGGCATCACTAAGTACTCGAAATGACCCAAGGGGGTGTTGAAGGCAGTCTTCCATTCATCCCCCTCCCTTATCCTCACTAAGTGGTAAGCGTTGCGCAGATCTAACTTAGTAAACACTGTTGCTCCTTCAAGAGGAGTGAAGGCAGAGTTGATTAGGGGCAGTGGGTACTTATTTTTCACAGTGATGTTATTCAATCCCCTGAAATCAATGCATGGCCTCAAAGTAGAGTCTTTCTTGGATACAAAGAAGAATCCTGCCCCCACCGGTGAGGATGAGGGCCGGATTATACCTGCAGCCAAGGAGTCTCGGATGCAAGTCTCCATTGCCTCATGTTCAGGTCTGGAGAGGTTATAAAGGCGGCTTGAGGGCAAAGGGGCACCAGAAAGTAGGTCTATAGCACAGTCGTAGGGTCTGTGAGGAGGGAGAGAAAGGGCCTTGGACTTGCTGAATACCACTTGAAGGTCGTTGTATACTTCTAGGATTCCAGAGAGGTCAGGGGTTTCTGGGAAGTCTTCAGATGGCGTATCAAATGAAGTATCCCCACCTGCTGGGCACAAGGCACACTGCAGACAAGAGGCATGGCAGAAAGCACTCCAACCAGTAATCCTCCCGTCAGACAGGTTGACACTGGGGTTATGTTTATGAAGCCAGGGATGTCCTAAAATCAGAGGTGTGGTAGGTGTGGAAAGTATGTGGAACTGAATAGTCTCTCTGTGGTTACCTGATAACAAAAGTGTAAGTGGTTCTGTGCGGTGGGTTACCCTTGCCAATAGACGTTTGTCCACTGCCAGCGCTGTCTGAGTTTCCTCCAAAGGTTCCAATTTAATGTGCGCCTGCTCTGCCACCTGCTGGTCCAAAAAATTTTCCTCTGCCCTGGAGTCAATCAATGCCCGTAAAGGCAAAGAGAGATTTGGGCAGCGAAGATTGGCAGGGAATTGGAAATGTGACTCACACTTAGAGGGGGATTTTTCTTGGCTCGCCAGAACCCCCACAGTTACTGACGAGCCAGCTCTTTTGGCCGGATGGGGCAGGAGGCTAGAAAATGCCCTCTCTTCCCACAGTATATGCACTCAGCCTGTTGTCTTCTTTGTTTCTCCTCAGGAGACAAATAAGCACGACCAATTTGCATGGTGGGAGATTGACGGAGTTTGGGGGTCTGACGGAGTTCGGGAGGAGAGAAAGGAGTTGGGCTGGTGATTGGTAGTAGTTGGTGAAGCTTAAACCTGGGAGCGCTGGCAGAGGCCTTCTCCTGGCGACGGGAGCAAAGACGGTTGTCAATCCTATTAGTCAGGGAAATCAGAGAGTCAAGGTTATCAGGTTCATCACGATAAACCAGTTCATCTTTAATCTGCTCATTTAACCCCTTAAAGAATGCGGCCCTGAGGGCATCTTCTGTCCAGTTGACCTCTGCCGCAAGGGTCCGGAATTCAGTTGTGTAATCAGATACAGCTCTCTGTCCCTGGGAAATGTTCATCAAACGAACAGAAGCATCAAACCAGTAATCAGGATGATCAAACACTCCCTTGAACTCCTTAAGAAAATCCTCATAGCTGGTTTCATTAAAGGAACGGTTAGAGAACCTAGCCTCAGCCCAAGTCAGAGCCCTCCCACGAAGCAGCCCACAGATAAACTGCACCCTAGCAGTGTCTGAGGCAAAGGTGGCTGGTTTGAGTTGAAACACAGTGGAACAAAAAACCCTGACAAAGGTTAGGCTGACCTGAATATGGTTCGGGGTCTGAGGCTTGGGAATCCCAGTGAACTGGTGGATCCAGAGCTGAGGCTGCAGGAGCTGGTAGATTGCACAGAGAGGAGAGCTGTTACCTGAGCGGTGAGATCAGCGAGTTGATGAGTTAAGGCCTGGTTGTATTCTAGTAGGGTTCTGATGCTTTGGTCATGGTGTCCAAGTAAGGCTCCCTGATGGGACAGGGCATGCTGAATGGGTGATAATTCTGGGTCTGTGTCTGCGGGGTCCATGGTCTGACCAGACTGTACTGATATAAAGAGTAAATCTTGTGGAGGACCCCAAGGTGCAGACAGACATGCAGAAACAGTCAGTGAAATGAAGATAATGACCTGGTTTATTAGTAAGTGAAAACAAAACTTAATTCAGTGAGGCAGGGAGTTTGGCATGGGCAGGCAAAAGTCCAGGGGATCAAAGGGTGAGAGGAAGTCTCCGGGTTGGGGGCAGGCTGGGCCGGAACAGGGGTTCCAGATTCCTGAGCGGAGTGGGTCCAGGAATGGGAAGACAAGTAGTTCGCGGAGCTGGAGCTGGAGCTGATAACAGAGGGTTGGCTAGGCGCAGCGAGCTTGCAGAGATCAAGAAATAAGATAGGAGCTGGAAGCAGGGTACCAAGAGTTGCTGAGGTTCACAGACAATCTGGTAAAGACTGGAGAGCTGAACTGGGTATTTAAGCAGGTGAGTCTGTAGATGGCTGATCAGTGGATTGATTGCAGGTGTGCAGAATGAAGCAGCTCCGCCCAGCACAGGCCAACCTCAAACACAAAAAGCACAGGGAAACAGACAAAGAAATACATGCCCACAAAAGGGGAGGAGGGAAAGGGGGAATCAAGGGAAAAACACTGGGATCCTGACATTGTTATTTCATTAATAATGAATGAATGAATGACAGATTTCCCTTAATTTGTTCTTTAAAAGCTCCTTGACTTACGAATTATTTTACATTAATACATTTATGGCTTTAAAACGGTTTTAACCTTGAGTTTGAAATAAATTAAGTGATTTTAATAAAGTAATTATAAATTATAATTAGTAGAATTATGGTATTAGGTCAATTTTGACAAAATTCTATTCCTTAAAAATCCAAATATTGAAATGACTTTATAATCCTTATTAATCCTCATTGCTGTCCTTCAAAGGGCAAATTACGGACAAATTACTTTGTAATTTGTAATTTGTTATTTTTTTTTACCCCTGAACACTCCCTTCATTATTCTTATGCATACACTCTGAATAAAATAAATAAAATCTCTGCAGTGATGCCACAGACTGCAGGATGTAAAAGTCTGTTAATGTCGTCACACATGTGTGGTGCACGACGTGGCGGCAGATCACACTGCGTGAGAAAGTATTGCTGGACCAACGTGGCCTGTTGCTGATACCAGCACAGGGAACTCAGAGTCCAATAACAAATAAAAAAAACCAAATCAATCAAAAGTTAAAAACTGATTTTTTTTTTTCCTCGTAGGCTTTAAAATGGCCGTCGTGTGTAGAGGGTCATGTGATATACAGGGAGCATCACCTCCTCTGATTGGCCAGTCTGCTATGAAGGGGGCGGACTTTAGACAAGACTTTGTGAGGTGGGTCCGTCATTGTCGTCACACACTTTGTGTTGGCTGGGAGGGTGGTTACTGGGGCAATAGTGGGTGGAGATCCCGTCGTTATTGTTCTTGTCAACGTGGTAACTGGAGGTGGATTGCTTGTCACTGTGGCGACAGGTTTGGCCAGAGTAGTCTGGATCTCAGCCCTCCTGGCCAGAGCCGTCCTCAGTTTCTCCCTCATCTGTTCGATCTGTTCCTGCAGCTCCTGCAGCTCGCCGGGCTGGGGCGGGACTACCGCCATGGGAGGAGTTGGCGCTGTTATGGGAGGCGGGGACACTGCTATTGGTGGCAGAGCCACAGTTACAGGGGGTGGAACAGCAGTATTGGACTGACCAGAGGAGGCGGATGCTGAGGGGAGCGAGAGCATGAGGCTGGTAAACGAAGCTACTGGTCCCCCGTTCTCACACAGTCTGCTGTTGGGGACCCTTGGCTTGGCTGGACCCTCCCCCTCAGATCTGGACCCAACCCCCTTGGAGTCTGAAGCTGCGATGCGTGCAAGCAGGCGGCGGGTGTTGAGGGTCTCCAGGTTGAAGTGGACTCGTTTGAAGTCTCGGGCGTCTTTAGCGGCAGCAGCAGTGGCAGCAGCAGTGGCAGCAGCAGTGGCAGCGGCAGCGACAGCATCCTTACTGATCTCGTTGTTCCACTTGCCAGAGGCTCCAGGGGCTGGTGGGGCAGGGGGGCAGGATGGGGGCTGAGTGTTCTGCAGATTACAGCTGAACAGGAACAGAGACACATGACGTCAGAGACTAATGACATCAGAGTCTGTTCATGAATGTTAGAGGATCATTGATGATTTTATCAAATGTGTTGTTCCTGTGACGATGATCTGTGACGAACCTTTTCTCCTTCTCAGCTCGCTGCCTCTTCACGTCCTCATATGTCATGTTCAGAGCGCGATGGATTTTCTGTCAAACACAAGGTGTCCAATCAGAACTGAGAACAGGAACAACAGCTGGATCACCTGCAACATCGGTCTCCTCAGAACCTCTTCAACAGCTCTAACCCTGTTCTATTCAATTCAATTTCAATTCAATTTAATTCAATTTTATTTATATAGTGCCAGTTCACAACAAAAGTCATCTCAGGGCACAGAGCGGGTCTAGACCACACTCATTACTATTAATTACACCCAACAGTTCCACCATGAGCAAGCACTTGGCAACAGTGACAAGGAAAAACTTCCTATTAACAGGCAGAAACCTTGGGCAGATCCTGGCTCTAGGTGGACGGCCATCTGCCTTGACCGGTTGGGGGGAAAGAGAGAGAGACAGAGAGAGACAGAGAGAGACAGGAGGGGCGAGAGAGAGAGAGAATACATCATGTTGCATACAGAGATACAGGAGTACATAACTTTAGATGAAACTGACAGAATCCTAACTATGGCAACTGTTTGCAGAACAATATACACTGCCTGGCCAAAAAAAAAGTCGCCACCTGGATTTAACTAAGCAAGTAGGTACGAGCCTCCTATTGGATATTTACTGCATGGGCGATTATCTTTCTTATCTTTCAGCTGGCAACAAGTTATTTAGCCCCAACTGATGCAATGAGTAGCTTCTCATTTCTTAAACAACCATGTCGAAAGACACATCCCGTGGTCGTGGAAAAGATGTTAGTCTGTTTGAGAAGGGTCAAATCATTGGCATGCATGAAGCAGAGAAAACATCTAAGGAGATTGTAGAAACTACTAAAATTGGGTTAAAAACTGTCCAAGACATTAAAAACTGGAAGGATAGTGGGGAACCATCGTCTTCGTGGAAGAAATGTGGTCGGAAAAAAATCCTGATTGATCGTGATCGGTAATCACTTAAACATTTGGTGAAATCAAATCAAAGAAAGACAACAGTAGAACTAAGGGCTAGGGTTTAATAGTGAAAGTAAAAGCATTTCCACGCGCACAATGCAAAGGGAACTCAAGGGATTGGGACTGAACAGCTGTGTAAACTTAAGAAAACCACAAATCAGTGAGGCTAACCCAAAAAAAGGCTTCAATTAGCTAGGGAGCATAAAGATTGGACTCTGGAGCAATGGAAGAAGGTCATGTGGTCTGATGAGTCCAGATTTACCCTGTTCCAGAGTGATGGGTGCATCAGGGTAAGAAGAGAGGCAGATGAAGTGATGCACCCATCATGCCTAGTGCCTACTGTACAAGCCTGTGGGGGCAGTGCTATGATCTGGGGTTGCTGCAGTTGGTCAGGTCTAGGTTCAGCAACATTATGTGCCCAAATAATGAACAAAATATTAGAGTGTGTGACCTTTATTTTTTTGGTGGCGACTGTTTTTTTGGCCAGGCAGTGCAGAATAATGATAATAAGTGGCAGCAGAGGACACGGGGCAGGTCGGTGGAGCCACAGATCAGATGTTCAGCTCTGGAGCCACAGGTATCTGTAGAGAGGTACAGAGAGAGAGACCAGAGAGAAACAAGCACAGCACTAGGGGAGAGAGGACACAGAATTAATGGTTAATCTGTGATGGTTAAAATGAGTTTGAGGAGAGAGAGGGGAGAGGAGGAATGTGGAGACAATCATGGGATGTCCCCCAGCAGCCTCGGCCTATAGCAGCATAACTAACATTAGAACACATGTTCTGCTCAGTGGGGAACACGTGCTCTAACCCCCGCTGAGCAGAACAGGTGCTCTAACATGTTTTGAGCAGCCATCAGTTTGTGTCTTCACTGCAGTGAACAAACATGTCTCACCTGAGAGGTGTGCAGCCAGTATTTGAGGTTTTGGCGGCGCCGGATATGCGGCAGGACAAGTTTGTAGAAACTGTGTTCACCTGCTAGAGTCAGCAAAGCTCCGCCCACTCCAACACACAACAACACGAAAAGTCCTGAAAAGTGACTGATCCCCATCTGAAGAGTCTGACAGAGGAAACAAGCGGAACATTAGAACCAAGTGTTTGCAGCCCCACCACCCTGAACACGCCTGATCTCGTCTGATCTCCGAAGCTAAGCAGGGCTGGGCCTGGTCGACAGCAAGTTTATCTGCTGCTGATTGGCTCAGTCAGCACTCATTGAATTCAATTGGCTGGAAGATAACAGATGGATTGTTGACATATAAAAGTCCTGAGCTAAGACTCACACATGACTGACGGTTACACAGCTTCTCAGGAAGTGGCTGCAGGATAACTGTGCAGTGAAGACTGAGGAACCTCTGGGAAACCAGAGATCTCAGGGAGTGCAGCTACTCGCAGCTTTCAGAAAGTAGGACGAGCCGTGAACGTCCGTGTCTTTTCATTCACTTTATATGCTGGAACTAGTCCAGTGAGTTTAGAGTCTCGTGACCTTTAAACTAGAGTTTATGTTCCTGTCTGAACTCATCCTGAGGCTGACTGAGTAACTGAGTCTGGGCCGAACCTTACGCAGGTAATGCGAGCTCAAAAACTTAGTTCTACACTGTTAAACAAGTGTTGTTAATACGACACAATGACCAATGAACCATGGTGACCCTGACAAACTGCGAGTACAGGTGTCTGTTCACAGGCTGCCGCCGCTGCAAAGGTCGCTTCATCTTGAGGTTCCTCTCTGTCCTCAGAGTATGACATCACTGTGTCATCGATGATGTCGCTGTGAATCTGTAGCTTCACACAAAGGCTGCAGCTACTTCAACACAATCAACTTAGTCTGAGTCTGATTGAGACACAAAGACCAGAACCTGAAACATGTTCATATTGTTCTTTGACTCAGTGAGTCAGAGTGACCTGCAGGGGGCAGCAGCTGAACACCTGGGCACAGGTAACACAGCTGGTCCCACTGACACAAATGTGTTGATCAGATTTCTCCACGTTGTTTTAATCTGACAGGAAATACTGGAGGAAACTAATAATGAACCAACTCTGTCACAGTAAATAAGTATGTACACAGACACACACTTATGCACACGTGTAACCACGGACACTGACCTCTGTGACGGCAAACACACGGTTCCCACAGGGAACCACTTTGTACCACTTGTCGTGCAGCAGGTCCATGTAGCCCTCAGACTTATATCTACTGATGAACTCAGAGATGTTGGAGGTCAGAGGAGAGTTCTGAGGTAGGCCGATACCGTAACCTGTAAACAATAAACAAAAACAGGTCGATACACTGACAGTCCACCCTCCACCCGGACTGACAGACCGAGCGCAGGTCAGTGTGCGGTTGTCATCTCCGGCTGTATAAATAAAATTGATTTGACTGCAGAGAGTCTGCAGGAGGAAACGTCTCAATGAATCTTTAAAATGTTAAACTGTCTCCAGGGAGATGGTCCCTCTCATCTGATTGCTTGAGATGATGAAACCTCAAGAAACATCAGAGGAAGCGCAGATAAAGACAGAAACACTCACACAGAGTTTATACATCCACACTGCTGAGGAGGTTTCCTCACAACCTTAACCATCGCAACTAAAAGCCTAAAAGCCTCATTGCCAACTCGAAACTTGACCTGATTCTGGACACGTTGGGTCAGTAAGCATCACAACGTCCTCACAAACACAGACACACAACAAAACACTTTGTCTCACCTTCGATGGCGAATGGTTTCCCCACTGTCGCTAGTTTACAGTCGGCGTCAATGGAAACTTCATAGTCCAGCAGAGCTTTGTCCATGATGAAGCATCACAACGTCCTCACAAACACAGACACACAACAAAACACTTTCTCACCTTCGATGGCGAATGGTTTCCCCACTGTCGCTAGTTTACAGTCGGCGTCAATGGAAACCTCATAGTCCAGCAGAGCTTTGTCCATGATGAAGGCATCGAGCTGAGGAGGATCTGCCCTTCAACACAGAGCAACACGGTTACTATTGCAACTAACAGGAACAACAGCACCAGCAACATACAGCATACAACAGCAACTTCGGCAACAACATGTCATCTCTATAAGTATCATCTTATAGAGAATATGGCACCCACCCGTGCAGCCGCCTGTTACAGCAGCTCTCCAAGTTTTTTCCGAACTTTCTTCTTGAGCACTTTTTTTATATTTCTAGTTTAGTTTTTTCTCAGTGTGTTCAATCTTTGAGGTCTCTATTTACCCTATGGACATCAGGCGTGTAAAGTTTACGCTGGCCTTTCGTCACTTTTCAAACACTTTCATGTGGGCAATGTGCTGGATACGCAGAGACGATGCGGCGCGGACCCTGCGCGCCGCATTGTTTACAGTAGAGACCAGCTCTTAGCACTCCGCACCACCACCGCGCTGACCACTGAGAGGCCCTGCGTCCCCCGGAGCTATGGAGGAGGAGAAGGGGATGCCATGCATGGAAAGCACGCCGTGCCGGGTAGAGGGGATACAAAGCCTTCCTTCCCTCGGTCATCACTGGGAATGTACAATCGCTTCCCAACAAGATGGACGAGTTAGCAGTGCTGACCCGGCACCAGTAGGACTACAGGGAATGTAGCATCATGCTCTTCACGGAGACATGGCTGACATCGCTACACCCAGACTCAGACGCGGCGGTGGAGGGATTTAAACTGGTGAGGGCGGACAGGACAAAGGAGAGCGGTAAGAAGAAAGGTGGAGGTCTGGCAGTGTTTGTGAACAATAGATGGTGTGATCCTGGACACATTACTATTAAAGAACAACTCTGCAGTAAGGACATTGAACTGTTAGTGGTTGGTATGAGGCCGTACTATCCACAGGAATTTTCATATGTTATTACAGTAGCAGTGTATCTTCCCCCCTCTGCCAACACCAGCACAGCCTGTGATGTCCTGCTTTCAGTCACCAGCAGACTGCAGACACAGCACCCACACACTCTCCACCTTATCTCTGGGGACTTTAATCATGCCTCTCCATCCGCCACACTGTCCACCTTCACCCAATACATTACCTGCCACACCAGAGACAACAAAACCCTGGACACTGACAGTCTCACTCACTGCATCACAGATTATATAAACTTCTGTGTGGAAAACACTGTGCCCACCAGGACTGTGCGGTCTTTTCCAAACAATAAACCCTGGATTACTCCTGACATAAAGGCTCTGCTCAAGGAACAAAATAGGGCCTTTAGGTCAGGAAACAAGGAGGAGCTGAAAGGAGTGCAGAAGGAGCTGAGAAGGAAAATTAGAGAGGGGACAGACTGCTACAGGAGGAGGATGGAGGAATGGCTCCAGCAGAATGACACCAGGGGAGTTTGGAGGGGCCTGAAAACCATCTCAGGTCACAAGGTGTTAAACTGGGGGATGAGGGGTGGGTCAACGACCTGAACATCTACTTCAATAGATTTGAGCAGGCATCAACCCCTCCCCCCACCCAGATCCCACAGCTGTAACCATCCCTGTCGCACCCCCTGCTGCCTACACTGCCCGCTCCCCCTCTCTCACACCTTTGATGGCTCAGCCAACCAGCATTCTCACAGCTCCCCATCATCAATCACCAACCTCCACACCTACTTTGTGGACTTTGTGGACTGGTGCCAGCGAAACCACCTCCAGATCAACACGGGGAAAACCAAGGAGCTGGTGGTGGATTTCTGCAGGCACAGAACCACTCCTCACACGCCGGTGAACATCCAGGGAATGGACATTCAGATTGTGGACTCTTACAAATACCTGGGTGTTCACCTGAACAATAAACTGGACTGGTCAAACCATGTAAATGCTCTGTTTAAGAAAGGCCAGAGCAGACTTCATCTGCTGCGGAGGCTGGTCTTTTGGGGTGCAGGGAGCACTGCTGAAGTCCTTTTATGACTCTGTGGTGGCATGAGCCATCTTTTACGGACTAGTCTGCTGGAGCAGCAGCATCAGAACTGCAGACAGGAACAGACTGAATAGGCTGGTCAGGAGGGCCAGCTCTGTTCTGGGGTGTCCCCTAGATCCAGTGGAGGTGGTGGGAGACAGGAGGATGATGGCGAAGCTGTCAGCCCTCATGAACAACATCTCACACCCCCTACACTCCACTGTAGCATCACTGAGAGCTCCTTCAGCGACAGGCTGATCCATCCGCAGTGCCTGAAGGAGAGGTACCGCAGGTCCTTCCTTCCTGCTGCAGTTAGACTGTTCAATCAAGCCTGCTCTCAGTAGACAATAACCACATGCATCTACAGATGTACGTGCAATAACTATATCAACATGTGCAATAACATATACGGTAAACACATATTATATTTTTTGACTGGTATTTATACATATTTATTTTTCACCCACTTATTGTCTGTCTGTTGTATATATTTATTGTCTGTTGTATATATTTCTCTTCCACTGATCTATTTTTTATCTTATATACACTACTCACAATAAGTTAGGGATATTGTTATTTACATGAGTGCTTTTCCTATTTGGTCTGAATTTTAATGAAATAAGTAAAAGTTCCCTTTGATATTACTAATAATGAATGAGAAGAAACACCATTTTCATTAGTTTAATATTTATTACCCCAAAAATTTAGACAATAACAAGGATAGCCCCAAATAACAAAACTTGACAATGTCAGTAGCGCAATTTGCCGCAATGACAGCTTGACAGTGACATCTCATGCTCCTCACTAGCCTCATGATGTTGTTCTGAGGCAATGTGTTCCACTCTTCCACAAGTGCTACACGCAGTTCTGCCAGGTCACGTGGGGGTGGGGTACGATCATCCAGTCTCTGCTTCAGCTGGTCCCAGACGTGCTCTATGGGGTTCAGGTCAGGGGACATTGCTGGCCAATACCATATGAGGCACTCCGAATTCCTGAAGTCGAGCTGTGACAATTCTGGCACGATGTGGTGGAGCATTATCATCCATGAACAGAAAGTTGGGGGTGTGCTGGCGGAATTGGGGGATGATGATGGGTTCTATGATGTCTCTGAGGTAAGAACATGCAGTGACTGAGCCATCTACAATAACCAAATCTGTTTTGCGCTGACTGGTGATGCCTGCCCAGACTGTTGCACCTCCTCCACCAAAGCGAACCCTGGGGACCATGTTGACGTTGGCGTATCGCTCACCTCGCCTTCTCCAGCAACGCTGACGACCATCATTTCTGTGCAAGGTGACCCGACACTCATCAGTGAACAGGACGGCAGACCACTGCTGCATTGTCCAGGTCACATGGTCTTGTGCCCACTGCAAACGTTCATGGCAGTGTCTTGGTGTCAGTGGAGTCACCTGCAACGGTCGTCTGGAATTCAAGCCAAAGCGGCGGAGTCGGTTGCGAATGGTTTGTCTGGAAACCCTAGTACCCCTCACATCTTGTAAACGGGCCTGCAGCTGTGTGGCAGTTGCATAACGATGAGTCTGAGTGCATAGGTCCTTAGGTACTGGTCATCGTTGCGGTCTGTCACTCGTGGGGCTCCACTCCTGGGTCTGTCACGAACTCTGCCAGTAGTTCTGTGTCTATCACCCCAATACAATTGCCTCCCTATCCCAAAAATCTCTGAAGTGAAACAAACACCGTATGTATGACATCCACTGAGTCTCTCACAATATCCCTAACTTATTGTGAGTAGTGTATATATATATATATATATTATATTTCTTGTGTGCACTGTTCTTCTGGCTATTCCTGCTGCTGTGGCACTGAAATTTCCCCGGTGTGGGACTAATAAAGAAAATCTAAATCTAAATCTAAATCTCTATAACACACGACTCATCTCTGATCATCTCTATAACATACGACTCATCTCTGATCATCTCTGTAACACGACTCAGCTCTGATCATCTCTGTAACACACGACTCATCTCTGATCATCTCTAAAACATACGACTCATCTCTTATCATCTCTGTAACACATGACTCAGCTCTGATCATCTCTGTAACATATGTCAGAGTGAAAGTCACAGTCACGTGTTGTTTATGGACAGAGGAGGTGTTGCATTTCAGCCAATCTGCTTTCAGCCGTCTGCAAAATGACCCAGCATGAAGAACAGTGTCTGATGTTTCACTGGACCTTTTACTGAACCCTCACAGATCATGTGTCACTGTAGGAACAACACACAATCTCATGAGACTATTTATGTTTAGTACAAACACTGAACCCGTCTCTTCTCATCAGTTCTCGTCCTATTCTCCTCTCCTCTGTTCTCCTGTTCTGTTCTCTGTTGCCCATTGTTTGATTGGTTCAATTTAAACTTTATTAATATAGCTTCAAAACAGAACAGAGGTTCCATCAGGACATGTTACACAGAGCAGCTTGACTGAACTCTTTATATTGAATACACCAAAAGGTCCAATGTGAACAAACACCTGGAGACAGTAGCAAGAACACACTTCCTGTATGTTCTCCTCGGTTCTCATTTGATCTCGTCTGTTCTAGTTTGATCTGCCAGCAGTTCTCTTACTTTAGGGTGGCGACTCCTTCCGGAGTGGTCGGCTCGTTGAAGCGTCTCATGTACTCGTGCATCTCTGGAAAACTCTTCTTCATGTAATCCTCAGCGCTGCTCTCCCTCACTGTCCCAAAGCGAAAACCCCATGATGGGTGATGCAGCTGAGACACCAAAGAAGAAGAAAGAAAAAAGGAAAAATGCAACATGCACAAAAAACTGAAATCATTAAAATCAAGTAGAGTAAATACTTAGGAGCTTGTTTACAGATTTACACATTTATGAGTCCAGTTCTCCACATCAGGACCATCTGTTCAGCTGTTGGTCATGTCTATGGTTTCATTATTATTACTGTTACTGAGTTTGCTGCTGTTTACATGAACACACATAATTGATTATCTGGATTATCTCAAAAATTACATTTAACTGGATTTTAATTTGATTGAATTTTAAGTTAATTGTCTTATGGATGTCAGGTGTACCATTGCAGAAAATATGTGCAGCTGTTGTGTTTATGTGTAACATAATGTTGTGTGTTTGTCTGTCCTGGTTCAGGTTAAGTATGTGGTGCAAGGTAAAATATGCAGGTTTCATGCAGGACATGAGCAGCAATCTCCGGCTTGTTCTGAAGGCCCCCCCCAATGTTGTGCCTGTAGGCCAGGTCACCTGACCAGCTGGTTGCAGTCTGAAAGTCAGCCAGTGTGTTAAACTGACGTTAGGCTGATATTAAACTGACATTAAACTGATGTTAAACTGAAGTTAAACCAATGTTAAACTGATGTTAAACTGGAGTTAAACCAATGTTAAACTGATGTTAAGCTGTTGTTAAACTGATGTTAAACTGAAATTAAACCGACTTTAAACCAGTGACTCCCGGCAAAGCCTCTATGTCAGACTGAGTTGGTCTATGCAACGTTCACCTGACGTCACAGTGTTTGCTTGAAGTTTTGGATTGCAGTCTCTCCACACTAAAAAGAAAAAGTTAATCACACACAGATGGACCCCCCCACCCCCACCACCACCCCCAGCTCCCAGCAGCCCTGGCTGTTTAAACACTCACAGAGGCATTTCATGCTTCAATCAGCTGCTGAATTAAAAGTGTAATTAGGATGCAGCAGGTGACCCACAGAACAAATTTAATCTGTAATTATTTCCTGACAGGAAGCAGAATAAATAGAGAGCTGTGCTGAAGTCAACACACAGATGGGATTTTATATTTTGTCAGTATTATTATGACTTCTGTCCTATTTTCATTAACACTGACTAATAATTAGATGAACATTATTATTGGGACGTCTTAGTGGTCCTGAACAGTTTATTGTCACCCTTCAACAGCAACTGGTCCTGATAAGACAGAATTCAAGCTGCAATGATCAATGTTTTAAAAAACACTGGATAAAATGTCTCAGTTTGACGGTAAAGTGTGTCTGAAGCTCAATAAAGCCTCTTACTCTGTCATGAGTTGATCATTCAAAGGAATCAGAACAAAACAAACAGACAAAACAAATGACTTTGAGGATGATTTCCCAAAGATCAGCTGGTTGCAGATGTACAGTTCACTGGGTTTCACCACACACCTTCAGCTTCTCACTGCTTTGGCTTTCTTGAAATTAAAGCTTGGGTTCAGTTCAGAATAAAGATGTTGTCATCTCACCTTGGCATCATGGATTCCTGATACCTCCTCAAAGGTCTTCTCCCCCACCATGACAGCCGCTAGATTAGCGGTGTAGCTGGACAGCACCAGCAGGCAGAAGATGGCCCACAGGTTCATCAGAAACCGGCCCGTCCAGCACTTTGGAGTCTTTGAGGAGACGGTGCGTCCAAACAGGATGGCGTAGCACAGGTTTAAAGCTGATGAGTATGAGAACACCCTGATCCTGTTGCGTCCATGAGGCGTCATGCCGTATGGACTCTTCCACTCGTATAGCGTGAGGAAGAGCGCGGTGATGTGCAGTGCCAGGAAGATGCCCACCCACATGGACCAGTGCAGGGGCCACATGAAAGCACCAATGGGAGCTGCTGTGTCCTTACTGCGCACCAGGATGCCCAGGCTAGTGGAGAAGAAGGGGGATGTGAAGTCGATAACCCGGCTCCGAGCTGAGTTAATACTGAAGGAGGTGACAGCCATGTCTGCCAGTCCATTCAGAAGGTCACCTACCAGCCCGGTCCAGCGCCCCCCCTTCCACGCACCATACTTCCCATCTCCAACGATGTAAAGGTTGAACTCAAAGCCCAGGTCCTCAGCCAGCTTCTCCAGCAGGTCGATGCAGTAACCATAGCAACACTTGCTGTACTCTGCAGGCAGGAAGCTGCTGTTCCCACCCGCCACCTCCCTGAAGAACCTCTCCAGAGTCTCAGAGCTGTTGGTACCAGCGTCCAGACAGTACTGACCGGCTGGGCAGCTGCCCTCATCATCCACGTCCCGCGTGAACACAAAGGGATGTTCCACCAGGGTCACCACCCGGACCCGACTCCCCATCACCGGCATCCCTGCCCTCCAGCGCCCTCTGGTTTTTCCACCTGTCCCTTCTATCCTGTGGTGAGGTTTGGGTCCCTGCCAAACTCCATGGTCCTCTACCTGCAGCTGACCTCCCTCCCAGCTGCCCACCGTCACCCAGGTGGGCTGACCCAGTGCGTCCCGCCGCAGGCTCCAGATGTGAAAGCGCTGTGAGGTGAGGACTTGAGACTGGTTCTGGTGGACTCGTACTGGACCCGTCAGACCGTGGAAAGATGTGTTGGATAAGAACCTGCAGGACAAAAAAATCGATTACAGTATCCTACTACAGAGACTGGAGTGTGTCATTGGGATTAAAGGAACAGCACTGAGCTGGTTTAAATCTTATTTATCTGACAGATTTCACTTTGTTCATGTTAATAATGATTCGTCCAGAGGAGTCACGTGGGTGCAGCATCCAGGATGGCCACGAGTTAGTGGAGCTCCCGTCCTGCACATGCTATTTTCTGAGTTATTGATGTGAAAACACATACATCTAAGTAAGTTAATGCTCATTCCAAGGACTTTAATTGCTCAAACAGAATACTTTCGGTCAAGAAAAGGCTTAGAAGATATGGCGACGTCGAAATATTTTAAAAACTCTTCTTGCACGTTTACCCGGAAAAGTCCGGCGCACAAGGATGACCATGCTGCCGCTCCCCTAATGTCCATTAACATGCCGGATAGTCTTGAAAAGCTGTTTGCGGAAATTTCAAAGATGAATGACACGCTACAGAATGTTGCGACTGACGTCTCGTCTATTAAACAAACAATGGCGGAGCTGAATAACACAGTGACGACCATGCAGGAGAGGCTGGGTGAGGCCGAGGCACGTATCGCACACCTGGAGGAGACGTCGGAGCAGCTGCTAAACGACAAGGGAGGCAAGGATAAACAAACGGAAGAATTGTGGAATCGAGTGCAGGCCCTTGAAAACCAAAGCAGGCGAAAAAATGTCAGGTTGGTGGGACTAAAGGAGACCTGCACCGATGCCGAATACAGACCAGCCCCCAAGGCTGAGGGACAAGGTGATCAATGCAGCCAAGGAAAAGTGAGGATTTGTCTGGGAAAAGTGTTGCCTATCTGTGTTCCCAGACATGTCTAGAGAGCTGGCGCAGAAGAGGAAAGCGTTCATACCGGTGAAGCGCAAACTACACAAGCTTGACATTAGATACACACTGGCTTTCCCCGCAACGCCACATTTCAAATGGAGAGGAAAAAATGTGAGTTGTAGCCCTGTGGAAGCTGCGGAGAAAGTCATTAATGAGCGAGGATCGGGAGGAACTGTGGATTGAGATGAATGAGTGAGGTGCGATTATGCGATTTGTATTGAACTGAATGGACCCCTGTGCAGGCCAGCGAGAGGCTCCTCCCGACACGGAACGGTTACCATGGGAACGGCGTTAACCCCACGGACCTTATGTGTGTTATCCTTTTCTTTTTTTTTCTTTTTTCCTTCTTCAACAGCGAGGAGCGTTCAGCACTCGGACACTGGTTGCATCATAGCAGTTTGCATTGTGATATTGTGGTTTTATACATGTTCGCTTGTTCATGGTAACAAGCGATTATTATAAGGAATCAAAAATGACAACATTCTCCACTGCAAATGGTTGTAGACAGATATTTAAAGCACAGAATATTTATTTTATCTTCCTCCTTTTCCTATTGATATTATTATTAATACTATTTATTTTTAACCTAGAAGGAAAAGAAAAATATGACTAGTAGACCAGTTAGGTTTATTTCTTGGAACATAAATGGATTTAGTCCTATTAAAAGGAGGAAGATAATATCAATTTTGAAAAATAATCAGGCAGAGATTGTTTTCATACAGCAAAACCCACATGCAAGGTTTGGAGGCGGAAAAATTTAAAGCGGGATGGGTGAGACATATATTTCATAGCTCATTCTCAAGCAAACGTAATGGTGTTCTGATTCTGGTTCATAAGAACGTAAGTTTCATTTTGTTAAAACAAACTAATGATGCAGAGGGAAGGATTATCTGTGTGGAAGCAGTGGTCGAGTGAGTGCCTCTTGTATTATGCAACATATATGCACCTAATAAGGGAGATCCCAATTTTTTCCACAAGCTAAATAAAATACTGGGGGACACTGAAGGTGAAATTGTTCTAGCTGGGGACTTTAATGAAGTAATGGATCCAGTACAAGATAAGAGCTTATTCAGACCTCTTCTCATGACTAAGGAGAGAGAGGCCTTACATATGTTGAATAGAGATGTAGGACTAATAGATATATGGAGGCTGACAAACCCAAATGTGAAGGATTTTACTTTCTTCTCCCACTGCCATAAAACCTATTCCAGAATAGATTTTGTTCTAATAAGTACTTCTCTGGCAGACACTGTGGCTGACTGTGAGATAAAAGCAATTTCCCATACAGATCATGCACCAATCGAGCTAATTATTAAGGCCAATCTAAAAACTGAAAGGAGAGGTAGACTAAACACTGGATTAATGTCAGACTCAACTTTTAGAAAGACAATAGAAGAAGACTTAAGAACCTTTTTTGAAATCAACATTGGTAGCATTGAAGATATAACCACTGTATGGGAAGCCTCAAAGGCATACGTAAGAGGGAAATTCATAGCACAGGCCGCTAAAAATAAAAGAAAGAATTCTACCTGGATTAAGAATTTAGAAAAGGAGATAAAAGATAAGGAATTAGATCTGTCGGAACACTTTTCTGATGGGAAATTTCAAGAACTCTGCAAGCTTAAATACTCTTTACATGAGATTTATAATAAAAAAGCAGAATATGCACTTTATAGAATGAAAACAAACTTTTATGAAGGTGGAGAAAAAATGGGAAAATTATTAGCTAGACAGTTAAAAGGAAAAGTCTTTGCTAATATACCATACCAGTTATAAAACAGGGGGGGCGCACAATTTTTTGCTGCTAAAGATATAAATAGAATATTTCAACAATATTTTGAGAAGTTATACACTTCTTCCATATCTCCTAATGCCCCACAAGAAGATATAGAACAAATTCTCCTTAAAATAGACGTACCCTAGCTCTCATCTCAGGAGGCAGCTGGATTGGAATCACCCATAACTGAGGCTGAAATAAGGCAGGCAATTTCTTCAATGAAAAATGGGAAGTCACTGGGTTATGATGGACTCCCAGTGGAATACTATAAAGTCTTTGCAGATATTGTTGTACCAGTATTACAGAGGGTGTATCAGGAGATATTTGACAGAGGGTCGTGTAGCTCCAACTTTTAATGAAGCGGTAATCTCACGAATTCCCAAAACAGGTAAAGATGCAGCGGATCCCTCCAATTTTAGACCTATAAGCCTGCTCAATCTTGATCGTAAGATTCTTACAAAAATTTTAGCGACATGTTTACAATTGGTTTTACCGCGTATCATTCACCCCAATCAGGTTGGTTTTATGAAAAATAGAACTTCGACTGATAATGTTAGACTCCTGTTACACATAAAGTGGCTGAGTCAATCCCAAAATGCGCCTATAACTGCCATTTCCTTGGACGCAGAGAAGGTCTTTGATAGGGTGGAATGGCAATCTCATTTCGGCTTCAACGCTAACTTCATTAAATGGATAAAAATGCTGTATAAAGAACCCAAGGCAGCAGTGATGACAAATGGAATAATCTCCCCCTTCTTTAATTTGACCCGAGGAACTCGACAGGGATGTTCATTGAGCCCATTATTGTTCATCATCTTTTTAGAGGTTCTAGCAGTGTCTGTTAGAGCACACCCTGGGATAAGAGGAGTAAGGGGAGGAGACAAAGAACATAAATTGTTATTATATGCTGATGATATTTTAGCATTAGTATCTGAGCCTTTAACCTCTCTGCCACATCTGATGGACACCATACAATCCTTTTCAAAATTTTCAGGCTACTCCATCCAAGTCATGTATTTCACCTATGGTGGAGAAGTTTAATTTTAGATGGGTACAACAGGGAATGAAGTATCTTGGCATCAAACTTTCTGAGGATATAGACAAAATAGTGGCAAACTTTAACCCCTTACTTCAAAAGATAAAAGTAAACCTTGATAAGTGGGGAAAATAAAAACTAACATTGTGGGGAAAAATTAATGTTATAAAAATTATAGTTGCCTGACAGTTCAATTATGTGGCAATGATGCTACCAATTAAGATACCATCCACCAATTTTAGACGACTGGATGATGTAATTAAAAGATTTTTATGGAGTGGGAAAAGACCATGAATTAAACTGAGAAAGTTATGTGCACATAAAGAGAAGGGAGGGCTGGGCCTCCCAGATCTTAGCTTGTATTATTTAGCTTTTGAGATGGCCAAAATAGCAAGGTACTGGCAAGCTGCAGAGAGGGAAGCAGCTTGGATGAATGTAGAAAAGGAGATATACAGGTACTACTCGGAAAATTAGAATATCCTGAAAAAGTGCATGCATTTCTGTAACTCACCTTTAAAGGTGAAATGTACATATTATATAGACAAATAGTATGCAAATCAATATATTTAAAGCTTTTATTTGTTTTGATTTTGCTGATTAGGACTTGCAGCTTCAGAAAACTTCAAATTCAAAAACAGAGAAAATTAGAATATTGCTTGAAATCAATAAAAAAAAGGATTTTAAATACAAAAATGTCAGGCCTCTGAAAGTAAAATCTTGCATCTGTACTTAGTACTTGGTTGGGGCCCCTTTTGCACGAATGACTGCCTTAATCCGGCGTGGCATGGATGCTACCAGCTTGTGGCATATCTCAGGTGTTATGGAAGACCAACATGCTTCAATTGCGGCCTTGAGCTCTTCTTTATTGTTTGGTCTTGTCCCATTCAGCTTTCTCTTGGCAATGCCCCACAGATTTTCTATGGGGTTCAGGTCAGGTGAGTTTGCGGGCCAATCAAGCACAGTAATCCCATGGTTGTTGAACCAGGATTTTGTACTTTTGGCAGTGTGGGCAGGTGCCAAGTCCTGCTGGAAGATGAAGTCCGCATCCCCATAAAGCTGGTCCGCTGAAGCAAGCATGAAGTGCTCTAAAATGTCCTGGTAGACGGCTGCGTTTATGCAGGACTTGATAAAGCACAGAGGACCAACACCAGCAGCTGACATGGATCCCCAAGTCATCACAGACTGGGGAAACTTAACACTGGCCTTCATCTTCATTCATCTTCTATTTTGCGCCTCTCCAGTCGTCCTCCAGACTCTGGGACCTTTGTTGCCAAATGAGATGCAAAACTTGCTCTCATCAGAAAAGAGGACTTTGGACCACTGGGGAACAGTCCAGTCTTTCTTTTCTCTAGCCCAGCTAAGGCGCCTCTGGCGTTGCTTGCTGGTGAGGAGCGGCTTGACAACAGGAATTCGACATCTGAACCCCATGTCCAGCATCCGCCTGCGTGTCGTTTCTCTTGAAGCAGCAACTCCAGCCAGCAAGTCCACTCCTTATGAAGTTCCCCCGCACTTTTGAATGGCCCTTTCCTGACCATCCTCAACAGGCTGTGGTCATCCCTCTGGCTTGTACACCGTTTTCTTCCACACTTCTGCCTTCCACTTAACTGTCCATTAATGTGCTTTGAGACAGCACTCTGAGAACACCCAGCTTCTTTTGCTATCACTTTTTGTGTCTTACCCACCTTGTGCAGGGAGTCAATGATGGTTTTCTGCACAACTGTCAGATCAGCAGTCTTCCCCATGATTGTGAATTCTTCTAAACCAAACAAGACACAGACTTTTTAAAGGCTCAGGACCCTTTTGCAGGTGTTTTGGATTACTTATCTGATTAGTGTGTGACACTTTGAGCCTACAATACTGAAGCTTTTCACAGTATTCTAATTTTCTGAGTTTTGGGGTTTGAGGTTTTAATAAGCTGTAAATCATAATCAGCAAAATTACAACAAAAAATGCTTGAGATATCTCACTTTGCATGTAATGAGTCTATAAAATGTATTGGTTTCACCTTTTATGTTGGATTGCCTGAATAAAACAACTTTTACACGATATTCTAATTTTCTGAGTAGTACCGGTACTCGCCTTTTCAACCCGTAGAGGCTCTAACATTACAAATCCAATACTTCTACATTCAAGGGATGTCTGGAGCAAAGTACATAAAATGTTTAAACTTCCACACACTTTACAAAGATATTCACCATTGTGGCATAATCCTGATGTCTGTATTGGGAAGACACAGTGTGTATTGGACACAGTGGCACTCTAGAGGTTTAAGCACCATTAACGATCTATTTGAAGAGGGAGCGTTCTCGTCATATGATAAGCTGTTGCAGAAATTTAATTTAGTGGGAAAAGATAACTTCTGGAAATTTTTGCAAATAAGGAGCTGTATTACCTTAAAGCCATACAATATTACTGATAATATGGTGATAGAATATATGAAACTTCCACTTGGAAAGCGAACATTGATTCTTCTCTCAGCAATGATTCTAATCAGTTAAAGATGATTTGGCAGAGGGACCTTGGTGGAGAGATTGAAAGTGATAGATGGGCAATAATTGTGGCTGATTGTGGTAAATATGTGAGAGAGGCAAGGGGTAAACTTACACAATATAACTTATTACATAGATATTATTACACACCATCCAGACTGTATAGGATGAAACTATTGGGTGACGATTTGTGTTGGAAATGCAAAGAGGAAACTGGAACCTTTCTTCACTGTATGTGGGAATGTGTCTTAATCAGACCTTTCTGGACTCAGATTCTAAATATTTTAAGTAACTGGCTTGGAGCAGAAATTTCCTTAAGTCCAGAGCTCTGTTTACTGGGGGATGAATCTCATTTACCCAATATAACCAAATGTAACTTTTCTGTAATTTCGGTGGGTGCAACAACAGCTTGTCGAGTCATTTTAAGACATCGGAAGGCATCAGAAATTCCACAGGTAAAAGAATGGGTCTATGCAATGACTGAAACTGCATCCTATGAATGTTTGCTTAGTAGATTAAGTGATGACAAGGGGGAGGGGGTGACCCCTTGGTACAGGTTCTGGGACTACATGAAGGTAAATAATGACCCTCACTAGGATTCTGTGGGTTTTTTGTTTTTTTGTTTTTTTTCTGTTGTGCTTCCCTAAAGTGGGATCCTGTAATACTTTATACCCCAGTAACATGTAATACATCTATATGATGTATGCAGAAGCATGTTAGGTATGTGTGTGTGTGGTGGTATGCATGTATGAAGCTATGAGTGCATGTGCAGGTGCGTGTATGTGTATAGATACAGCACATGTACATATTAGTTGATATTATTATGTACCTACTTTCTTTTGTATTTGCTACCTGTCTTTGAGACAAAAATGTGCTAAGTCTGTTGCTAGAGTTAATTCTTAACTATACATTATCTGTTCCTGTATGGAGAATGAGCTTGATACATGGCAAATGAGTTTGCCATGTATCAAGCCTTTGAAAAGTTCAATAAAAACTTTAAAAAAAAAAAAAAAAAAAGATTGGTCCATGCACACAAGGGTTAATCATGGAGCTCCACAGGGTTCTGTGCTTGGACCGTTTCTGTTCACCTTATACATGCTTCCCCTAAGCAACATTTTTAGGAAGCACAGCATAAAATCCAATGCTATGCTGACAATACAAAGCTATTTTTATCTATGAAGCCAAAAAAAACAGATCAGTTAGTCAGACTTCAGACATGTCTTACAGACATAAAGGCCTGATGACCTGTAATGTTTTACTCCTAAACACAAACAAAACTGAGGTGAGAGACAGGTTATCTGACCATAGAGTCACTCTGGATTGCATTACCCTGGCCTCCAGTTCAACCCTGAGGAACCCTGGAGTTATGTTTGAACAGGACACATCATATTTCTCCAGTTTTAGCTTCTCTTCATTGGCTCCCTGTAAAGTCCAGAATAGATTTTAAAGTCCTTCTTCTTACCTACAAGGCCCTTAATGGCCAAGCTCCATTGTACATCAAGGAGATGCTAATTCCTTATTACACCAACAGATCACTTCGCTCCCAGAGTGCAGGTTTGCTTGTGGTTCCCAGAGTTTCCTCTCTCCCCTAGTGCTGTGCTTGTTTCTCTCTGGTCTCTCTCCCTGTACCTCTCTACAGATACCTGTGGCTCCAGAGCTGAACATCTGATCTGTGGCTCCACCGACCTGCCCCCTGATATCATTATTGTCCTGCTAACAGTAGCCATACACTGTTAACCCGAAAGTTCTTTCTATGCAAACAGTTTGAGTAAATACCACTTTAAAAAATTAGTTTTGTTCCATTACTTAAACAGTTTGAGTATATGAAGAGTGTATGAGGCAGTCATTGGTTGTACTCATTTTTGTGAGTTTAACAACCTTAAATGATCAGGTTTTACCTCAGGCCACAGCACTGCCCTGTTGTGATTGGCTGAAAACTCAAAACAAGTCTGTGCTTGTCCGTTGGTGGATACAGAGAAAGTTGTGCCATTTTCTTATTTTCACAGAGCAATTTAAGGTCGTTGCACTGCATACTCCTTGGACAATACATTTTCTGTTTGCAAATTTCTGTTTTTTTACCCTTTTAATGGACATTTGCCTGGAGTAAAGAGGTTACCATTTTCTTCATGAACTAGGTGAGTTGTTTTCTCTATTCAAGTACTACTATTTAGAAACGGCTGGAACTTTTCTAGTTTGAAACGTGTACATTTGAATGTGCCTAAATTTGAGGTTGACTTAGGTGAATAATGAGCATTTGATTGTCAGGGATTGATAAACAGTCTTAAATTCAAAATGGGGAATTACATGAGCCAGCTGGGACGGGCTGATGCAAAAATTAACGGTGGTAAACATGGAAAAAAAAATGCTGACGGTGAAGAAAGAAACCAAGACAAGGGGAGTGATGGTCCAACGCTGGCCAGCGCTTTTCACTGAAAGCCAGGTTTGTGAAAGTGTTCTTTAAATGTTTTTCTTATTTGTGTTACATACATCATTGGACAACATGTTCAGAGAAGTTTATTAGTGTTATAAGTAACTCTGCCTGAATATCAAAATTTAGCTTATTTTTAAAAGTTTTTATATATTTTTCAGGTTTACTTGGAGTTTTACAGGGTTGTTGGTAGAAATCTTAAAGAAGAATTCTTTGGTGTTCCTGATGGTTTGTGTCCAAGCTTGATGAAATCTTCAAAAGGAAGACAGGTCGGATAGGCAAGCAGTTAGCTGACCTGCTACAACAGACGGTGCGTTGATATTTCTGTTTTTTCTTGTAAAGATATTGATGGTTGGTTCATCCCTATTACAAAAACTAATTCTCTCACCTTCCCTTGTTGTATTTCTCTGTATGAACAAATAAACTGATATAAGATATAATTCTTTGTTCTACATTTAAGTGTGTGTTATACCTCTTTGCAGAGCACTGAGCCAACAGCCACTAGATGCCTTGTCCTGAGAGGACGTCCAGTCATTCTTGGGGATGATGCATCTGTGTTCTTTAAGAGCAGTTCGGTGAGTAACGTTTTTTGATTATTGTTTGAATCAGTTTTGCCTTTCTCCTATGTTTTGTTTATTTGAGATGATGGGTTATGATAATTAGCATTTATGAAGATGTTTCATTGACCTTAACCTATACATGAACACATACAAAAATGGCTCTAACAGCTCGTTTACACAAAATTACCTAAAATAAAACAGTGAATTATAAAAATCATACTATTAAAGAAAGCCATACAGCTGATTGTAGACAAATTGCTGTTAAGCTGATTATCCTCTTTTTGTCTTGTTTCTTGCATTATGTAGAATCTTAATGAAGGAGACTCCATGGACATTCCAGTGGGAATCTATGAGGACAACAGAGCTGCAAGCCCAGCATCACCACAACATCACATCATTGTTAATACATATTTGTTGCTTTGTTGTGTTTCAATAAAATAAATAAAATGTACTGGATTGTGTGGTCATTGACAAAAGAAGAATTTAATTGCAGTGTTCTTATCTCAAATGTTTTAATTTTTAATATAGTCATATTAAAAATAGGATTTTAAGTGTATTTGACTTATAATATTAAGTTCTGACTATTGTACTTTTAAGTAGACTCCACAGTTTTTTCTATTGCTGATTACTTAAACCATTTAAGTGTATATAACTTAAAATGTTAAATTCTGACCATTGTACATTTAAGTTGACTACACTTAAACAAATTAATTTTCGCTACTGTCAATAACTTAAAAACCATTTGAGGCAATCACTTGACACAAATGGTTTAAGTACAATCAACTTATCCGGGTTTACTGTGTAGGTTGGACTCTGTTGTTGTCAACTCCATCTTTATGTACAACTGTATGTGCTGCACTGTGCTACTGTATCATCTCTCTCTCCCCTCCTGTCTCTCTCTCTCTCTCTCTCTCTCTCCCCTCCTGTCTCTCTCTGTCTTTCTCTCTCCCCCCAGCTGGTCAGGGCAGATCCAGGATCAGTCCCAGGTGTCAGCCTGTTACAGGAAGTCTCTCCTGCCTCTGTCTCCAGGTGTTTGCTGGTGGTAGAGCTGCTGGGTGTGATTAACAGTAATGAGTCTCTGCTCTGTTTGGAAAGAGCCCTGAGATGAGCTTGTTGTGATTTGGCATTACATAAATAAAGTTGAATTGAACTGAATTAAAAAAATCAGGAGGTAAGACACAGACCTGCAGGGGGCGGGGCCTCTGGGCTGTTACCTTTGAATTATCGAGATAAACTGTCATCTGGGTGGAATTCATTTAGCAGGTGGTTAGATCAGATTTATCTTCTAAATAAACCAAAAGTTTTACTGACTGCAAGATGTTACTGGACAGATGTTTAGACATTCACGACATGATGTAAAAGTCAGAGATGTTTGGTGACAGATTCAAAGTGATGGAGTGATCAGCGGCACAGCATTAACGAGTTTTGACTTCTTTAAGCTCCATCACACAGCCGTAGAGGATGAACCTGTCTTTTGAGCTGTCAAACAAATGAATAGTTCAATGATTCAAACTGCTGCTCAGAATTAAATTAAATGATAAAACTATGCAGGATGGTCCAAGTGTCTATGTTTCCATCCACCTGCTTTAATGTTCATTTTAAAATTGTTCAGAAAAATTGATTCAAAAAGTCAAAATATGTTTTTATGTGGTTAATTTAGTACTTCCTGTTTCCTGTCTGAGGTGTAAAAGTTGTTGTGGGGATAAAACCAGAAACAGACCTAGTGAATGAATGATGATGCCATGAATCATGTGACTAAATGGTGAGGAGGCTGAAACCTGCCTCACATTAAACCCAAATGTTTAGCCATGTGTTGCCATGGCAACAGCTGAACACAGCTCAGTCAGCCCTTCGCAGCAGAATCAGATCCTCCCGTAGTCTGCAATAAATCTAACGCAGCTGATTGGTCAACGGGCAGGGCTTCTTATCAGCTGATCTATTATCTGGAGCAGCTTTGGTGTGTAGCATCAGTTACCATGGCAACGAATCCAGTAAGAAGTAAACCACCATCGTAGTCCTGAAAACCCAGAGATAAACCTGAAGCTACCTCATTAACCTCAGATCCTGGTCCAGAGTTCAGGCCTTAGATTCACACAACACAAATGGATGGAAACAGTCAACCAGGGTTTGATTTCATGTTAATGAAACTGATGCTGAGGTTTCATGCTTTACAGCTCGGATCAGGATAAAAGGTTCAGCTTAAACACCCAAAGCTGATGCACAGTCTGTCATTTCATTTGTTGATTAATCTGAAAGAGTCTGAAGATGTTCTCATGTTCAGAATGATGTTTCTATTTCACTTCTTGCTCTGCTCTTTCTGTCTTCTTATGCAGCAGATAATCCATCCTCAGGGCTGATCCTTGATTGTATTGTAAACTAAGAGCAGCACTTAAACCTTTTATCCTGCTCAGACCAGAATCACACACAGGTGGTCATTTGTTGAGGGGCAGGAAGTGATCGGCAGGGCCCTGACAGGAAGTGATTGCCCCAGGGGCACCTCAAGGATTTAGGCTGGGTGCTTTCTGTGACTTGTCCTCTTCAGTTTAACAACAGGTCCGTCAGTAAGGCAGGCAGACAGACAGGCAGACAGGCAGGCAGATAGACAGACAGGCAGACAGGCAGGCAGACAGGCAGGCAGACAGGCAGAGCTTTATGCTCTGTAATAAATCTCCTCATGAATAAAAGTTAAACCTCCAACATGTTTATTTTTGCACAGAAAAACCAAAACACAAAGATTGTATTTATGAATATATATGAACATTTGTGTGTGTGTGTGTGTGTGTGTGTGTGTGTGTGTGTGTGTCCTCTCTTCCTTCAGTCTTAACTCCTCCTGCCTGAGAGGTGAGGATGCAGGAATCAAAGTCACCCACAAGGATTTTCCTCCACAGTGCTGATAACACACAGTTTAGATTCAAACAGCTGTCAGCTGCAGAAACACTGGATGTCATTCAGATAAAAATGAATATATATTAATAATAACTAATAAACAGTTTGATTAAATCTGCTGATGAACACTGCATTTAAATCTACAGAGTTATTTCTCTTCAGTGAGAAAATCACTCATCTAAGCAGCAGAGCTGGAATTAACACTGATTGACTGTATTTGCAGAGATTGTAGTTTTGTCTCTGCAGGCAGCAATGTATTAGACCTTAGTTTGATATCAGAAAAGTAATTACAGAGACAGATCTAAATAAACATTGGTTAAACACTTTCAGCCATTAACATATATGTTAATCGTTTACATAACAGAACCCAGGGATTGCTTCTTGTTCTTACCTGGACAGGTAATGCCCTGATGATGGCACCTCGTGTTTGTTGGGTTTGTCGTAGCAGTTCACCATGTTCTGGATCAGAGCCAGGTCTGGTCGCACCACTGTTGCTGCGGCGACGGCCATGGTGACAAGCTGCAGGGCATCTCTGACGTAGAAGTCAAGTGGTTTCCTTTCCACCTCACCATAGGCCAACAGGCCGAGCGGCAGCCCAATGGCATGCAGTGCATCAGGGCTGAGTGGCTGGCCCAGGACCCAGTGAACCATGGGTAATGTAAGACCCAGGTCATGGGCACTGTGCAGCACTGCTGCCGCACACAGTGGGTCAGCTCCAAACAGCAGCACTGACGCTGGTGAGGACTGGTTCTGTCTAAAGTGTCGAGACAGGAAGTCGTGGATCTGAGTGTCGTCATGTGATGACTGTGTGAGGTTCAGGATGGCGTGCAGGTGCCAGGTGGCTCTGCCTCCACTGTTCCTTGATGTTTCAGGCCCGCTCTGACCATCCAGGAGCTGCAAGAGACCCCGAGACTCCTCCCATCCCCGACACAGAACTGCAGTGCCTTCCTTCCAGCCGGACCGTTGCAGAACTGTTAGCAGCAGTTCGGACAGACCAGACTCTGGAACCCCCGTCACCATCTGCAGGTGGAACCGGTTCTTGACAGAACCCGGAATAAGAACCAGCCGTAGAATCAGGAGGAAAACCAGGACAAGAACCAGGAGGAGAAGAGGGAGTTGAAGCAGTAGGCAAACCAGCAGAAGGACCAGCAGGAGAACCAGGATGAGAAAAGAGCAGATATGTCAGGATTCAAGGTCAAACAGAACAGATAAATTATCAATCAATCATTAGATAATCAATCACAAAACAGAGTACTAGATACCATCTGGTGTCTGGGGGTTTAATTGGTTTCTGAACAGTACCATTCTACAAAACAACAAAGAGCCAATCTGAGTGCCATCAGAAACCATTACACACCATTACACACAATCAGAGAACAATCAGAGAACACAAGAACAACCCACTGAACCTCACATCAAATGACTGATGTAGCAACAACTTGTAAATGGCCACATGGTGGCACCTTAGGGACAACATGGTCGTACTGTTGGAACCAGGTTTTGGGATCCAGTAAGTTTAAAGGAAATGTTCATTAGAGTTTGGCTGATGGACACCAACACCAGCACATGAGGCTACATCCAAAATTAACTCCCCATTGGAGACATTATTCACTGTGACTAGTACTGAAAATACTGTTGTTAGCACATGACTTCTCAATAAATGGGCTGTCTAAAGTCTTAAAATCATTCAAAGATCTTTAAAAAATACGCAAACAATTAGATTAATGATGAACCATATTTTAATTAATTCATATGAAGACAAGAAACAGAAAGTAAATCTCAAGTAAATCTCATTTACAAGATTTCACATCATGTTTTATCTCTGCACACAAGCCAATACATGAGCGATACCTCAAAGAGTCAAGACTGCGTCTCAATACAACTAAAAAAAATCTATCCTAACTTCTACTAACTACAGAAAGTGGCTAATTAACATTTCATACAGTTATGATACATGAATTGCCATCTTATCATGAGGGCGGGGTTTGAGTCCCCTAAGGATCTTGGGAGCTATGTTGTCAGGGGCATCATGCCCCTGGTAGGGTCTCCCTAAGCATATTGGTCCTAGGTGAAGGGCCAGACTAAGTGCGACTCAAGAAGACCCATGATGGCAAAGAAAATCAAGGACAAATACACCCTGTCAGGAGGGATATCAGGGCCCTGCTTAGGAGCCAGGCCTAGGAAAGGGACCCACCAGCGAGTGTCTGGTGGCAGGTCCTTCACCCATGGGTTCACAGGGTTCTGGTGCTATGCAGATCGAGTGGCAGTCAAAGGCGGGGGCCTTGGTGGTCCAATCCCTGGTTATGGAAACTGGCTTTCAGGACACGGAATGTCACCTTTCTGGTGGGAATGAAGCCCAGGCTTGTGCTGGAGATTGAGAGATGCTGGCTAGATATAGCAGGATGCACCTTTTGGGTTCTAGTACCAAAGATCTTGAGAGGGGTTGGACTCTATGTTTTGCTGGAGTTTCCCTGGGTGAGAGGCAGAGAGCGGGAGTGGGCTTACTGATAGCTCCTTGCCTGTGTGTTGGAGGTCACCCCAGAGGGTGAGAGGGTTGCTTCCCCGCACCTTCAGTTTGGGGAACAGGTCCTGACTGTTGTCCTCGCCTATATCCATAGGACAGGTGCTGGAAGGTGCCCCTAATAGGGGATACCATTGTTCTACTGGGGGACTTCAGGTGTCACATGGGCAATGACAGCATGACCTGAAGGGGTGTGATTGGGAGGAGGGCCCGCCCGATATAAACCCAAGTAGTGTTCAGCTGTTGGACTTCTGTGCTGGCCATAGTTTAGCCATAACGAACACCATGTTTGAGCATAAGGGTGTCCATAATTGCACCTGGCACCAGCACACCCTAGGTTGCCAGTCAGTGATCAGCTTTAGGACATAAAATAAGAGCGGGTCATGTTTTGTGCTGCCATTGCTGATACAGTTGTTCACAGCTGTGGTTGCAAGGTTGCTGGGGCTAGTTGCCCAAACCCACTGGTGGACACTAGAGGTGAAAGGTGCCATCAAGCTGAAGAAGGAGTCCTACAGGGCATAGTTGGTTTGTGTTAGTTCCCCCCAGAGGCAGGTGACAGCTTCCAGCAGGTGATGCACGGCTTTAGCAGTTCCAGAGGCAAAAACTCGGATGTAGGATGAGGTTGGTGAGCATGGAGGCCATGGAGGGGACTTCCAGTCTGCCCCAAAGAAATTCTAGCAAACTGCCCAGCCGACCTCGACTGAGAATATAGTTGGGCGGTGGAAGGAATACTTTGAGAATCACATCTAGGCCACAAACACATATTCCACAAAGGAAGCAGAGCCCGGGGACTCTGGGGTTGGCCCTGTCATCACTGGGGCTAAGGTCTCTGGGGCAGTTAAACAACTCCGCAGCAGTGGTGCCCCGGGGGTGGATGAGATTCACCCCAAGTTCCTCAAGACTCTGGACGTTGTCAGGCTGTCCTGGCTGACATGCCTCTTTTACATTGTATGGATATCAGAGACAGTGCTGCTGCAGTGGCAAACTGTGGTGGTGGTTCCCCTTTTCAAGAAGGGGGACCAGATGGTGTGTTCCAACTACAGGGGGATCACACTCGTCAGCCTCCCTGGGAACATCTATGCCAGGGTACTGAAGAAGAAAGTCTGTCTGTTAGTCGAACCTCAGATTCAGGAGGAACAATATGGTTTTCATCCAGGCCATGGAACACTGGACCAGCTCAACACCCATGGGAGGGATGAGTGGAGTTTCCCCAACCACTCTACATGTGTTTTGTAGATCTTGGAAAAGGTTTACAACCATGTCCCTCACAGTGTCCTGTGGGGTGGTACTCCAGGAGTATGGGGTAGATGGCCCATTGCAAGGGTCCATTTGATCTCTGTACTGTCAGAGTAAGACTCATTCCCAGATTGTGTTGTACCCTGCCCTTTGTCATTGGTTCTGTTCATAATTTTGATGGACAGAATTTCTAGGTGCAGCCAAGCGGTGGACGGTGAAGAAGAATGCCTTTTATTGTCACTGCACACATGTACAATGTACACTATACACATGCACAATGAGATAAGAGCCACTCGCTCTACAGTGCAGACGTGTAAGAAATATTTACAACATATAGTAAAAAAATAAATAAAAATGAACAAATAAGTAAGTATTAGTGCAAGACAGGACAATGATAGGAGAGGGGGTGGGGCGAGGTGCACAGATTGAGGTAGAAGAGGAGGTGGGGTGAGGTGCACAGATTGAGGTAGAAGAGGAGGTGGGGTGAGGTGCACAAATTGAGGTAGTATAGGCGAGGGTAACATAGTGCATTGATTTTCAGGTAATTGCACATTAATATTGAAGTTATTGCACATTGAATATTGAATTTATATTGCACATCTGAATTTATATTGCACATGCGTTTGTATTGCACAGTTGTAGCATAGGACACACAAGGAGAGATGTGCTTGAGTTTCCCTGGGCTGGGACGCTCGGACTGTGTGTTGTGTGTGTGGTCAGTGCATGTGTGAGTTCAAAGTGGTTATGACTTTTGGGAAGAAACTGTTTTTAAGTCGGTTGGTCCTTGTTTTGATGCACCTGTAGTGCCTTCCTGAGGGCAACAGGTCAAACAGTTCAGAGCCGGGGTGTGTGCTGTCCTTGATAATGTTCTTAGCTCTGCTAAGGCAGCGGGAGGTGTAGATGTCCGTCAGGGAGGGCAGAGGGCAGCCGATGATCTTCTGTGCTGTCTTAACTACCCTCTGGAGCTCCTCTCTACCTCCCTGTCCGCCGTGGTGCAGCTGCCGTACCATACTGTGATACAGTATGTCAGCAGACTCTCGATGGACGCGCGGTAGAAGGTCAGCAGCAGGCCAAGGTTCAGGTTGTGCTTCCTGAGGACCCTCAGGAAGTGAAGTCGCTGCTGGGCCTTCTTGATTATTGCTGAGATGTTCTCTGTCCATGAGATGTCCTCGGAGATGAGAACACTGAGGTACCGGAAGGTGTGGACCCTCTCCACACACTCGCCGTTGATGTAGAGGGGGGCTAGGTCTGTGCTGTGCCTCCTGAAGTCAACAATGATCTCCTTGGTTTTCTTGGTGTTCAGAGCTAGGTTATTCTCTGAACACCAGGCTGCCAACTTCAGGACCTCCTCCCTGTAGGCTGCTTCGTCTCCCTTTGAAATGAGTCCGACCACTGTTGTGTCATCAGCAAACTTCACAATGAGGTTGCTGTCGTTGGCCGGGCTGTAGTCATGGGTATAGAGACAGTACAGGAGGGGGCTCAACACACAGCCCTGTGGGGATCCGGTGCTCAGCATGCGAGTGGAAGAGAGGCAGTGCAGTAAGCGAACTGATGGGGGTCGAAGTCTGAGGGGAGGTAGTCTTTGATTTGCTGGAGAACCAGTCTCTCAAAGCACTTCATGATTACCGGTGTGAGGGCCACAGGATGATAGTCATTGAGGCTGGCGATGGGAGACTTTTTCGGCGCTGGAATGATCGTGGCTGATTTCAGACAGGACGGGATGACTGACCGGGCCAGGGAGAGATTGAAAATCTCTGTGAAGATGTGGGCGAGCTGAGAGGCACACGCTCTGAGCACCTTACCAGGTACGCCATCTGGACCAACAGCCTTATTTGGGTTCACTGCTAGGAGCATGCGTCTGACATCATGCTGCGTTACAGTAAGTGGAGTGGTGCAGGAACCGGGTGGGTGTGGGAGTTGGGGCAGGGCTGGAGCAGATGAGTGCTGCTGTTGTGATGTTCCAAAGCGGGCAAAGAAGCTATTTAGCTCCTCAGCCAGTGGCGCACTCAGGTCTCTTGATGTCACTTGACAGCCTCTGTAGTTTGTGATCTTTTGTATGCCCATCCACACCTCCCGTGTATTGTGGCTGGACAGATGGGACTCTATGCTCCTCTTATGGTCCATCTTGGCTTTCTTAATGCCCTTTTTCAGGTCGGCTCGGGCAGCTCTGTACAGGGCTCTGTCACCTGACCTGAAGGCAGCGTCGTGGGCCCTGAGGAGTGTGAGGACCTGGCTGGTCATCCAGGGCTTCTGGTTTGGAAAAAACTGGATGTTTTTGTCCACAGTCACATTCCCGATACAGAACTTGATGTAGTCCAGCACCGTTTCTGTGAGCGTGTCCAGCTCCTGGTGTTCAAACATATCCCAATCTGTCTGCTCAAAGCACTCTTGTAGTTTAGGGAGTGCATTGTCAGGCCAGGTTGTAACAGTCTTTGTGGTGGGCCTGGCACTGCGTCTGAGGGGGGTGTAGGCTGGGGCCATCAGGAGGGAGAGGTGGTCTGATTGTCCAAGGTGGGGGAGGGGTATGGCTCTGTACGCATGCTTGATATTGGAATAAACATGATCCAGAGTGTTCTCCCCTCTAGTAGAACACTTGACATGTTGATAAAATTTCAGCAGTACAGTCTTTAAGCTAGCCTTGTTGAAGTCTCCTGCAATTATGTGAACGCCGTCGGGGTGTACCTGCTGCTGTTCGTTAATGGCGTTCAGCAGGAGACAGAGCGCCGTGTTTACGTTGGCGTCGGGTGGGATATACACAGCCGTGATAATCACAACTGTTAGCGCTCTCGGTAGGAAAAAAGGCCGGCATCTTATGGACATGTACTCGAGGTCAGGGGTGCATTGTTTATCAACAATTGTCCCGTTGTTACACCAGTTCTCATGCATGTAAATACAGAGCCCACCTCCCCTACTCTTACCGGAGTCCTTTGTTCTGTCCCAGCGGAGCAGCGTGCGGCCTGCTAGCTGCATGCTAGCATCGGGTAGTCCGGGGTGAAGCCAGGTTTCCGTGATAATCATAACACAACAGTCCCGCACATAGCGATTTCCAGCGAGTTGTAGCTCCAGGTAGTCTGTTTTGTGCACCAGGGATCTGGCATTGGAGAGGTACAGGCTCGGTAGAGGTGGCTTGTGTGGACGTTTCCTCAGTCTAAGCATGACGCCAGACCTGCAGCCCCGCTTCTGCTTCCTCTCCCTCCTCCGTCTTCTCTGCCTCCTAGATCCAACAACAAACCATGGAGAGCCCGCTGGTCTCGCTATGTCCTCCGGGATGTTATGTGTTTGATGAAAACCACTCGAAACAAGCATCTGGTGGCTGTTCCCAATGTCCAGAAGTTCTTGGCATGTGTAACGAATGTTCGTGGAGTTAGTAGTGCACAAACAAACAGATGAGACGCACAAAAACAACAAAAAAACGCACTGAAAGGGAGAGCCGTAAGCCGCTGCATTCGTCCGCGCCGCCATCTTGGATCCCGCAACGGGCCTAGGATCCCGTTGCTGCTTTTCGCAGATGACGTGGCTTCATGGCTTCATCAAACATTGACCTCCAGCTTGCAGTGTGACAGTTTGCAACTGAGTCTGAAACGGTGGGGGTGAAGATCAGCAGGAGGAGGTCAAGTATCTTGGGGTTTGGTTCATGAGTGGGGGAAAGTGGAGCAGGGGATTGACAGACAGATTGGGGCAGCATCAGCAGTGATGTGTACACTCCACTGGTCCGTTGCTGTTAAGAGAGAACTGAGCTGGTAGGCAAAACTCTCAATTTATCATCAGTTTACATTTCAGCCCTCACCTATGGCTATGAGCTGCGGGTAGTGACTGAAAGAACAAGATTGTCAGTACAAGCAGCAAATATAAATTTTCACTGCAGTGTGGCTGGGCTCAGCCTTAGAGACAGGGTGAGGAGCTCAGAGTAGAGCTGCTGCTCCACTGCCTTGAGAGGAACCAGCTGAGGTGGTTCAGGCATCTGGTCAGGATGCCTCCCAGACGTCTCCTTGTGGGTGCGTCCATCTGGAAGGAGACCCCAGGACAGACCCAGGACACACTGAAGAGACTACATCTCTTGGGTGACCGAGAAACGCGTTGATATCATACTGAGAAGACCCAGACCCGGATAAGAGGAGGAAGATGAGACGAGACAGTAATTTATATGTTTAATATGATAATTAAAATGTTTCAGACAATCATGGAAAGCTATCACACAGGCAATCATCTTTTTGTTCTGTACATTTTATTAGAGTACCGCGACAAAGTTAATGGTCTCTGCTGTGCATTTTCTTGATGCATCACTAGTCACTGACATTGCCGTGACATCTGGTGATGTCACTGCTAAATTCTGGCTAGATCACACCATCTATATGTTCTGAGCGCAGCCACCAATACTGACCGTTTCCTTCGTAGGAAACTTTGGGATTTTCAGACCTGGACTTTTGTTTTGGTTTTGAATTTCTAGTCTAGTCTAAACCTTCAAACCTCTTAACCAGTAAAACATTCAACAGACTCCAACAAAGTGTGTATGAGAAGACTGAGAGGTAAATAAATGAGAGTAGTAGAGAAACACAGTGTTTTGTCCTGAGACTGTAGTGAGGCTTGAGGCTGAACATCATTGGTTTCATCATCAGAGAGACTCAACAGAAAAACATCCAATAGGGAGACACAAGAAACATTTCCATTCTTTCATCAAGTCGACTGAAGACAAACATCAAGTTTTCAACACAACCCCTCCAGTAAAGTCTGAAATGTCATGTTTGGATGAATCAAGACCTTGACAAACACAAACATCTGAGTGAAAAACATGTTGAGCTTCATTCCTGCTCTTTTCTCTTCAGATAAAATCACTGATCGCTCTATTACAGTGTTAAAAACTACCAGGACTGTTTAAGGGCAACATGGTAATGAGGTAATAAATTAGTTGTGATAACGACTTTAATTAGCTGAACTCTGGCCCCACAGAGGAAATTAAAGTTTAACCAATCAGCTGTATTTTATAATTAAAAAGCTTTTGGTTCTAAGATTATATGTCTGTCAGAGTAAATCAATAAAATACAGTATGTCAGTATGACGAGTATTCACTTCACCTTACACCACTCCACATCCTTTTACTTCACTTTACATCATTCCACATCCTTTTACTTCACTTTACATCACTCCACATCCCTTCACTTCACTTTACATCACTCCACATCGCTTCACAGCGTTTGCAGGTGAGTGACTGTGACGGTGTAGCAGGGGATTCAGTGCAGGTCTGGCAGCAGTTTGAAGGTCACCGTCACATTAAACTCTGCTGTTCTTTCTGTTTCACTCTGACATGAAAGCACAGTTTAATTCTGTCTGTAAATGAGTCAATTGTCTGATTCTCGCTTCACAGCAGCATTTCTCCCCCCAACCAACCATCACCCAAACTCCACCTGACACAAAGTTAACAGGCTGCAGACACAGGAGACGAAACTCAGATTACACTTCCACCCTCCTCCTCTCTGACTGCAGTAGAAGAAATGGACCTGTTTCAGTCTGATTCTACCTGATTGGAGGAGCGGTGATGTCATCAATCACACCTGTCTAGCAGATGCTGAGATGAGGAATCAAAGACTCAGAAAACAACCAAAACAATGACATTAGCTTCATCGATTGATTGCCTGGTATATTCTGCACCATTCTCTCAGCTACCAGCTGCTGTTCACCTGCATGATGACTTTTTAGCACACAGTTTAAAAAATCCATTATAATTCTACTCTAAATGAAAAAAAAAGTTTATTTCCATCACATATATCATATACTGTATATATATCACCATCTATGTGTTTAAATGAGTTTACTTACCACAATTAGAATTAAATTGTTTTAAATGTTTTCTACAAAACTAAAAAAGTGTTATACAGCTGGAAGCAGTCACATGGGTGGTGTCTGCATGTAGGTTGGTCAGGGTGCTGATGGACTTTCTGTTGACGAACTCCTGTTCTCATCTATTTTTGTCTGTTCTCGTTCAGTTAACAAGGAACAAGAGGTGCTGAGCAGGTCGGCTCCTGAACAGGTAGGACAATAAACTGGTGTGTAATTGGACGTCAGTCAGTTTTCACTGAGGTTGCCAGTGAGTTTGGTCTGTTTGTGTCCTTGTTTAGGTGAGAGCCATCACTCCTCTGAGATTCTGACACTTTAATCTTTGATCTGTGAGTTAATCTCAGGTTCTGTTTGTCAGGCGTTGTGAGTTTGAGTCCCTGCACATCCACATCCTGTTCTTCTTGATTAGAGTTAATCACCTGCAGCTGCAAACAACCTGCAACAGAAGAAGAAAAGGCTTCCGATAGCAGGAGAGAGAGAGATCAAAGAGATGCTCTCTCTCTCTTTCTCTGTTGTTATGGCAATGCAGGACACGTTGCTCGTCACTGTGACGACGCTCTGACAGGCGAATCTTTCAGGATTTAAATCGTCAATCCTCCAAATAGAGACGTGCCTGTTTGAGGATAAACGAGGAGAGTCCTACTATCTGATGGGATGCCTGACAGCCACAGACACACACATCACTTTACTTCACTCTACAGTCTTTACTTTAGTTACACTTCACCTCACTTCACTTTGTGTCACATCATTTACCATCATTTTAGATCACTTTCACTTACTTTCTGTGTTTTACATCAAATCACTGAAGGTCGACATGTGTTGCTTCACTTTGCTGCCTTTCACTCTTTGCACTTCAGTTCACTTCAGTTCATCTACATCACCCTCTGTCACAGTGAACTGTTTGCTGCTCCACCAAGCCAGAGACACCAGACGGACATGGATCAGGATCAGTGTCATCAGTGAGGGGACAAAGGTCGACTGTGTCTGCACTGAATAGTTGCACCTGAACACATCACAAAGACAACAGTGTATGCTCTGCACCTGCGTGAAAAGTAACTTTCTACACCAGCAGGTGGTGCCAGTCTGTGTGTCATTCAACAGGGAACAGGAAGTCGTGGACTGCGGTTATAATCAACAAAACGTCAGAGCGATCTCTGCCACTGATTCAACGGGTTCATTCTGCCAAAATGCCACCGACACGCTTCCGACAAGAACCAACAGTGTGAGAAACACTGAGAAAACAGAAAGACAGACGCTCACCGGTTTGGGTGACCGTCCGGTGTGTCACAGGCTTTACTCTGCAGCAAACTGCAGTGCATGCTGTTTTCAGCATTCCAGCCTGAAGGTGAAACATCAAGGTCACTGAATAAAACTGCAGGTGATCCAGGGTTACAAAAGTTTGATGTGATTTGGGACGATTAAGACCCCCCAACTGGTCAGGGCAGATCCAGGATCAGTCCCAGGTGTCAGCCTGTTACAGGAAGTCTCTCCTGCCTCTGTCTCCAGGTGTTTGCTGGTGGTGGAGCTGCTGGGTGTGATTGACAGTAATGAGTGTGGTCTCTGCTCTGACTGTAAAGAGCCCTGAGATGACTTTGGTTGTGAATTGGTGCTATATAAATAAAGTTGAATTGAGGAGAAGAGGAGAAGAGGAGAGGAGGAGAGGACAAGGTCCAGGAGGAGAAGAGGAGAGGAGGAGGAGAAGAGGAGAGGAGGAGGCGCAGGAGGAGAAGAGGAGAGGAGGAGTGCAAGAGGAGAAGAGGATGGAGGTGATGATGAAGATGATGGTGAGGGTGATGGAGGTGATGATGAAGACGAGTGTGCAACCTCCAATAGCTGCTGTCATTACTTTAAACTGAACAGATAAATGTTAAATCCTGCAGATGCTGAACGGTGAGACAGTTTCTGTGGATTGAAGCAGGAAACGTTTACTGAGGACAAATCAAATCCAGCTGACTCGTCGTTAACACTCTCTCTGCTCTGTTTGTACATTTTTCTAGTCAGCTAAATAAAAGCAGCACACCCCACAGGTCCAGTCTGTCCCGGGGCATCCTGGGAAATGTAGGAAGTGACAGAGTGGAAACGAGTCCTTCTACTGGACAGCAGTAATCCTCTGAGTCATTTCCTGTTGGTGATTGGATTGATGGTCTTAATCCTCACAGATAAAATCTAAATTATACTCAGCAGTAAAAGCATTTTAACACGGATTCACAGGAGGAGTTCACCAAACGTTTGGCTTTAACGCTTTGACAAAAACACTTTTCTGCAGGGGAATTATTATTAGAGCAACAACTTGTCTTCTGGTTTCATACACGTTGGTTTGGTTTAGACCAGAACACCTGAACCTTCTGTCATCGTCAGCATCATCAGCAGTTTCTATTGTTCAGCTGCCAACAGTTTGTTCTTTTCTGCACAAATTTCAATTTGGATTAATTGATTCAGCGGTCCCCCTACAAATACCAATCAACACAACTTCGAACCAAAAGATCAGTGACGTGGCAGAAGCTTTCATTGAGGGATGACATCAGAGTTACGGTGGGATGAGTGGTGACAGACTGCATCTCTCCTCTGGATGAATGCACCTTATTGCAGAGGTGCAGGTGCATTCAAAGCTCAGTTCCTCCACTTACAGCAAAGTTCTGTCATAGTTAGTGTTTTTAAATGAGTCTTAAAGTGATCACGGAGCGTGGTTCCTGGTGGTTCCTGGTGGAGTTCCAGGAACAACGCCAGCGCTCTTCAATCATTTCTCAAAGTAGTCCCGGGTTGTGAGTGTCCAGGTGTGAAGGAGGAGACTCAATAAGGAGCCCGAACATGACAGAGATTGTCTGTAACCACAGTATTACTGTTTTGTTCCTGTGCCACGAGCCTGCATGGGTAAAACTGTGTCACAGAGGTGACATGATGTTTTCACTACATTTCATGTTGCCTGACCAGCCTGCTTGTTCATGTTAGCTTACATTAGCCAGGTAGCTAACATTACCTGGCTAATGTGTCACTGTAAGATCACCTTTCCAGCAACGCTGGAAGCAAATAACAGCAGTTTCCAGGTTGGGGTGATTAATCAGCTGGCTGTCACCAGCACTGGCTCAGAGGCAGAGGGGCCGCCCACTGATTAGAAGGTTGGTGGTTTGATCCCCAGCTGCTATGGGCTGCCTGCCGAAGTGCAGGGCTTATCTAATCTGCTAAACCTATATATTGCGTTTTAATTATAAAAGTACATAAGAAACAAAACCAATGGGCTTGAAAGAGGCCATGTAGGGTTTTCCAGAAGACTATGACAGTAGAGTCACTGGCTGTAATTTGTAGTAAAATGACAGGCTGCAATAAGAAAACAGAGGAGAAACAGTCTCAGCAGAGTCACCACTTCAGCCATCGCCATGTGCTTCTTAAACTATTATTACTGTTATTTCAGACCCGGTCATAGCTCCAGGATGTGCCACTGTCAAATCACCATCTCCACGAGGGCTTGGACGGATTCAGCCCACGTTCCAGCAGATTTCACCTGAACACAGTGGGTTTGATCTGTGTTTGTCTGTCTTTCTGAGTTTAAAGGTTTTTTTTTATTAAAAATAAAGTTTCCAGGGTGTCATCAGTCAGTTTGAGCGTCTGTATTCAGAACAAAGTGAATCAATAAAACACAGAAACAGACATGAGATCAAAGAGAAAGAAGGTGATTCAGTAACGCATGAATAAAATATAAAGGGAAGAAGAGATGAAACAACCCTTAGACACAAACACGAATTCATTTTCAATCACAGTCAAACTTCAAGCGCATGAACAGAAAATTGGTCTGAAACCAGCTGATTCAGTGACTCGGTGTGTCACATCCAACTGATGTTTGTCTGAATCTGACCTAAGGCCTGTTTCCGCTTTTAAAAGCCCGTCTTAGGAAACCTGAGCAGCTGAGTCAGGTTCTGTCTGGCTGTGTCTGGTTGTGTCTCGCTGTGGTGTGTCTGGTTGTGGTGTGTCTGGTTGTGGTGTGTCCGGTTGTGTCTGGTTGTGGTGCGTCTGGTTGTGGTGTGTTTGGCTGTGGTGTGTCTGGTTGTGGTGTGTCTGGTTGTGTCTGGTTGTGGTGCGTCTGGTTGTGTCTGGTTGTGGTGTGTCTGGCTGTGGTGCGTCTGGTTGTGTCTGGTTGTGGTGTGTCTGGCTGTGGTGTGTCTGGTTGTGTCCGGCTGTGGTGTGTCTGGTTGTGGTGTGTCTGGTTGTGTCTCGCTGTGGTGTGTCTGGCTGTGGTGTGTCTGGTTGTGGTGTGTCTGGCTGTGGTGTGTCTGGTTGTGGTGTGTCTGGTTGTGTCTGGTTGTGGTGTGTCTGGTTGTGTCTGGCTGTGGTGTGTCTGGTTGTGGTGTGTCTGGCTGTGGTGTCTCTGGTTGTGGTGTGTCTGGGTGTGTCTGGTTGTGGTGTGTCTGGCTATGGTGTGTCTGGTTGAGGTGTGTCTGGTTGTGGTGTGTCTGGCTGTGGTGTGTCTGGTTGTGGTGTGTCCAGTTGTGTCTTGCTGTGGTGTGTCTGGTTGTGTCTGGCTGTGGTGTGTCTGGTTGTGTCTCGCTGTGGTGTGTCTGGTTCTGTCCGGCTGTGGTGTGTCTGGTTGTGGTGTGTCCGGTTGTGTCTGGTGGTTGTGTCTGACTGTGGTGTGTCTGGTTGTGGTGTGTCCGGTTGTGTCTGGTTGTGGTGTGTCTGGTTGTGGTGTGTCTGGTTGTGTCTGGCTGTGGTGTGTCTGGCTGTGGTGTGTCTGGTTGTGGTGTGTCTGGTTGTGTCTGGTTGTGGTGTGTCTGGTTGTGTCTGGCTGTGGTGTGTCTGGTTGTGGTGTGTCTGGTTGTGTCTCACTGTGGTGTGTCTGGCTGTGGTGTGTCTGGTTGTGGTGTCTCTGGTTGTGGTATGTCCGGTTGTGGTATGTCGTGGTGTGTCTGGCTGTGGTGTGTCTGGTTGAAGTGTGTCTGGTTGTGGTGTGTCTGGTTGTGGTGTGTCTGGCTGTGGTGTGTCTGGTTGTGGTGTGTCCAGTTGTGTCTGGCTGTGGTGTGTCTGGCTGTAGTGTGTCTGGTTGTGGTGTGTCCGGTTGTGTCTGGCGGTTGTGTCTGGTTGTGGTGTGTCTGACTGTGGTGTGTCTGGTTGTGGTGTGTCTGGTTGTGTCTCGCTGTGGTGTGTCTGGCTGTGGTGTGTCTGGTTGTGTCTGGCTGTGGTGTGTCTGGCTGTGGTGTGTCTGGTTGTGGTGTGTCTGGCTGTGGTGTGTCTGGTTGTGGTGTGTCCAGTTGTGTCTTGCTGTGGTGTGTCTGGTTGTGTCTGGCTGTGGTGTGTCTGGTTGTGTCTTGCTGTGGTGTGTCTGGCTGTGGTGTGTCTGGTTGTGGTGTGTCTGGCTGTGGTGTGTCTGGCTGTGGTGTCTCTGGTTGTGGTGTGTCCGGTTGTGTCTGGTTGTGGTGTGTCTGGCTGTGGTGTGTCTGGTTCTGTCTGGCTGTGGTGTGTCTGGTTGTGGTCTGTCCGGTTGTGTCTGGCGGTTGTGTCTGACTGTGGTGTGTCTGGTTGTGGTGTGTCCGGTTGTGTCTGGTTGTGGTGTGTCTGGTTGTGGTGTGTCTGGCTGCGGTGTGTCTGGTTGTGTCTGGTTGTGGTGTGTCTGGTTGTGGTGTGTCTGGCTGTGGTGTGTCTGGTTGTGGTGTGTCTGGTTGTGTCTCGCTGTGGTTTGTCTGGTTGTGGTGTGCCTGGCTGTGGTGTGTCTGGTTGTGATGTGTCTGGTTGTGTCTGGTTGTGATGTGTCTGGTTGTGTCTGGTTGTGGTGTGTCTGGTTGTGTCTGGTTGTGGTGTGTCCGGTTGTGTCTGGTTGTGGTGTGTCAGGCTGTGGTGTGTCTGGCTGTGGTGTGTCAGTCACCCAGAATGCAGTCAAGTTTCAGAGTTACACAGCCGATGCAGACTCCAGATGGTTAAAACAAACATCGACAGTTAGCTATGAGACTTTAGGTCATTAATGAAATGAAGCTTCTCATCTGCATTTTAGCACTTGGAGGTAACAAAAATGTGAAGCACAACAACAATGAAACTAAATGGAAACTAAACGAAGCTTCAGTTTTTGTTAGAAATTGTGTAAAATGTCCTGAATCAGAATGAGATTGTCCTCTAAATCTTAACTGTCTTCACAGAGACACGAGGCTGTCAGATGTAAGAAGCTTCTTAATAGCAACAGTAGATCAAACAGATTAAACACCTGCCGAATGATGAGGGATCAGCATCTGAGCAGCAGGGCAGGTTCAGGAGCATTCAGGGTTGTCACATGAGAATCATCATAATACAGGACCTGAGGATGAAGCAGGACCTGAGAATGAAGGACATGAGAATGAAGCAGGACCTGAGGATGAAGCAGGGCCTGAGAATGAAGCAGGACCTGAGGATGAAGGACCTGAGAATGAAGAAGGACCTGAGAATGAAGAAGGACCTGAGAATGAAGCAAGACCTGAGAATGAAGCAGGACCTGAGGATGAAGCAGGACCTGAGGATGAAGGACCTGAAGATGAAGATGAGCATTGCAACATGAAGTGTTCTGAAGGGGAATTGTGGGTCATGTTCTGAAACACTGGAAAATGATAAATGGGCATTTTTAATTTTGAATGTAAGAAAAAAAGAAATGTTTCTGAAGCAGGTTTCATGAGAAGCTCCAGTGAAGGTTCAGTGAGGAAGACTCTTCACTGCAGGCTCATGGCTTCCTGCCTTCAGTGGGGACACCGGCTGTTCTCATCAATTCAGTGTCTTCAGCCCAACATTGACGCACCGTCACCACTGATTTTGTTCCGTGCTAGATCATCATCATACACCAGTTTCATGTCAAAGTTTTCAAGAAATGAAAAGTCAAAATTAAAGTCACATAAATCCCAAATTCCCTGATGTATAAACACACGCAGGTTGACACACACCACACCACTTGCACCACGTACGTACTTATTTATTATTAGCTTATTAAGTTTCATTCTGGAAAAATAAGAGTTATTAAAAGTCTCAGGACAATATCAACATAAACTGAAAAATCAGAGTGCGAAATGAAAATGAAAGGCAACGAGTGTAAAACTGAGATGATTCTGAGTGAGTGAACAAAATATCCAACAAACCTTCATCTGAACTAAAACCCTGAGGAACCGTTGCAGACGTCAGGCAGAGTCTAAACGAAGCTGCCCCTGATGATGGTGGAAGCCAACTCTCCTCTTTCTGAGCTGATCCCTCTGATCTCCTCCCTTCTCTCTGTGTGACAGATATCGATCAGGGTTTTAGTGGTGTGCTCTGAGCCGTGGCCTTCTGATCCACCCCCATAGAGACTCACTGAAGACCTGGATCCAGACCAGAACCGTGGCTTGGATTGAAAACACACTGAAGACAAAGACCTGCTGAGTCCCTGGAGTCCTGTTCAGGCTCAGAGGCTCAGCCTGTTTTCCTGCAACAACAGAAGTACTGCAGTGTGTTTTATCAGCAAGACTCAGCAGCTCACACTCTTTGTCCTGAGGACCCTGAACGTATCATGGCTGACAACCAGAAAGTCTCTGAGGGGGAGACACCAGCAAACACGGGCGGTAAACAAAGATTCATCCAACACAGACAGATACCAGCTGGACCTGCATCGACACTTTGTACTGAAACTGATTTAACTCGTTTCATAAACGCATTCAATGAATGAACGCGCTCAATGAATGTGGAGAAAGTGTTGAAAATGTTCCTGGTGTGTCATTTCTAAAGGAACATTAAAGGACAAAACACAGTAATTAGCAGGAATTCTGAGACACACAGATCTCAAAACAGACAACCAACATTGTATGGCGTTCAGGGACTACAGTGAGTAGTGTTGTGTTCAGGGACTACATTGAGTGTGTGGCATTCAGGGACTACAGTAATGTTGTTAGAGAGCAGATAACACCCAGTTGGACACTTCACTGCACCCGTTACCACATTGCTCCACGATACGCCATCATCAACCTCCAGATTATGTCATGTGACATTTGTTTTATCAAATCATTTCGAGTTTCCCACGTTGACGTCAGGTCACTGCAGAGGCGGCTGCCCATGCTGCCTGTCAGGCGTCTACATCAGTGCAAATGTGGATCAATTACACAGGAGCCCGTTGACTGGCAGAGACTCAGAAAAGGTTGGCTGGTGTCATGAGCCCGTGCAACATCAATCCATATTTATTAATGTGACTCTGACTCCTTCCACACGCTTCAACCCTTCTTGCTCATGGTGCCTGTGAAGCGTCGTCATGGGGTTAAAATGTAATAAGATGAACGGTGAATCGTCAGAGCTCAGGTGTCCCGTCTCTCTGCTGTGGCTTGGTTTATACTCAGTTTATATTCGGTTTGTAGTTGCGCTGCAGAGTCGTGGCTCAGGTTTTAAAAGCTTCATCTCCTTAAAAGCTCAGCAGAGCCCAAAGTCTGTGCGCCTGATTAAAGAGAACAGACAGATCAATGAGTCCTGCTGCCTGCTGGCTCTGACCCAGCCCACATCCATCACATCCACCACAGAATACATTACACCGCCTGCTGTTTACATCCTACATTTAGGTAATCACTGCTCCCCAGTCACACGGGCTCACAGCCAGCTGGACGCCACGCCGGTTCACCTGCACCTCAGCTGATTCACCTCCACCAGGTTCACATACTCCTGTGAAACACTGATTGGGACGCTCTGACAACAAAAACCTGAACAGACGAGCGACTTTCTGTTTTTTAATTTACACTGAAAGATTCATGTAATGAATCTGAATAATCAGCTCCACCAGCCAGGGGCAAAGAGCTGCAGTGAAAACAAATGGTGGAAGAAGCAACAGCTGCTACAGCGCTGACGTGTGACTTCAGCTGGTGAAGGTGTAAACACAAAGTGAGCAACACAGACGGGTGAAGGTTCCCATCACTGGATATTGATCTGATATTGATCAGTTGTCTGGATCAGCTGATCATGTCTCTAGTCCAAGGCTTAATGAGAGACCGGAGGTCAGGTCCGCCTCTGCCTGTTAGACCCTGTTCTGGATCATCAGGACCAGGTTCAGCAGGAGCTTTAATGTCCTGCAGCAGACATGTGTCCGCAGCATAAAGTAGGTCAAGTTACTCTGAAGCCCTGCCCTCTGCTGACATCACCAGTGGTGGTCTGTGATGGAGGAGGGGTCAAAGGTCAGCTGATGTAGTTGTTGTTGTAGTCTGAATTAACTGAAGTTGCAGTCATTACAGCACAGATGCTTTCTGGGTAAATATGGCCAGCTGCCAGGTCACTTTCACCAGCACAGAGCGTGACAAACAGCATTAACTGTCAACACACTCACACACACACACGACGGCTGAGCTAATCCGCCGCGTCTGATTGGATGAGGAGGTGAAAATGAATAAACAGTAAACAGAAAATGATTTTTGACGTTCACGGATCTGAACAGGAGACGATCTCAGATCTCAGACGTGTTCATCAGAGAATCAGCTTTTACCTCTGCTGATCGATCACTGAGGAGGGGAGGGGCATGAGAACAGGCAGAGAGACAGGCAGGCAGAGAGACAGACAGGCGCAGAGACAGAGAGGCAGGCAGAAAGACAGACAGGCAGAGAGACAGAGAGGCAGGCAGGCAGAGAGACAGGCAGTCAGAGAGACAGAGAGACAGGCAGAGAGACAGACAATTAGACAGTCAGAGAGACAGACAGCAAGACAGACAGAGAGATAGTCAGAAAGACAGGCAGAGAGACAGACAGGCAGAGAGACAGACAATCAGACAGTCAGAGAGACAGAGAGACAGGCAAGAAGGCAGGCAGAGAGACGGGCAGAGAGACAGGCAGGGAGGCAGGCAGAGAGATGGGCAGAGAGACAGGCAGGCAGACAGTCAGAGAGACAGGCAGGCAGACAGTCAGAGAGACAGTCAGGCAGAGAGACAGGCAGACAGAGAGACAGACAGGGCAGAGAAACAGACAGAGAGACAGACAATCAGACAGTCAGAGCGACAGACAGACAGAGAGACAGGCAGGCAGACAGGCAGTGAGACAGGCAGGCAGAGAGACAGACAGAAAGACAGGCAGTGAGACATGCAGGCAGAGAGACAGACAATCAGACAGTCAGAGAGACAGACAGTCAGACAGAGAGACAGGCAGTCAGACAGAGAGACAGAGAGACAGGCAGGAAGGCAGGCAGAGAGATGGGCAGAGAGACAGGCACTCAGAGATACAAGCAGTCAGAGAGACAGAGAGTCAGAGAGACAGACAGTCCGAGAGGCAGACAGGCAGGCAGGCAGAGACAGAGAGACAGGCAGGCAGAGAGACAGACAGTCAGAGAGACAGGCAGGCAGACAGTCAGAGAGACAGACAGACAGGCAGGCAGAGAGACAGGCAGTCAGAGAAACAGACAGACAAAGAGACAGACAGAGAGCCAGACAGTCAGAGAGACAGGCAGGCAGAGAGACAGACAGACAGAGAGGCAGGCAGTCAGAGAGGCAGAGAAAGACAGTCAGAGAGACGGGCAGTCAGAGAGACAGACAGTCAGAAAGATAGAGAGACAGACAGGCAGAGAGACAGACAGCCAGAAAGATAGAGAGACAGACAGGCAGAGAGACAGGCAGGCAGAGAGACAGACAGTCAGAAAGATAGAGAGACAGACAGGCAGAGAGACAGGTAGGCAGAGAGACAGACAATCAGACAGTCAGAGATACAGACAGAGGCAATCAATCAGAGAGACATACAGTCAGAGAGGCAGACAGGCAGGCAGGCAGAGAGACAGGCAGGCAGAGAGACAGACAATCAGACAGTCATAGAGACAGACAGTCAGAGAGACAGACAGAGAGATAATCAGAGAGACAGACAATCAGAAAGATAGAGAGACAGGCAGGCAGAGAGAGGGACAATAAGAGAGACAGACAGGCAGGCAGGCAGGCAGAGAGACAGACAATCAGAGAGGCAGAGAGACAGACAGTCAGAGAGACAGGCAGGCAGAGAGACAGACAATCAGACAGAGAGAGAGACAGTCAGAGAGACAGTCAGAGAGACAGACAGAGAGACAGGCAGGCAGAGAGACAAACAGTCAGAGAGACAGGCAGGCAGAGAGACAGACAGTCAGAGAGACAGACAGTCAGAAAGATAGAGAGACAGACAGGCAGAGAGACAGACAGTCAGAGAGAGAGAGATAATCAGAGAGACACACAATCAGAAAGATAGAGAGACAGACAGTCAGAGAGACAGACAGTCAGAGAGGCAGACAGTCACACAGACAGGCAGTCAGAGAGACAGGCAGGCAAAGAGACAGACAATCAGACAGTCATAGAGACAGACAGTCTGAGAGACAGACAATCAGAAAGATAGAGAGACAGGCAGGCAGAGAGAGGGACAATAAGAGAGACAGGCAGGCAGGCAGGCAGGCAGGCAGGCAGGCAGAGAGACAGACAATCAGAGAGGCAGAGAGACAGGCGGTCAGAGAGGCAGACAGTCAGAGAGAGAGACAGTCAGAGAGACAGACAGTCAGAAAGATAGAGAGACAGACAGGCAGAGAGACAGACAGACAGAGACAGAGAGATAATCAGAGAGACAGACAATCAGAAAGATAGATAGACAGGCAGGCAGAGAGAGGGACAATAAGAGAGACAGACAGGCAGGCAGGCAGAAAGGCAGAGAGACAGACAGTCAGAGAGACAGGCAGGCAGAGAGACAGACAATCAGACAGTCAGAGAGACAGACAGTCAGAGAGAGACAGACAGTCAGAAAGATAGAGAGACAGACAGACAGAGACAGAGAGATAATCAGAGAGACAGACAATCAGAAAGATAGAGAGACAGGCAGGCAGAGAGAGGGACAACAAGAGAGACAGACAGGCAGGCAGGCAGAGAGACAGACAATCAGAGAGGCAGAGAGACAGACAGTCAGAGAGACAGGCAGACAGAGAGACAATCAGACAGTCCGAGAGACAGACAGTCAGAGAGGCAGACAGTCAGAGAGAGAGACAGTCAGAGAGACAGACAGAGAGACAGGCAGAGAGACAGACAATCAGAGATACAGAAAGTCAGTCAGATAGAGAGACAGGCAGGCAGAGAGACAGACAGGCAGGCAGGACAGACAGACAGAGAGAGATAGACAGGCAGACAGACAGAGAAACAGACAGGCAAAGAGTCAGAGAGAGACAGACAGAGAGAGAGACAGACAGACAGAGAATTGGTTCAGTGTTCTGCTCTGTGATTGAACAGCACTATCAGACAGTAACTCCCCCCATCCCCCATCTCTAATCTCGCTCTCACACACACACACAAACACACACACACACACACACACACACACACACACACACACACACTTCTCTTCTTCTATTAAAGTCCAGCAGCAGCCGAGAACTCGATAATGAAATCTCTGCTGAACCTCAAATCAGCGTCCTCCTTCAACTTAAATGCAGAATATACATATATAGACACACACACACACGTACACACACGTTCACACACACCTTCACACACACATTCACACATGTACACAGACACGTACACACACACATTCACACACACGTACACACATATATATTTATATATAAAATTAAAATCCCAGCAAAGATAAGACAAACTTCAAAGCTTCGTTTGATTCTTTGTTGGAGAAATAAAAAATCCTTCATTTCTATTTTTTCTGATGGAAACAGAACCAGGATCTGGACCAGGGTCTGAAGTCTGGAGCTCAGTCTGGACCTCGGTCTGGACCTCGGTCTGGACCAGGTTCTGAAGTCTGGAGCTGGATCTCGGTCTGCACATGTAAAGCTCACTGCTGCCTCTGATTTTATTGTCCATTTTGATTCCTTCTGTATTAAACTGCCGCTTTTAGTCTCAACTGGCCGGGCCAGGCCAAGCCCAGCACCCTGCCTCTGAATCCTGCAGCCCTGTCCCTAAGCTTGCACGTCCTGCTGTGCTGGTTTCTCCCTGCAGTGAAAACCACTTCTTCAAATCTTTCTGCTGCATCAGCTCAGAGTAAATGTAAGACAGACCAACAGGTCTTTCAGACTGCAGGAAAGCCATCACTGGATCATGAGGAGAAGATGAGGAGGAGGACTGATGTGAAGATGGTTGTGCAGACCCGCAGGTCGTTCAGGAGAACATGTAAACAACCTCGCCAAAGTAGCCAAGGTCTCCTTTCAACTAAAACCAAGTTTATGTTTAACCTGCACGTCAAATTGGGAGACTGCTGCTAATGTTGTTCAGAGCGTTTGTGATGTGTTTACACTATGCCTGATAATTATGTGCAATAACAATACACACACACAAATATATATTTACTCAGCAAAGTGTTTTCCTTAAACTGATCTGGTATTCATTTGTTTATTTTCCCACCCCTGATTTCGTCTGTTGTATATAAGTGTGTACTCTGTGTGTACTGTCATTCTGGCTTTTCCTGCTGCTGTGGCACTGACACAAGGAATCTTTATCTTTATCTGCTGTCCATGCATTGCTGCTATACAAATCAACAGCTCACCAAGAGACACCAGTAGGTGGAGTCAACAACCTCCGCTGCTTTAGTAATCTTAAGCCACATCACCATTACGTGGTGGAGCAGACTGCTCACCTAAACACCAGCCTCACACCTCTGCAACCAATTCAGTCTGGATCTCTCACCAGCCACTCAACCCAAACAGCCTGAACAGGGAGCCACGGGAGACTCTCGTCAAAACTATGCTTTTCCAATTTCTTCACCAATGCAATGGATAAACTCAAACCTGACGAACAACAGGCAAAGCGAGTGCAGCAGCAACATTCGAACAGCACAGCTCTGAACAATCGGTGCTCCTCAGGGATGAAACCTGGGCCCGACTTTGTTTACTAATGACAAATCATGATCAATAAACCACATGTATGTACATGCACACGCATGCTGATGACACTGCTCTTTACGTACATGCAACACTGACAAACTAACTGCAACCAGCCATCCAGTCAGCCAGTCAGTCAGCCAGCCAGCCAGCCAGTCAGTAGTTCAGTCAGTCAGTAGTTCAGTCAGTCAGCCAGCCAGCCAGCCAGTCAGTAGTTCAGTCAGTCAGTCAGCCAGCCAGCCAGCCAGTCAGTAGTTCAGTCAGTCAGTCAGTTAGCCAGTCAGTAGTTCAGCCAGTCAGTCAGAAGTTCAGTCAGTCAGCCAGCCAGCCAGCCAGCCAGCCAGCCAGTAGTTCAGTCAGTCAGCCAGTCAGTAGTTCAGCCAGTCAGTCAGTCAGCCAGTCAGTCAGTCAGTCAGTCAGCCAGTCAGTAGTTCAGCCAGCCAGTCAGTGGTTCAGTCAGTGGTTCAGTCAATCAGCGGTCAGTCAGTCAGTCATAGGTTCAGTCAGCCAGTGGTTCAGTCAGTCAGTCAGTCAGTCAGTCAGCCAGTGGTTCAGTCAGTCAGTCAGTGTTCAGTCAGTGGTTCAGTCAGTCAGTGTTCAGTCAGTCAGTGAGTCAGTGTTTCAGTCATTCAGCCAGTGGTTCAGTCAGTCAGTCAGTCAGTCAGCCAATGGTTCAGTCAGTCAGCCAATGGTTCAGTCAGTGGTTCAGTCAGTCAGGCAGTCAGCCAGTGGTTCAGTCAGCAGCTCCAGCCTAATCAGGGACATGTTGGCTCTTCAGCTCAGGTTGTGTCTCAGTGTGTGATGTGTTTGAGGTCCGACCTCCAGCAAGAAGTTGACTGACTGACCATCAGCTGAGGAAGTTAATGAGCTGCCACATCAACACAAACGCTGCAGCGGATCCTCAGCAGGTGAAGGTGACACCTGATACGACACATTGAGTCTCCTGCACACCTGATCAGGACAGCTCATACCACAGACCCGTAACTGCAGCGTATATGTTAGAGCCCCACTGATGTACAGCCAATCAATCTGTTGCTGTTATTGGTGTATTTGTGGTGATGTGTTGCTGTGAGTCCAGAGTCTCTGCAGAGCATTGAAGGTGAGTCTCTGCTATAATACAGTGACCTTTGCAGAGTCACATCGCTGCTGAATCGCTGCTCAGCCACAGAGAGAAGCTCTGTTTCACTCACACACTCACTGATCAGCACACATACTGATCAGCTGACACACTGATCAGAACACACACTGATCAGCACACACATTGATCAGCACACACACTGATCAGAAGACACACTGATCAGCTGTTTCTCCTTCTGACACCAAAGAAGAAGAAAGCCTGTGTAGTTCAGCAGAACGTCCTGTCACCAGAGTAGAGCTGATGATGCGTGATGACATCACTATGACTAACTTAGCTGTATGTTCTGCATGTTTACAGCTTGTGCTCACACGCTTCCTGTTTTGATTGAGTCTGTGTATGATTGTAATTGTTACCATTAGTCATTAAAGACTCAGACATGTCACATTCAAGTACAAACCAGAAGCATCTGTTAGAGCCTGATCTGAACCAGATCTGAGCCTGATCTAAACCATATCTGAGCCTACTACATATTAAAGGTTTGAACGAATGAATCACTGTAAAAATTCCTGGTGTGACCAGACTTAAAGGTGGAAACACTTGTTCCATCAGCATTCCTCTCCTGTTCCTTCCTCACCTGTTCCTTCCTCTCCTGTTCATGCCTCACCTGTTCCTTCCTCACCTGTTCCTTCCTCTCCTGTTCATGCCTCACCTGTTAGTGTGAAGCTAGCAGGAGCTCTCACTCTGGTGTTTATTTATGAACCAGAGTCCCTGCTGCTGTGAGAGCAAAGCCTGCTGGGAGAACAGCTGCTCTGATTCTCTGCTTCATACAGAAAATTTGAACAGAGGAAGAAGCTGAAGCACTGAGGACTTCAACCGACTGGAAACCAGCCAATCTGCAGAGAGCAGAGCTGCCGCTGCTGCTGAAGGTTACTGAAAAGGTTCAACACAATCTGACGACACCCTCATCACTTCAACAACACACACACACAAGAACAGTGGAAATAAGGACACAAGCCGATCAAACACACACACACACACCAGTCTGACACACACACACACACACACACACACAGACACCAGTCTGACACACACACACCAGACTGACACACTCACACACACACCAATCTGACACAAACACACACACACCAATATGACACACACACACACACACACACACACACACACACACACCAATCTAACACAAACAAACACACACACCCACAAAGACACACAACGTGAAGGCATACTGTGAAGTATGAATATCTGCAGAATCTGCAGGATCTAACAAACATCCATTTCTTCTGTCTGTTTTAGCAGACTCAAGAAGATGGTCCAGAACAGAGATTCACTGCTGAACCCAGACCTTCTCCTTCAGACTCGGCTCCACCTCAGCACCAAAGTCTGAATCCACTTTACTCCCGCTGCTGTCTCTTCCATCTGAGCGTCACTGCCGAACCTTTAAACCCTGAGATACACAAACTCTGGGCAGCGACTCGCTCCAACCACAAGGGATGGGTCCACTTTCAGCCTGGGGTGACAACTCTCATCCTGTTGCTCCACATTCAGCTGTCATCTACCTCAATCACAACAATCACTTGGAGCCTCTTTTCACAGAGGGTGTCTTTGCCAGAAGATGTTGATTTTCTTATGTTTTATTTATTCAAAGGTTCTCTCAAAGTATCTCTCTCGACCAAAATGTCTAACTTCCTTAGAGCTCATCACAGACGCTGGGGCAGCTCTGGTTCATCGCATCCTTTATCCTCACCCGTCCATCAAGAGAGGGCCAGTCATTCCAGACCTAAACTCAACCAACGTTAGCATGAAAGATGCCAGAGGAGAAGGCGAGAGAGAAACCGAAGCAGAAGTCAGAGAGTGACGGCAGGATAATCCTCCTCTGATCAAAGCATTCCTAAACAGGAAATAAATGTTTGTGTTTGTGAAGGTTTTCACTTCATCAGAGAAACATCCAGCAGCTCAGAGTCAGACGGGATTTATTCCACACAGAATCACAACAACCACACAACAATACAACAACACTTGAACTGAGTCAGTGAGAGCAACACAAGTGTCAACGCTGCTGCAGGAGACTCGGTCTAACAGTGACACTCAAATCTCTCTGGGGGAACTCATGAAAGAACAGAGCTCTGATGTAACTGAAGAAATGAAACTGTTTTGATCACGAGTCGCAGTTTATCCTCACAAATTCACAACCTTTTTGCTCTCGGTTGTAAAAATAAACATCTCCAGTAGTTTCCTCACGCAGTCCAGGTTCAGCTCAGCAGTGACAGGTGATAACCACCGTGTACCTGCATGACTGACGAGCTCCATGTTGGCCTGGTAACGAGGAAACGCATTTCCACAAAAACAACCTGCACTTCCTCACGTTTGGCTCGCTCGGCTCGGCCTGGTGATGTGAGCGGTGACGTTTCCAGTCAACAACTCAGAGACAACAACATCAGTGAGAACTACAACAAGAGCAACAACAGGAGCAACAAGGGCAACGAGGTCAACAAGAGCAGCAACAACAACAACGACAAGGGCAACAAGGTCAACAAGAGCAGCAACAACAAGACCAACAAGGGCAACACGGTGAATGTTTCAGTCCACTGACAGATCAGACCAGGTGAAGCTGACCAACTGGATTTGACAGATTTAACACAAACAAACTAAAACAGAGCTTTTACTGTCGTTTCCGTCAACATGTCGTTTCGCTGCTCAGTCGGATCCAGATGCCAGACTCAAGGTTTGGGGACGGGTTCACAAACCAGAGGATCGTGTGATTGGTTTAAATTATGGCGCATTTCTTATTTTAATTAAAATGATTCAGTGTGGAGCTTCTAAAACACACATTTTTGTTGATTTTAAGATATTTTCAGCAGAAATCAGACGACCGATCAGGTGAGTTTGCTGTTATTCAGTGCATGATGTCACAGAATAAGTGAGTCTCAGCTTTGACCTGTTTTACTCTTTGAACCGAATATAAACATTTCTTATTTCTGTTTTCTCTGGGAAATTCTCCTCACCAACATGAGAGCATGAAGGCACCTCAGGGCTCAGTGTGTATGTATGCGTGTGTGTATGTGTGTGTGTGTGTGTCTTCGAATGGATCAGAACTTGTGTTGAACGTGAACTGAATGTGTTACAAACTGAAGGCTGGTGGTTCCTGTTTGTCCCAGGGAACTTGAACACATCGTCACTACATGATGGTCCAGAGTGTGTGAGTGTCTGTGTGTGAGTCTCTAATAAGGGGTCTCCAGCTGGTCTGGGATCAGCCGATATGTTATCAGCAGTCTGTTTATCAGCCTGCAGAGACTAAAGCATCAGCAGCTAATTACCTGCTCGTTAAGTCTTGGAAGGAGGAGGTCTAACGAGATTCTGGACTCAGTCTGACAGCTCATTTGGACATTTGCTGAAACAGCAATGGTGAATGTGTTACAGGTTTCTGCTTTAGGTCATAGGTTGTCTCCCAGAATGCATTGCTTTAAGAAAATCAGAAACACCTCATGTATTCTGCATCTGTAGTTTTATGTTTATAAAGTTTCAGAGTCTCATCATAAATCCCAGGAAAACTAATGAACTGTTAATGAGCAAAGTATCAGTCAGATCCTAGTTCAGATGTCCAGAGGAGGTTATTTATTCTGGATTTTGATTGGTGGGTTACCATTCAGCCCCTGCACGGCTATGACTCAGGTGTTTCACTGCAGTCCCATATGAATAGATCAGTAAATAATTAAAGACATTAGCAATAGAAGACAGCTAAACATCATGGAGCTAGTGTTATTATGTAACCACAATCACCTGAAAAAACATGCATCACTACAATAACATAACTACAACTACTACTCAGAGGGCTTGACACTATAATAGAAGGTCTAAATGAACTAAATGAATAACGTCGGACATTTGAATCAACTGACTTCTGATCAGTTTTGGATCCATTCGGGTGGAGAGCAGCGATTGTGTTGGTGCAGCTAAAACACTGTGTGTGTTCTCAGTGCTGTGTGTCCTGATGCTGTGTGTCCTGTGTCCACCTGTCCCAGTGCAGGTGGTTGGTACTGAGTCTCCTCCCTCAGACGCCTCAGAGCGGTGCAGTAGAGCTCTCCACTGACAGTCTGACCCTGGGGGATGAACTGTACTCCTGATCTGACGCAGACACTTCCCTCTGTGACTCTGCAGCTTCTCCATCATCAGCTCCATCAGCTCCATCATGCTCTGACTCAGGCTGAGGATGCAGCTTGCACCTTGTGTTATTTTCATAACTGATAATTGACAATTGATAACTGATAATTGGCTCAGTGTTCAGAGGTCTGTGGGGATGGACGTGGTTTTAAACAAAGTCACTCTCAGTATTTCTAACCCCTAATCAAAGCCCCACCATTAATAATAAATATTATTAATAATAAATAAATTTAGCAAATTAAAACGAGTGGATCACTGAACAACGGAGTGTCCTCCGCTGTCAGCACTGTCACTTCCCATGATATCAACAACCGGTCTGTTTCAGTTTGAATCCTTTTCAGAAAGGTTTGTCTGCACTGAACAGCCTGGGCCCGTTAATAAAGACTAGTGGTGCAGTTTGAGGTTTATGGGATTATGGCTGACGGTCTGACCAGCACATGCAGCCATGCAATTGTGCAGCCATACAGTTGTGTGGCCATGCAGAGGAACATATGAAGCTGTGACTGACTGGTGTTACTGGATTAACTGGTGACTGTGACCCTCTATAGGAAGCAGTGGTCATTAGAGGAACAGCTGCGTTACTGATCATCTCAGTGGGATGAAATTAATCCGTTCATGTTACTGTATTAAAGCAATTAAGGTGAGGTGAAGTGAGGTGAAGTGACCTGAAATGAAGTGAGGTGAGGTGAAGTGACCTGAAGTGAAGTCAGGTGACGTGAAGTGAAGTGAATGAGGTGAGGTCAGGTGACATGAAGTGAAGTGAATGAGGTGAGGTGAGGTGACGTGAAGTGAATAAGGTGAGGTGACGTGAAGTGAAGTCAAGTGAAGTGAATGAGGTGAGGTGAAGTGAGGTGACATGAGGTGAAATCAGTTGAAGTGAAGTGAGGTGACATGAGGTGAAATCAGTTGAAGTGAAGTGAAGTGAAGTGAAGTGAAGACCTGCCACAGACCGAACACCTTTAGCTTCAGAGGTCACAGCTTGTTAGGTGTCCTGCGTCTGACATCAGTGATAGAGGGGTTTCGGTCAGAGCTCTGTGGTTTGTCATCCCACCAGCAGTTTTTCCTGCAGACTCTGAGGTTTTTAGCTCTCAGTCCAGTGTTTGTGTTTAAACCTCGGAGGTGAAATAAAACCAGTCGGACCTCCTGAGGTCAAGCAAAAAGAGATGAATGAAGCATGAAGGGAAACTAATCTGCTGTTGCTCGTCTTCAGGGGGATTAACAGACTCCGTTATTTCACCGTCAGGCACAGTTTGACTCTGACAACAGCAGCTGGAAATCCCCGTGATTTACAGATCATCGTCACAGACGTGTGCTGACTTCTACTGTTGTTACTGTGTTTTGCACTCCTGATATCACTTTACTCACAGCTGTGCCGTACTTTTCATTTGTACAGCCCATGATCACTGTGCTGATCACCATCCTTATTATTGATCAGATTATCAGATCTTACTGTGATGTCATCACCAATCACATCGGATCAACTGATGACGGTGAGGCCAGAGCATTTTCTCTTTATGTTCATCATAATCATACCAAGCAGTTCACCAACAGATACTAAGTGATGCTTATTAGAATTTTATGAATACAAACAAGGTTTTATTTAAGGGAATGGGTGACAACACTGTGACTGCTTTCATTTCATTGGTTTCTATTCTCAATTCATACTACAATCAGATCTCACCAATAATTCATTAAGAGTCCAAAACAACCTTTGGTGCCTTCTGCCTTACTATGTGCTCAGGTTTTGAACTGTATAACTTGGAAAAAAATGGGGTCAAACATCTTCTAAATTCCCCATGATCTGAGACATTTAGACGAGGAGCTATAGGTGGTTTGAACATGGCCCACACGTGTTTGCTGGAGGTGCTGAACTAAAACGTGTTGTTGACTGACTCTGACCTGACACGAGGAATCTGCTGTGTAAACATCAAACAGCAGCTACTTTCCCTCTCGGAGTCTTGGAGTCTCTGAGCAGATGTTGGAGCTTCTTCAGAGAGTCTGAAATCAACAACAACAACAACAAACAGCAGCAGGAGGACGAGTGGAATCACTTCAAACACTGAAACGCAGCAGAATCAGCAGCTTTTATGAAACGTGGAGGCTACCTGTCACTCTGTCATTACTGGACTGAACTACGTCATGAGAAATCACAGTCTGAATCCTACAAATCTGATGAAAACAAGTGAAACATAATAATGTGACTGTCAGTGAAGATATCACATCCATTAAATATAAATTCAAATCTAAAACAACTTATTGCAGTTGTACAACTGACTGAACCACTGAGAAGTGTCAAGGCTTGGGTTACAAGGGGAGAGCAGGACCCAGACGCAGGCAGGGACAGGGATGCAAAAAGATCTTTTAACAGTTTATTAAAAGGCTTAGGCTTACGGATGGTCAAGGCAAGCAGGGTCAAAAACCAAGGTAGTCAGTCCAAACAAGGCGTGGGAAGTAAAAATTCAAAAACCAAAAATGCAAAACTAGAACTCCAAACTCAAAATGATCAAGAGAAAAGAGAAAAGACATGAAGACATGGCAAAAACATGAGCTCAAACTTAATGCACAGACAGAGAACAAAGGCAATGGCATAACTTAAATAGACAGGTGAGGGCAGGAAAACGAGACACAGGTGAGACCAATCAACTAATCAAGAACAGAAAGCAAGTACACAGAAACACACAAGGGGAACACTTTTCAAAATAGAACAGGAAATAAAAGAAGAACTGAACTGGCGGCGACGTAGACAGGGCCTCTCCGGAGGAGCTGACGGGGCAAGGGGAGCGACGTAGACGGCCCTCCGAGGAGCTGACGGGGCAAGGGGAGCGACGTAGACAGGGCCTCTCCGGAGGAGCTGACGGGGCAAGGGGAGCGACGTAGACAGGGCCTCCCGGAGAGCCCACGGGGCAAGGGGAGCACTAGGGACACGAGGGAGCTGACGGGCAAGGGGAGCAAACTAGGGACACGAGGAGCTGACGGGGCAAGGGGAGCACTAGGGACACATGGAACACTAGGGACACATGGAACACTAGGAGTACTAGGAACACTAGAGGCACTTGGAGTACTAGGAACACTAGGGGCTCTGGAAACACTAAAGACAATGGAAGCACTGGAAACACTAGCAACTTGAGTTGGACAGGCCGCCGTCCCTGACTGGGCATGTGGAGCAGGCATTGAATGTACTGTCAACAGGAAACGAGGTGCTGGAGTCAGCCGGGACGCCGACTGGAGACGAGGAGCGGGAGTCGGCCGGGACGCTGACTGGAGACGAGGAACAGGAGTGGCGTCTGCCGGGACCCCCGACGCCAGAACAGGAGTGGCGTCCAGTGGGGAGGTGTGCAGTTGAGGCGCAGGCGAGCAGGGCTGCTGAGGCGCAGGCGAGCAGGGCTGCTGAGGCGCAGGCGAGCAGGGCTGCTGAGGCGCAGGCGGGCCGGGGAGCCAGCAGTAGCGGCTAGCAGGCCAGAAACTGTGAGGCAGGTTGCTAGCAGGACCAATACTAGCTGGCCAGTCACTGGGAGAAGAGCTGCTAGCAGGACCAATACTAGCTGGCCAGTCACTGGGTTGAAGGCCGCTAGCAGGGCCAATGCTAGCAGGCCGGACACTGGGAGGAGAGCTGCTAGCAACATTGATGCTAGCAGGCCGGACACTGGATTGAAGGCTGCTAGCAGGGCCAATGCTAGAAGGCCGGACACTGAGAGGAGAACTGCTAGCAACGTTGATGCTAGCAGACCTGACACTGGATTGAAGGTTGCTAGCAGGGCTGATGCTAGCAGGCTGGACACTAGGAGGAGAGCTGCTAGCAATGTTGATGCTAGCAGACCTGACACTGGGAGGAGAGCTGCTAGCTGGTCCAACACTAGCAGGCCGGACACTGGGAGGAAAGCTGCTAGCAACGTTGATGCTAGCTGACCTGACACTGGATTGAAGGCTGCTAGCTGCTCCAGCGCTAGCAGGCCGGACACTGGGAGGAAAGCTGCTAGCAACGTTGATGCTAGCAGGCCGGACACTGGGAGGAGAACTGCTGACAAAACTGGGGCTAGGTGGAGAAGCAGGCTGATGACTGGTGAGCGTGAGCATGATGGAGCCCGAGCTGGCTGACTGACTGTCAGTGAGGTTAATGAACTCCTTCAGCCAGTAAGGTAGGGAATCTTCACACTGTGGTTTGGCAGCCACCTTCTTCCTTGCTAGCCGAACAGCAATCTCCTTGACTTCAGCATGGGGGGTCTTCAACCAATATTTATGCAGCTCGTGCAGATCTTGACACAATTCACGGTAGTCTGCATCCCCAAGCTTGCCCGCTGGGTCCATTTTAGGTCTGTGCATTTTGTCAAGGCTTGGGTTACAAGGGGAGAGCAGGACCCAGACGCAGGCAGGGACAGGGATGCAAAAAGATCTTTTAACAGTTTATTAAAAGGCTTAGGCTTACAGATGGTCAAGGCAGGCAGGGTCAAAAACCAAGGTAGTCAGTCCAAACAAGGCGTGGGAAGTAAAAATTCAAAAACCAAAAAAGCAAAACTAGAACTCCAAACTCAAAATGATCTCAAGAGAAAAGAGAAAAGACATGGAAACATGGCAAAAACATGAGCTCAAACTTAACAATGCACAGACAGAGAACAAAGGCAATGGCATAACTTAAATAGACAGGTGAGGGCAGGGAAAACGAGACACAGGTGAGACCAATCAACTAATCAAGAACAGAAAGCAAGTACACAGAAACACACAAGGGGAACACTTTTCAAAATAAAACAGGAAATAACAAAAGAAGAAGAACTGAACATCAAAACCCTGACAAGAAGAAGTGTTCACATCATCCACAGATCTCTCCTTTAACTTCACAAACACTGTGCATGTTTGTCATATGGTCACATGTGATAAATGATGTATTAATTAAAATATGTAATGTAAAATGATGTATGTATTAAAATATATTGTAAATATCAGCAAATAACATTGTTTCTTATTATTATTATATGCTAATGTTGTTTATCAGGACAACACAGAGATCAAACATCTGACCAACCACACGGTCTCTGAAACTGGTCTAGTTTCACACTGGTCAGACCAGCATCGGACTGCAGGATGTTTCATATGTGGGTTTCTGTGTCTGTAAATGGTTCAGAAACATGACAGACCACAGATTGGACCAATCAGAGTTCTGCTTTTGTCACCACCTGTGTGACGTACAGATGTGATGAACCTCCTCTCTTTGTTACAGCTGCTGCAGTGATCCAGTGATGCAGTGTTCTGATCTGATTGGTTGGGGAGCTGATACGCATCAGAGAAAGGCTGCAGATGCTGCCAGATGTGCTTTTTTAAGGTCTTCATTTTCTGTAATGATGATGAACAGAAGTATGGACACACTGATCACCAGAGAGCTCGGAAGGAAGCAGACTGTCACACTGAGACACTGCTGATTTCAAACAACAATCCAGCTTGTTCCACCAGCTTGTTGTGGCTGAACCCCTGAACACACCTGCTGAGTTTGTCTCTCAGCTCAGCCTGATCGTTCCCCGGTGTTGATGTCAGAAATGTACTGATCAGTATGAAAGCAGCTAATAGTTATGGACGGTGCCTCTTTAGTATTTGTCTTATCCTTTGGAGATAATGATGGTGTAACTTTTGGAACTGCAGACCCCAAAATACGTTGAGGGATGTTGTTTTGGATTCAGTGAGTTAGCTGCAAGTGGATCCATGTGTAGTGAACTGAGTGAGCCCTGGTCAGTCTACAGTCAGTCTACAGTCATTCTGTATCAGTCTACAGTCATTCTGTATCAGTCAGTCTACAGTCATTCTGTATCAGTCAGTCTACAGTCAGTCTGCAGTCACTCTGTATTAGTCAGTCTACAGTCAGTCTACAGTCAGTCTGCAGTCACTCTATATTAGTCCGTCGATGGTCAGTCTACAGTCACTCTGTATCAGTCAGTCTACGGTCAGTCTATAGTCATTCTGTATCAGTCAGTCTACAGTCTGTCTATAGTCCTGCTGCATCAGTCAGTCTACAGTCAGTCTGCAGTCACTCTGTATCAGTCAGTCTACGGTCAGTCTACAGTCACTCTGTATCAGTCAGTCTATGGTCAGTCTGCAGTCATTCTGTATCAGTCAGTCTACAGTCAGTCTATAGTCCTGCTGTATCAGTCAGTCTACAGTCAGTCTGCAGTCACTCTGTATCGTCAGGAGGAACCTCAAGTAATGTGATCATTCAATGAAAGGACCGATGTCCAACATCCAACTACAGAACAACTCTGAACTCATTTGTCGTACCTTCAATGCTGAGCCCAAAAACATCATCATTTCAGACATAATCAACTGATGATAGTGAAAATGAGACTGTTATAATGCTGATTACATTTGTATTAAATAATATTCTTATCACATAATGTCTTTCAATGACATTTCTCGGTGCTGATGGAAACTCAACATGGTTTCATTGCTGCATCAGATCAACATGTGAAGAAGACTGAAAAATAAATAAATGATGAGTCAAATCCTGCAGGAACAGCTACAGTCCTCATGGCTGTGCTCCCCCTCCTGCACATGTCAACACTGAAACCATCCAAACACCCAAATACTTCAGTCAGCTTCAAACCTCAAATCTGCAGAGCATCGTCACAAAACCGAGGAATCGCCGGAGCCGGAGATACAAGGCTTCCCGTTCACATTGACCTAATTATTGAGTTTTAAACCTCGGACAGGTTTTCCTTCGTTTTTCTGGGTCTGTCTGATGATTTGCGGAAAATAATCGCATGTGGACAGACTTCAGAGACCAGAGACATAGAACCAGCAAGAGACTGAATAAAAACCTGAAACCCCTCAGGAACCAGAACCGAGAGAGCCCGATACACACGTTAAAGGTTGTAGAGAGACTTAAACCAGCAAAAAACACAGGGATATGTAACACACACACGCACACACACATACATCAACAGCCCTCATCAGTGTTGCTGCACGCAGAGCGCTTCACGCAAGAGAAACTTCCAGACACCAAACAGGTCAAGGTCAAACCGGATCACATAAAACCACAACCAACAGACAGACAGAAACCCGGGACAGACTTGACCAAATGTCAGCCGCGGGAGCACACGTGCCCCCCAGGTCCAGGTGTAGTTTTGAGAGAGGCACGTGTCCTACCTGTGTGCGGAGCGGCTCTCCATGCTCAAACACGCTGAGGAACGGGATCTCAAGGAACGAGGCCATGAAATCCACCTGTAGCAGCTCCTCGCGGTTCTGCGGGAAGGCGAGCACGGCGGACACTCCCTGCACCACCACGCCCTGACACACGCACCGGAACAGAGACTCCGGGTCCGCCGCGACCGGTTGCCGGGTCACCAGCTCCAAGCTCAGATTGTAGGGAAGAAAGTTCCCACGTTCCCGGTCCGGATCTAGGTCCCGGTCCCGGCTCATCGCAGCTATAGCGCGATTCAGCGCCGCCTGGACTTGCACGCGAGCCGCTCGCTGCGCCGGCAAGAGCGCACCGACGCGCACCGTGTGTCCGATCTGAGCCAGGAGGTGGCACGGCTGCGGGTGGAGGAGGCACGGCGGCATCAGGAGGAGCTGTAGAAGGATGAAGACTCCTAGAGTCCGGGACCAGAAGGAGGAGGAGAAGGTGAAATACATACTGCCGCGCTCTCAGCATCGCTCTGCCGCTCCTCCGGTTTCTCCTCCTGCTCCGTCGAAACACCGAAAGGCTGCTGCTGATGGAGCAAGGAGACAGCTGCTCCTCCTGCCGCTGGAGCGAGACTGAGGGGGGAGGGGGGCAGAAGGGAAATTAGAAGAGTTAGAGGAGGATAATATGGAGATCCGTTTTTAGAGATGAATACACTGTGTGTGTGTGTGTTTGTGTTTTGGGCCAGGTGGGTTAAGGATGAGAAAAGAGGAGGTGCTCGGGGTGGGGGGGCAGAGGAGATAGATTTCATGAAAACGGAGGAGGAGAGAAGGTGCTAAAGAGGAGATTAAGGGAGTGAGGAGGTGGGGGAGGAGGAAGCAAGAGATAAGCAAGAAAGGATGAAGGTCAGGAGGAGGTGTGTTGGTTGAGGAGAGGAGGAGGTAGATTGAGGAGAAGAAGAGCAAGGAGTCATAGAAAGGAGGAGAAGAAAGGAGGAGAACAATAAGTGAAGGTCAAGATGGTGAGGAGGACATGCAGATGGGAGGAGGTGTAGAAAGGAGGTGTAGAAACAAGGTACAAGTGAGGTAACAGACAGAAAAAGAAGGGACTGGATAAAAACAGTAGAGGAGATGGAGGAGGTGACATGAATGTTAGGAGGAGGTCTTAGAGGTAGGTAGGTATGGAGGAGAGGAGATCAGCACAAGGGAAGGTTTACAGGAGGAGACAAGCGGAGGAAACAGGTGGGGTGCAGCTAAGAGAAGTTGAGAGGAGGTGCCTCAGAGAAGGAGAAGGTAGGTGGTCGGGCATTAACATAAGGAGGTGTGAAGGAGGAGGCAAAGAGGTATGAAGGAGGAGGTAAGGAGGTGTGAAGGGGGAGGCAAGCAGGTGTGAAGGAGGAGGTAAGGAGGTATGAAGGAGGAGGTAAGGATGTATGGAGGAGGAGGTAAGGAGGTGTGAAGGAGGAGGCAAGGAGGTGTGAGCAGAGATGTTGATGTATGCGGATGAGGAGGTCAAGAGGTGCGCGCACACACACACACACACACACACAAACACACACACACACAGACACACACAGACACACACACAGACATACACACACACAGACACACACTTGTATTTGTTTAATTAGTGTCTGATTTAATTGATCGTTATAAATGATGATGAGCTCTGATTGTTAAAGAGCAGGTCAGATTACTTACAGATGATAAGGTCAACACAGGATTAGTACACACAAATACTACAGGAATACTGCATAAAATACTACAGGAATACTAAATACTACAGGAATACTATATAAAGACTACAGGAATACTGCATAAATGCAACAGGAATACTGTGTAAATACTATGGAAATACTGCATAAAATCTGTGTTCATTAGAGAGAAGTACTGACGCATTACTGACACAGTATTGGTACAGTATCAGTCCCATTAGTCTATAGTACTGACGCAGTACTGAAGCAGTATCGGTGCAGTATCAGTATTTTACATCATATTTTACTGCTGCAGAGGATTTTTGGGGAGAATCCAACTCATTTTTACTCTGTGAGGTTTCGATTCGTCATCCTGAGAATCACAGCTGAGAGCTGAGCCACAGTTACATAACACACACACACACACACACACACACACACACTCAGACACACACACACTCACTCAGACACACACACACTCACTCAGACACACACACACACACACACACACACACTCTCACTCACACACACACACACACACACACACACACACACACACACACAGTCTTCTATATGAGGCAAATCTTGAGAAAGAGTGAAACACAACATTAATTAGAAAAATAACATCAGCTGTTTGATTCTCAGATGTGGCAAAAGAAGTAACTGACCTGAAATCAGTGGAGCTCTCTCTCTCTCTCTCTCTCTCTCTCACACACACACACACACACACACACAGAGGTGCTGGTCATGTGACTGATGCAACATGTTTAATGTAATAACGAAGTTGTTAATCAGCTGCTCACACAAGAACTCCTGAGCAGAGACCTGAGTCTGTATCAGAGACCAGACCTGGGTCCTGAACAGAGACCAGACCTGAACGATGAAACTGTATTGATCACAGCCAGTCAACTGACAGATAGATAAACTTAGTTATCCCAAACTGGGAAATGTTACCGTTGCAGCAACATACAGGCACTCAGCAAACTGTAGATGGATCTGTAAGACAGAGAAATGTATAAAGAATATAATATATAAAAATAATTTATAGATAAAATAAATTTCTATATAATATTTACAAAATATAATATTATTATATATGTTATTGTTATTGTATGTTATTGAATGTTTAAAATAAAATTACACTGATGTAGTAATTGATCACACACATACTGAGACACACACACAGTGACACAGACACACACAGTAGGAGCAGGTGTGCAGGAAACTCAGCCAGGTGGAAACGAGCTGCTGGAATTAAAGAGACAATTAACATTCACCAAAGAGAACCAACACAAGTGAGAACACAAGAGAACAGAGGAGAACACATAGTCAGTCTGCTGGGCCTGACACCCTAATATCTGCTGGGCTTGATGCCCTAATGTCTTCTGGACCTGATGTCTACTGGGCCTGACGCCCTAATGTCTGCTGGGCCGGATGCCCTAATTTCTTCTGGACCTGATGTCTGCTGGGCCTGACACCCTAATGTCTGCTGGGCCTGATGTCTGCTGGGCCTGATGCCCTAATGTCTGCTGGGCATGATGTCTGCTGGGCCTGATGCCCTAATGTCTGCTGGGCCCTAATGTCTGCTGGACCTGATGTCTGCTGGACCTGATGTCTGCTGGGCCTGAGGCCCTAATGTCTGCTGGACCTGATGTCTGCTGGGCCTGACACCCTAATGTCTGCTGGACCTGATGCCCTAATGTCTGCTGGGCCTGACGTCCTGATGTCTGCTGGGCCTGATGTCTGCAGAGCGTGTGACTGGCAGGAGTAGATACATTTAGACCAACATATTTCAGTTCAGTTACAGTGAGACAGAGTAAATCACTGTGATAATCTGTCATTAACACATTCACTGATGGGGCTTTACCTGACACAGACCTGATGTTTAAGTGGTCTGGGGGCAGACCTGATGTGGTTTTTGGTGGGTAACTGCTCTAATGAAAGCACAGAGAAATGTGTAGGACTGCAGCTCAGCCTCTGGTCTCATGGTTTTGGTTTTAAACTCAGATTAGAGATGAGTGCTGCACTGTCCAAGATTGGTTGACTGTCGTCTGTCCTAATCAGACCAGGTCTCTCACAGAAGGTCTGCAAATCATCTATAAAGCCCACATTGTTTTCTGGACACCACCTTGACAGCAGTTGAATGACGACATGCTGAACAGACTGGGAAGGGGTCCAGAGAGAACTACGGAGTCCAACAGTGTTTTGGCAAAGTTACACACCGACTCAGCATTAATTCTGGTAACCTCTGCTTGGCATATCTTGGTGTCCTCACCACCGACGTAAATAATACTTTCTCCAGGTTTGCTGGTGGTGGAGCTGCTGGGTGTGATTAACAGTAATGAGTGTGGTGTCTTTTGGTTCAGGATTGCCTGCTCTGGCCCCAGGAAAGCACCTAACCATGGTCGTTGCTGTCGCTAATGTCACATTTCACCGAATGGAGCTGCCAGTAACTAGAGTTGGTTTCTCAGCAGGTGTCACTGAGTGGGGAGAAGCTGTTGGAAATGTGAGCAGGTTGGTGATGGACTGTGGGCATCACCATAGCATCTCGGCATAGAGATCACAACACAAACGACAGTGAGCGCCAGAGAAGGAGGAAGGATGAACATGGAAACCTCGACCCCTCTGAGGGCACCGTAACTGACTGAGAGTGAGAGAATAGGCCATATGAGGACAGACTGCGGCTGGATACTAAACTCAGCTCCCTAACAATTGTGGGTAATTTTGGTGCAATGGGATGTTGTCAGATCATTCGAACCTGTTAAGATGTGATTCTGAATTTGAAGAGATGATGTCACACTGATGATATCACACTGATCTCAGAGCAACTTTAACTCAAACAACAAATCAACTATCACATTTTAATTGGCTGATTCAAGCTCTTCTGACACTATTCTGGCATTTCCAGACCTTTCTGTCACTGATCTTCCTGTTGCTGTGAAGTCATCCTTACCTGACTGCAGGCATAGCTGCAAGACCCTAAACGCCTCCTCCACCTCCTCTCTGGTTTCATGCTCCTTTGCAGTTGGAGGTTTTGGGCAGAATTGTGAAAACTGTTCAGTGACATTTAAGGAAAGGCTTCAAATGTCTCGTCTGTTGAGGAACACACTGAGGTCAGAATCACAAACAGAAATTGAACAAATAAAATGAGTTATTAATAATATTACAGTAAGAACAGCAGTCAACAAAACAACAAGGCAGAAACAGGATCATTTTGATTTGATTATTGATTGGGTCTCTGCTAAAAGGTCTGGGGGCAAAACTGGATGAAGCAAAGCATCCCAGAGCTGCAGGATTCAGGAGAGTCTGAAGGACAATGTTAGTTCCTGTCAGTCATCAGGGTCATGATAGCTGCTCCACAGACCAAACTGGACCTTCTGGAGGACGTTGCTGAGGTCACATGTGGCTTGTTGACCACATCATGCCATCCTGTCAGGTGTTAGGGTCACATGAGTCATGGTGTGAACAGACATGTTTCTCTCTTGTTTCAGAAATGTTGCAAAACTCAGATCTGTTGCATCACAACATGAGATGATGATATCTTTCCCCCAGCTGGTCAGGGCAGATGGCCGTCCGCCTAGAGCCAGGATCAGTCCCAGGTGTCAGCCTGTTACAGGAAGTCTCTCCTGCCTCTGTCTCCTGGTGGTGGAGCTGCTGGGTGTGATTAACAGTAATGAGTGTGGTGTCTGCTCTGACTGTAAAGAGCCCTGAGATGAGCTTGTTGTGATTTGGTGCTATATAAATAAAACTGAATTGAACTGAATTGAATTTAAAAAATCAGGAGGTAAGACACAGACCAGTCCAGAAAGAACTGACTCAGTCCAGAGTGTAACTGGAAGACCGTAGATCAGGTCCCAGCAGGACGGGAACATCACACAGTTTATATACATAATATACAGGTACACTGACAAGGTACACTGACCAGGTACAGTTAACTGAAAACAGCAGGTGTTCGTGCCTTTGAGGCAGCGGTGCTGTCAAACATGTTGATCAGTCTTTGTCAGGTCGCTCCTCAGAACAAACACAGTGGGACTGTCTGAATGTTATTCAACATTGTTTATAACATAATTAAAATATAATTACGGTGCGTTCATCTCTCTGCTTTAATACAGTTATTTTTCCTTCCTCTGTCTCTGAGCAGAGCTACTGCTTTGTATGTCTCTTCTTCCTCCTCCTTCTCCTTGTTACCAGCCCTCTGAGCACTGGCATGGAGAAATATTATAATCAGTTTCTTCAATAACTAGTAATTAGATGACTCACCTGTTCATCTGGATGTAGAAGGTACTCTCTACATGTCCTGGTTGGGGACGTCAGACAAACCAATGTCTTAAACCTGCCAGCTTCCACCTGGTTAATGTGCCAAACTAAGTTCAGACCTGATCTGGGCTCATTCTCAGCACAAACTCAGATTTGACTCTGACACATTACTTCATCAACGGAGCAAAGCAGAATGAGAAGGTGGTTTTTCTCTGCTGCTCCTGAATGCAGCACTGCCCAGTGACAAACACTGAGCAGCTGTGAGTTACTGAGACGCCAACACAGAATCAGGTTCAGCAGGACCTGGGTACAGGTCATTATCTGCATTTCTGACCATGCACATTCACATATCATCACCACTGAGCTTAAACTTGTACAGAAAGCAAACGTCAGCCTGAGTTAGAGCCTGATGGAGCTGATGTTTGTCTGCAGAGAGCAATCAGCAGCCTGAGCAGTGGAGAAGCTGCAGAGTCACAGAGGGAAGTGTCTGCATCAGATCAGGAGGACATGCTGGTTGTCTCCTCCCACATTCGCAGGGTTGTGCAGTGTGAATTGTAAAGTGCCCTGAGATGACTTTTTGTTGTGAATTGGCGCTATATAAATAAAATTGAATTGAATTGAGCTGAAATTGAATTCATGCCCCAGGGTCAGACTGTCAGTGGAGAGCTCTGCTGCACCGCTCTGAGGCGTCTGAGGGAGGAGACTCAGCACCAACCACCTGAACTGTGACAGGTGGAGCTCTGCTTCTCCATCAGGACACACAGCACTGAGAACACACACAGTGTTTTAGCTGCACCAACACAATCGCTGCTCTCCACCTGCCCTGCTGCTGCATCTGCAGACACACACTTCTTCTTCTCCTTCTTCTTCTTCTCCTCCACAGTGACAGTGCAGTGAAGGGTCTCTGGTCTGACACAGTGGAGAAGGTCCAGAGGACATCACAGATGGAGCTTTACAAGGTCACGGAGCAGGACTTCCAGGGAGAGATCCAAGCGTGGCAGTGAGCAGAGCATCACTGCACAAGGTCACTACTCTGAAGGACGGATGGTCACAGCGGGGACGGGATGTTTGTTATAGGAGGCGGAGGACATCAGGGCTGCATCTCACAGATCTGAGTTAACATTTGTACCAATTATTTGGTCCATATTTCATAGTGTTTAGTTTGTAACAGTTTATGTTTTCACCAGTTTTATCTGGTTCAATAAGTGATGAAGGATTTAATATTGAGTGACATACCTTCATAATTTTGGAGACGCTTTTAACCAAAGTGATGTACATGTAGAATCAGAACAACACGGGCAAAGATCAGGAGGAGAAATAGCAAGTGCTGTGCTGCTTCCCTCACACCAATGACCTTCAGTCCTCCTTCACTACATCCATAAACCTCCTCTTTGGTCTTCCTCTAGACATAGACAGGTTTTATTGTCATTCTGAATTAACAACAAGTGTACACAGAACGAAATTTCGTTGCATTAGCTCAGCAGAGTTAAAAATATGTAGCAGCAGACTTAATAAATAGCTAGAAGCACACAACAACAAAAAAAAGCAGTGCAAAAGTAAATTGTATTATTAATAGTAGTCCAATAGCGTTTAGTAATAGTGACAGTAGTACAAATTGGTCGTAATGACAGTAGTAGTAATGATGAGTAAAAGACAGCAATGGCTAAGATACTGTAACTGTACTCTAGGCCTCCTGCCTGGCAGCTCTAACCTCAGCATCCTTCCACCAATATATTCATTGTCCCTCCTCTGAACATGTCCAAATCATCTGTCCATCCATCCTGGTCCTGCCCAAAGAGAACCTCAACATCTTCAGCTCAGCTACCTCCAGCTCCTGGAGGTGTTTGTTCCTCAAAGCCACTGTCTCTAAACCATACAGCATCGCTGGTCTCACCATGGTCCTGTAGACCTTTCCTTTCAGTCTTGCTGGTTCTCTTTCATCACACAACACACCTGACACCTTTCTCCACCCACTCCATCCTGCCTGCACACGCCTCTTCACCTCTCCTCCACACTCCTCATTGCTCTGGACTGTTGACCCTAAGTACTTTAAGTCTGTACATTTGCTCACTTCTGCGGAGACAGAGTGCATGGCCAAAACAAGATGGTGACTGAGAACATGTGACCCAGGTGTATCACTGATGTCACTGACTGAAAACACTGTAAACTTATCGATAACCCATGACACTAGACAGACCCTGTGTGTTTCCACCTACATCCATGGGTGGAGAGCGCTGGCTGTGTCTCTCAGCCGGGTGGAGAAGGGTTGAGATCAGCCACTTCAGGTGTGACGGTGCAGGGTGGAGGAACCGCTCCCCCTTCTGATGTCCTCACAGGAAGCATGTCGCTGCTGTGTAGTGTATGTGTCTGTGTGTGTTTAACCATCTTGGATGGAGACACACACAGAGTGACTCAGCAACAGTTAACCTTCGACTTCACAGAAGCTAAAGTCAGCGCACGTTGACAGATGAACTGAAACATTACCACAATCACATTTGTGTGTTTGTAAGATTGACATTTTGAGCTTTGACTTTAATCCAGTTTTTAATATTCCATCCTTTCCATCCTTCACATCATTGACTGATATTCATAGTTGCACATCTGTGGCCGGGGGGAGTGTGACGGTGATGTACAGGCAGGTGTTAAAGGAAATAATCAGTCTTTTTATTCATTTATTTTATTTATATTGCATTTATATGAGCACACACACACACAGATTAACTGCTGCTTCAGTTAAAATGCTCTAACAGACAAACATCAGCTCCTCTCTACTGAGTTTGACAGGTCAGAGGTTAAATGCTTTTTAAATGGAGTTTTGCAGAAAAGAGCTGAAGCTTGTGAATTATATTTCTGATCTGGATGCTGTAACAAGGTTTATTTGATCATAAAAACTCTTCATCCTTCAGATTTTATTCTGAAAAAGACATGAATGAAGCAGACAGGAAGTCTGAGCCATGACCTTTGACCTCCAATCAGTCGGGTTTAATTGAGGTCAAAGACAGACCAGAAACCTTCAGAAGCCACACTGAGCTGAAACCACATCAGAGAGTAATCTGATTACTCAAAGAATGAGTCAGGTTCATTTCAGCTGGACAACAGGGTGAGCTAGGATTTACATGTGGGTGGTTCCAAGTAGTCTGGGGCAGTTTACAGTAGGGTCAGGGTAGTTTCTGATGTGTGTGGTTGGTAGAGGTTATCTGCGGTATTTGTTGCAGACACAGGTAGTTGATGTTATTTTGTGGTTAGTTCAGGGGTAACTAGATAGTGAACAGATGAGGGTGGTAAAAGGTGGCTAGGGGATAGCATGATGTAGTAAAGGCTGGTTGGTCGTAGTGATGATGTGTGACGTGCGATTGGATGTGTGGCTGGTTGTAGTGATGTGTAATGTGTGATTGGATGTTTGGGGTTTGGGAGGTGACACTGTGCTCAGTTAACCTGTCCGTGTGGTTGTGAAGTCGGTCTGGTCAGTCAGCAGTGTCACTGGTTCAGTGTAACAGCAATGCCACGGGTTCGAACCCTCGGAGCAACATAACAGACAGGAAGTTCAACAAAACAACACTTTTATTTTGCAACAAAAAAAAAGCAACAGTGTGCCACATCGCAGTATCTGTGTGTGTGTCTGTGTGTCACTGTGTGTATGTGTCACTGTGTGTGTGTCTGTCTGTGTGTGTGTGTCATGTGGGTTTGGTGAGCAGCTGGCTGGAGAAGTCGTACAGATCCTTGTTGACCTTCTTCAGAGTCTGGACTTCTTCTTCGAGCTCTGCAACTCGAACCTTTGTGTTCTCTCCGTCACCAAACACAGACTGAAACACAACAGGTGTACAGAGGTGAACATGAGTGTGTCCCAGGAGAAACACACAGCTGCCCTGATTACACTGGTCCCAGCACAGTTCTGAACAATCCGGCTCTGCAGTTTCATCAGTCAGGTTGTTCTTCACACAACAGTCACATGGTTCACGTTGTGGACTGACGCCTGTGTGTGTCACCATTTGCATCGTTTGTGACATCTGACATTTACTTACATTCTTCATGCCAAGATGGTGGCGCGCACAGACGCAGCAGCTCGAGGCTCCCCGCTACTTTGCACGTTTTTGTGTTTTTTATGTCTTTCTACTCTTTTCCTGATAAACCCATGCTACAGCAACCATATCTACAGTCGCCAAGACCTGATAGACATTGGTTTTCAGGCAGAAATGGATATCACAAGTGCCTTTTCACAGACTCACAACATCCCACCGGAGATAACGACACCGCCGGGCACCCCGTGGATTGTTATCGGGTCCAGCAGGCGGTGGAGACGGTGCAGGGAGAGGAAGCAGAAACACGGATGCCGGGCAGGCCTGCTAGCTCAGCTAAGAAAACAACCGCACAGACCTCCGCTACCATTTATCTTCCTCACAAATGCCAGGTCTCTTGCAAACAAGATGGATGAACTGCAGTCACGAATCGCCTACAACCGCCTCATCCGTGAGTGCTGTCTGTTGATTATCGGCGAATCCTGGCTGCGCTCGCAAATCCCCAATGCTACAGTGGAGCTAGCAGGCCGCACCATCCACCGCTACGACCGGACCACAGCCTCGGGTAAGACCATAGGTGGGGGACTCTGTATTTATGTGCTTGAGGACTGGTGCTCGGATAGCAGATTAATAGACATCTACTGCTCACTGGACCTAGAGGCCATGTCCGTCCAGTGCCGACCTTTCTATCTGCCACGGGAGCTAACTGTAGTCATTGTGACCGCTGTATACATCCCTCCCGGTGCTAACGTTAACACGGCACTCGGCCAGCTTCAGCTCATGGCAACTAAACAACAGAGGGCTCATCCAGAGGGCGTGCACATCATCGCCGGGGACTTTAATAAAGCGTGCCTCAAAACTGTTCTCCCCAAATTCCACCAGCACATCAAGTGTGCAACTAGGGGGAAAAACACGCATGATTACTCCAACATCAAGCATGCTTATAGAGCTGACCCTGCCTGCCCTGGACATTCTATTCAACAAACTGCTCGAGCTACAGACCCCCCCCCGGTTCCCCTCAAGGCTGCATTCTGAGCCCCCTACTGTACGCCCTGTACACCTACGACTGCTCTCCAACCCACCCAACCAACTGCATTATAAAATATGCGGATGACACCACAGTGGTTGGACTCATCTGTGACACGGACGAGACAGCGTACAGGGCCGAGGTGGAGAAGCTGTCGCTCTGGTGCTCAGATAACAACCTGACCCTGAATGTCCACAAAACAAAAGAACTCATCATGGACTTCAGGAAGAACAGACAGGACCACACCCCCCTCCTCATAAACAGAGAACAGGTGGAAACTGTCACCACCCTCAGGTTTCTGGGCACCCTCATCTCCGCAGACCACTCCTGGACCTACAACGTCAAGGCCCTGGTTAAGAAGGCTCAGCAGCGGCTACACTTCCTTCATGTCCTCAGGAAGAACAACCTGGACACGAAGCTGCTGCTGGCCTTCTATCACTCCTCTGTGGAGAGTGTACTGACGTACTGTCTGGGTGTGTGGTACGCAGGCTCCACAGCCGAGGACAGGAAGGAGGTGCAGAGGGTCATAAACACCGCCCAAAAGATCGGCTTCCCTCTGCCCAGCCTGGAAAACATCTCCACATCCTGCTGCCTAAGAAAGACCAAAGCCATCACAGGCGACCTCTCACACCCTGCCCACCCCCTGTTTAATCTGTTGCCCTCTGGGAGATGCTACAGATCAACAAAGTCCCACACCAGCAGACTGACAGACAGCTTCTTCCCCTGGGCCATACGCACCGCAAACACCCATGGATACACACACACGCCCACTCCCATAACACACACACACACACACACATACACACGTACACATACACACACACGCCCACACCACCCGGACAACAACCAACCCAATCTACCTCACTTTCTTCCATATATCCCATTCATATTTTATATATATATATATATATATTTATCTACATTGCACCACCACTGTCTACAGTATATGTGTACACAGACTATTCATCCCAATTTGTGCATATTGCACTTTCTCCTATGTATATTATACCCTCACCCTTCATGTCTCTGTTTTAAGAGAAAAGTTTCTTTATGCTCTCGTTTTTCTGCCCTTTTGTTTAAAAAAAAAAGAAAAAAGAAAAAAAAAGTGTTATGCAGTGTACGGTAGCCCTGAGGGAGCGCCCTCAATTTCGTTGTGCCCCCCCCCATGTACAATGACAATAAAGGACTATTCTATTCTCTATTCTAGTCTGTGATCTCTGACCTTTGACGGCTGCCAGCTGTGTCACATGGGAACGAACTGACACAGTGGATTGTGGGATTGTTGGCAGCAGTGGCTCTCAGACTCTTTGTTTTGAGGTGTGTGACTGAGGATTTACAGGGAAAACACACACACACACACACACACACACACACACACACACACACACACACACGTGAGGTTAAATATGGATGACCTCTGTCCTGCTCACCTTGTCCGTCACCGCGTTCATCAAACCGTTCAGCCTATCAGATTTCTGCAGGTATGTTTCCTCTTCCTCCTAAAAAAACAGGAAGTCCTTGACATCAAACGTTTTCCTCATGTGACTTCAAAATAAAAGCACAACTCTATTTCAACACGACAGAAACAAGTTTTCAGAATAAAACAACTGAGTTGAACAGTCGAACGTGTAGATCTAACGGAGGCACCAGAGTGTGTGTATGTGTGTCTCTGTGCGAGTGTCTGCGTGTGTGTGTCTGTGTGAGTGTCTGTCTGTCTCTGTGTGAGTGTGTATGTGTGTCTCTGTGTGAGTGTCTGCGTGTGTGTCTCTCTCTGTGTGTCTCTGTGTGAGTGTCTGCATGTGTGTGTGTGTGTGTCTGTGTGAGTGTCTGTATGTCTGTGTCTCTGTGTTTGTGTGTGTCTTTGTGTATGTGATGTACAGAGATAATCCACACACAGTGATGACTTACAGTCGAATTCAACACTTCACCTGTGACTCACCTGCGTGTAGAGGCCGAGCCGAACACACACCTCTCCCGACTCACCACTGTCGGCCTCAGAGGTGTTCAGGTGTCGGCTGAAGCGGGGCAAATGGACAGCGGGCCGACTATCAGGCAGGAACATGTTCGCTGGAGCGGCCATGATGATGGCGTTTGTCACCGGCCCTGGACAAATGGACAGGAAGTGAGGTCAGAAGAACGCAGGTATCCTGGCTTCAGGTTCCAAGCCTGTAATATCCAGTGTGACGGCAGAGCTGCAAAATATGATCATTTTAATAAATGATTGAGTTTTTATTCATTGTTGATTAATGTATGATTACTTGTATGATGACAAGGTCACTGAAAGTATCCTCACAGACTTGTGTGTGGACCTTATCCAGGCAAGTCCCTCAACAGAAGAGCCATTTGTGTCTGAGTCCTCCAAACCCCTCCACAAGCTCTTCTGGGTCCCATGGATCACAGAAGAGCATTGCTCTGTCCAAAAAACAGGTGATGGGTGTTGGACAGGACATCTCTTGCCGCAGCACAAAGAAAGTGAATAAGCTCGTGGCTGCAGAGGTTACAACGAGGGTCAAGTCCGAGGTCTCCAAAAGCTGTGGAGGAAGCGGAAGCAGCCCAGGCAGCAGCAAGGAAACCGAACCGCTGGTCTCCAAGTCTTCCACCCGCAGACTCAAGACCATTGTCAGGCACTTCCAGAAAATACTCAGAAAGTGCGCGGCTCAGATGACCTGCATGTCCAGCTCGCGTAATGTCAGGGAAGGTCAGCTGGGCCCAAACATGGAAGCTGATGAGACCAGCGCGCAAAAGTCCACAGAGCAGGACAACGAGCTGCTGGACACTGAGCTGTCCTGTCAGACCCCAGTAACTCCTCTGGGAGAGGACAGACCAGAACCAGTTTCTTCTGGCGGAAGCCCATTAGTGACTTCAACCACAGAGGCCGTCAAGAAGATCCTGGAGGAGCAGGCCAAGAACATCAGTGTCATCGAGGAGAGCGAGGACAGCTGAGTGATGTTGTATTCCACCAGCTGAGACCTGAGCAAGGGCAAAGGGTCTACTTCCGAGGCGAGATTAGGACAGAAGTAGACACCTTCATGAAGCTGATGTGGAACTGGCTGAACCAGCAGGCACAGCAGCATGAAAGGAGGAGGGACCCTGTGAGCTTTGCTCTGTGGAAGATCCAGCGAGTGGTGGACACATTGCCAGCACTCCCAGAGGGCTCCTCAGCCAAGGAAGGTGATGCCTTGACGCCCGTCGCTGAAACCACAGCGGCTCCTGTCATCGACGAGCCAACTGTCGGTGGCCACAGTGATGAAGCTGCGTGCGAGGCCACAGCACAGCCAGTCCACCAGTTAGATGAACTGTGCTGCCTCATTGTGGCAATGGGGCTGGTCAACGAGGTCCTGAAAAATCTGGCTGTTGATGTGAGGGATTCCATCAAAACCAGTGTCAGGTCACTCCCAGGTCGCTGGCTCTCCCATCGCTGTCAAGCCGAGCGGCTGCAACATCAAGTGGATTATTAAGGCGGTCGCCAAGGACCTTTTCAAGACTCTGGGCGGCACATGGGAGATGCTGTTGCTGTCACAGGATGCGCTGATCTGCAGACACATCACTGAAACCATCAAAAGGCACCTAGTAACACCTCAGAAGAAGTTCAGCATCAAAGGCTTCTTCAAATCTGTTTGCACCACCATGGCCAAACCTTTCAGTATCTGCTTCAGACGGGGCCCGCTAGATTAATGGTTGGTGGTCCCAGGGCGGGCGGGACAGACCTTTCTTACAGCAGACACTCACAGCAGGAAAAGCACAAGGGTAATAGGCAACACTGACAACAACTGTCTCCTATTGAGGTGTCCTGCTCTGGTGCATGCTGGCCCCTGCTATGACAAGCCAACATCTCTGCTGTAAGAAAGGTTTGTTGGGACCTGAAGTCCGGCCTCAGTTGGCCCGATAGCACGTTCAACCTGGACATGGTGCAGGACTTCAGGTCTCGAGACCGTACAGGTGCTGCAGTGCTCTGCGCTGTGGCCTCGCAGCAATAAGGTGAAGCTTCATTCTGGGCCTTGACCCCTTTGCTGTGAGGAGTACATGCATGCTCACTGTGTGAGTGTGGGTTTACTCCGAGTGCTTTGGTTTCTCCCACATACAAACAACAACATCAACAACAACAATCTTTACAATTCCATCAAAGCAACATCAATAAAAATTTGAAATGACACGCTACTTTCAGAAATACTTCTTTCCATGTTATTTGCTGCACAGCTGAAGAATGAAACTGCCCTGGTTCAAAGATACCTCCAGGTTGATGTAACTGGGATCAAGTTCTTGGGTTGTTTCTAAATAAACAGAAGAGTCGCAGTAATATTGATCATTGATGTACAACATGTAGGCAACAGCAAATGAAGTTTCAGTCATAATGTGTCAGGAGTTGGCCTGTGTCGGACCCCGTCTCCTATAGACGATGACTGTACGTTACTCAACGTTATGCATAATTACATTGGTGGTGGCAATGAGCACTTATATGACAAACCTTTGTTTTATACAATTACATCACTGATTGTTGTTGTCGGTTAAATCTGCTGTAAGCCTCTAGAACCACTCACCACTGTGTGACAGGTGATCACTCATCTCCATCTATTACCACTGTTAGTACTGTCACTCTGTACACCTGCTGTTTCTCTGCCTGAACATCATTCACTTCAGCACATCTACTTCACATACACTTACTTATACACATATTTTAGTTCTATATTTTATTATATTTTGAGAGATATTTTATCTTATTTTGCCTTTAATCTTTTATTTGTTATTATTTCTCCTTTCTGTTTTGTGCTGCTGAAATAAAATTTCCCTCAGGGGATTAATGAAGTACTTCTATTCTATTGTTGAAGCTACCTTAGCTGCTAGCAGTAATACTAGCAAGCAAGCTTACCTAAGCTAAAATTAGCCATCTAAAAACAACAATATCAATAGGTCAATCTATAAAGTCAATTAGCAAATGTAATTACGTAAGATTAATTGGCAGTGAAACGAGGTCCTGCCACTTCCTTCAATTTATTATATAATTCATTAGTTTCATCATAGCCTGTTCGCACTGTCACTGTTTGGGCATTGACATTCATACACATGTCATTTTTAACCCACGCCATGATGTTTTTTAAAGCCATAACAACATGTTTCAGGCTGTTGTCTGTGTCATCTGTTTCCAGTGTTAAATGATTTCCATGTAACTGTCCTGAACATTAGAAAATGCTGCTCAAGGAGTTTTTGAAGGTTAGAAAGTGACGACGAAGGCTCCTGACCAACACAACGGGAGAAACTGTGTCCAACACCACTTCTTCAAATGGCAAAAAGTCAATGATAGTCAGTTAACTATGCTAAATTAAACTGAGAAAAACACAATCTTTGACATCTGAGGATGAGAGCGTGGCTTTACTGATATATTACTCACATAATTATCAATTACTGAAATAGTGACCAACTTTGATCAGATGATTAAGTCACAGATCCATTTAATTTGTCCTGTAATTTGACAGATTGACCTGATTATCATGATGGATAATCTGGTGTTTCTTGTGGATAGTTCAGCTCCTATCAAACTTGATGCACATAAACAGACCAATGAGCCATCAGCAGACCTGTGACATCAGCTGAATGAGGATGAGGACAGAGCCTGAAGGCAGCACAGAGCAGATCAAAGAATGTCTTCAATTTGTAACCTGAAATAACCTCAAAGCTGCAGCAAAGAGAGAGACTGCAACCGTGCAACTGGACTGAGAAATACCACAGTAGTTTCTGTGATTCATCACTGACAGACCTCATTATTCAAACGTACGCAACTACGAGTAGTTTTAACTGGTCACGAAACCGTTTCAGTTTAATACTGATAACTTCAAAGGACCTACAAGCACATGAGGCCTCAACAAGAAGACTGGATATTTCTATATAAGTTCTTAATGTATATCATACAGTCCAGTTTACAGTTTATATGAAAAGTCTACACATAAAAGTCTGGGTTTTTGAAATGTAAAGACTAAAACATAAATGTCAGCATTGTTCCCGGTCTGAATGAAATGAATGAAAACAACCAGAAACACAAGGAAAAAAATAATAAAACTATAAATCTGCTGTTGCAGCTTCTTATTCCAGCAGTGAGTCTTTGTGAATGAGTTTCTGTTAACTCTGGACCTAATGAGAAGTGGAAACACTACATTGTCCACAGAGGTCGTCAAAACCAAGATAAAATGAAAGTTGCTTGTGGTTGCTTCAATATCAAATATTTAATATCAAAAACAGACAGATCGTACTTACTGAAACCACCATTAATAAAAAGGCTTCTGAGTTTATCAGACTGGAGCTAAACTGTTAGCTGAATTCTTACAGTATGAATTAGTTCAACAGCAGATAAACTTGTTAATAAACCTGCATCAGGGAAAATCATACATTTCACAAGACCGGATCATATTGGAATAAAACAAGGAGTTGTATTCAAACAATCTACAGTGCATTCTATAGTTCACGGCTCAGGTGTGTAGGTGGTATCCAGCTGTGTTTGCCCAGGTTAAATAGTTCACAGCAATCAAAGCAAGGCAGAGGTTGTATTTAGACTCTGTAGACAGGTGTGTGATGCTGGGCCTCTGCTGCCTCCCAATCCTCTGATCTGTGTGTCCCTGAGCTGCATGTGAAGCTGTCTGAATAATGTGATCTATAAAAAGCTGGAAAACACGTTGCGCTGACTTTACAGCAGCTTTTTGTTGGTCAGTGCTGTCGTGCTTTGTATCAGGTGTGGGATACAGCACAAGGTCTCTGTTTGCTTTACAGTTAAACCTTCACTTTAATAATCTGCTCCCATGTCCAGCCCAAATCACATTTCAGTCTTCGTTATTTCACTTCCTGCCTTTGTCCTGTGTTTATGTTTCTTAATAACACTGATGTTTTCAGCCTGTGGCTTTGGAATAACTCTCCTCTGAAACCTGCAGCAGCCTTCGTTTTATGTCTTTATGGAACTCTTGAACCTGAAAGCTGATCCCTGATTGGTCCATTATTGTCACTCCTCTACATACACGCTGCAAATCATCTGAAGGTTTTCTGAGCTGTGATTGGAAAGATTTATCAGACTCTTTCATCAGTCTGATGGCCAGGCCGCCTGGATCACACTTGACTTCCTCTGACTGACCACAAGCCAGGTGTTTCAGACGCATTCGTGCAGACACTTTCTATTTGCTGCTGTGAAGCTTCTCTGGAGACAAAACAACACCAAGACAAAACACTGTGAACAAGGAGAATCAGTCACATGTTCAAACACCTACATTGACTTAACTACTCCGCACAAACATCTAAAAAAAGGAAAATGATTTACAGGAAAAACCACGATTACCATCTTTCTCAAATCTCATCAAGCTGCTTCTCCACCAAACATCAACGAAGCATCAAAATAGAAGTGGCAGATCAAAACATTGTATGATATTATATAACATCAGTGAGGACACTTTCAATGAAACATCTTTCTTCCTTTGTATTTTAACATCTTCGGATAGTACGACTCTTCCATCACACACTGCTCTCATCAGTTTTCTGTAAGCTCCATCCAACCTCCTGCAGGTTTTGAGCACGATCCTCTTTCTGTATGCCACAATCAGAAACATCCTTCATCTGTGACCTGATGATTCTTGGTCGATGCAAGCTGTAGTTTGTATTCAGTTCAACGCTTCAGCAGTGTCACAAGGATTTCAGATGAAGGCTGCATGAAAATCTGGCCATCAAACTTTCATCACAGATTTGACAGGGAGCAACTGAAGAAATAAACCAAAAATATGAACTTATTTATTCTCAATTATTTTATTTTCCTGGCCTCCTGCTGTTAGTACTTCTACTCTTGAAGATTTAATGAACTGTAGACCTTCTGTCGCACCCCATCAACACACAGAGTCTGAAAACATCATCCTAATCTGTGGAACTTTTAGCGTACCTGCCATGAAACACAACAAGGAAACAAAGCAAAGCCCCGATAAAGATCTGAGATTAAACTGCACGGCTCTGTGTGTCAGCAGAGACTCGCACATCACACTCCACATGTTCTTCATTGACTTCTACAACTTCTCTTAAAGGTGCAATTAAATATTAAAGCTGCTCTATTTCTGATTTGTCAGTAAAATATTTAGGTCTCAGTCTGACTTCATGTTCTCTAAAGGAAAGCTGCAAGTTCCTGAAGGACAGTCAGAGTCACGTGTCATCACGTGACATCACAGTGATGTCAGTGATACATCTGACTGAGGTGGTTAAGATGGAGCTGACCCTGGAGTGTCTCAGTTTTCAGTTTCCGTTTGTTTCCGGCTTTATTGTCTGGAGTGTTTCCCGTGTGTGTCTTTGTGTACTTATTTCCTGCATTTTTCCCGTGTTATCTGATCACTTGGCTCATTAAGAAACTGAAGGTTTGCATAATTCTCCGTTCCTTTTCTTTGTGATCGTTTCTGAAATATCGACATTTCAACTTAAATATGATCCATGGGAAAATGTGTGCGACCAGCTTCAGTGGCTCATTTATTCAGAGAACATGAGGTGTGCTGATGTTCAGCATCTCTGTAAAAAAGCATTTTCACTCTTTCACCAGAAACAACTCTTGATTTCCAGCTTACCAGAAGAAAGCCACAAACTCTGCTCTGCCTTAAATCAGCTGTGGAGCTGATGAGGACTCATTTCACACCAACAAAAGCTCCAAATTACAGCGAGGAAATGTGGGAGTTGGTTTACTGCTGTTCAGAGAGCAGCCACCTTCAATCCTCCCAGAAAACACTCAAATCCCTCCACAACACAAAGTGACTCAGGTGTTTGTTCCTGCCTGCAGCACAGTAGCACGCCATCACTCCAACTTCCTGTCCAGGGACAGATTACCTCATCTATCTATCTATCTATCTAGATCAATCTTTTTCACATTAGCAGCACATTTTGGTCTCTTCCTCCCATCGATAACGACGATCATGAGACTGCAGATGCTGCATCCCGAAGCCTTAATCCTGATAACTGGAGATTTCAATCACGTCTCATTGGACTCTACACTGTCTGCATTTGTCCAGTATGTGGACTGTCCCACCAGGGGGAACAGAACCATCAACCTCCTGTATGCTAATGCTGAGGATGCATACAGGGCCATCCCCCTGCCACCTCTGGGGAAATCAGATCACAACTTGATCCTGTTCCAGCCTCACTACAAACCAAAGGTAGTGAGACAACCCACCACCACGTGCACCTTTAGGAAGTGGTCACCTGCAGCTGAGGTAACACTGAGGGACTGCTTTCAGACCACTGACTGGGGTGTGCTGCAGGACTCAAGCAGTGAGGACTTAGAGGTGGTCACTAACTGCACTACTGACATCAACTTCTGTATGGATGTTGTTGTTCCTACCAGAACTGTTCATTGCTTTGCAAATAACAAGCCCTGGATTACCAGCAGTATTAAGGACCTCCTTAATAGAAAAAAGAGGGTCTTTAGGGATGGTGACCAGGAGGAGCTGAAGCACATGCAGAGGGAACTCAAGGTCCACCTGAAGGAGGCTAAGGAGGATTACAGAAGGAAGGTGGAGCAGAAGCTGCACATTTTGGTCTCTTCCTCCCATCGCTAACGAGACCTTAATTTACGACGATTGATTTATGACTGATTATAATGTGTTGAAGTCTGGTCTCCGACATACTAGTTTAAAGTTTTGACATGACTGAAATTTCATCACTAAATCACATTAAACCAGTTTTAGCTTCCCCTCATTATCCTCTCATTTCTGTTGAACCAGACTTTTGGATCATGACTAAGAAAACTGTAAGTGGTGCGTCTCCCTCATATCTGATCTCATTAGACTTTATATCCCATCCTGTGCTCTCCCGTCAGTCCCCACAGTTAAAAACAAGTCAGCTGACTGCAGGGACTTTTCCTATCGTGGTGGATTCTTAAATATGTTTGTTTAATATTTTAATAAGCCAAATGTCTTCATTGTTTCCCTAACATAGCATATAAAATCTTTGTTCAGTGAAACAGCATCATCCACACATTAAAGAGAGTTTCCTGAAGTTGTGAGGTCAAACTCTGCAGCTGTTCTGTTGAAGTGTCCTTGAGCAGGACTCTGACCCTCCACCAGCTGCCTCATTAACAGTCTCTAAGGATGAAGCTGACGGACTCAGATGTAAATGTGAAGAGACGCAACAGGGCTGACGGCTGAGGACACGCCCCCTGTTTACATTAGAGCGGGTCAATGGTGAAATGATCTGCCAGTCACCATGACGACAATCCATAAATAATTCACAGAACGAGACGAGATGATAAATGAGGACAGTCAGGTACCCTCCCTGTGTGATGTCACAAAACAGCTTGATACGTTTCCTGTGGTTATCTGATGGTTACACTGCTTCAACGCCTTTTAAACTGGTTTAAAATATAAATACAACATTTTCCTTTTTTAACAAATGAACAACTTGATCTGAATGAAGCATATGTTTGGGTTATGCAAAAGTCTCAGTGCTGACATCTTTTCTGACTGTGGAAACAGTTGTAATCTGTGATCAGCTGAAGAAAGTTTTAAAGATACAGGTTGGTCTTTTCCTTTTTGGGTTGTCCAGGTTGGTTCTGAACACATCATTAAAAGGTTTTCTCACCTCACCATGTCCTCACTCTACCAAAGCAGAAATAAAACGTTTCAGTAGTGAAACTCTTCCTCTCAGATGGAAACCACAGTCCTGATGGAGGATGGAGATTTGGACTGAGCAGTGAAAGCATATTTCTTGCTTGTTGTGGTAATAGAAACCAGCTAATTATCTCCCACTCAATTACAAATATTGATCAGCCGCTTGGCTCCAGCTGCTGAAATTACACTAATGGTTAAACTCTGGTCCAACATGAAGACATAAATCAGAGTGAGAGAGTGTTAGAAGCTGAAGAGTTGCCAACACACTGCAGATACTCACACAGAAAACACCCTGCAGACACTCACTGACTCTGTGTTTACACTGAAAACTGCCCTGAACAACTCACCTGAATTCTCAAGGACCAAACTGAACAGAGCGTACCTGGGCTCACAGGTACGACTACGTTCAGCTTAACATCATCTCTGACCTGATGTTTTCTTCATAAGAATGCTGCCTTAATAACCCTAACCCTGCAGCCCCAATAAGTATGTGTAACTATCGAGAGTGATTGGTCACATGATTAGTGCCAGAGCACTTACAGCTGTGTGTAGTGTTCAGGTGTTCAGATGATCCACACACAGTACAGGTGCCATCTAATGTCTGACCCTTATTTATCTGGTCAACAGAGTCAAAGATATGAGGGCAATATGCAGAGGTCTGGGGTCTATGAATTAGCTGCAGAGGTCTGGGGTCTATGAACTAGCTGCAGAGGTCTGGACACTAGCTGCAGAGGTCTGGGGTCTATGAACTAGCTGCAGAGGTCTGGACATTAGCTGCAGAGGTCTGGGGTTTATGAACTAGTTGCAGAGGTCTGGACACTAGGTCTGGAGACTTGCTGCAGAGGTCTGGGGTCTATGAACTAGCTGCAGAGGTCTGGAGACTAGCTGCAGAGGTCTGGAGACTAGCTGCAGAGGTCTGGGGTCTATAAACTAGCTGCAGAGGTCTGGAGACTTGCTGCAGAAGTCCTAGAGCTGTTGTATTCAACGCTGCACCTTGTGGTCAGTTATCCTTGGAGCTGTTGGTCTCTCCCAGTAACTCTGGGTGAAGATGATGTCAGAGCTGGTTGTACGATGAAGAGGTCTCACTCTAATGCCTCATTCTGGTGTCTGGAGGATGTTTCTAAATAAGCCTCGAGGAGACAAACATTTGAGTCTGCAGTGCTGCAGATGGTAAAACTGATTCACATCTTTCATTTCTGTCTTTGCTGCTCACCGTCACGAACTTTATATATACAGCTGAAGAGTTACAGAGGTGACAACTGATCAAACCTGGATGCAATCAGAAATTTGTACAAACAATCTCTGGTTAAGAAATTAATGACTTTGACAAATGTCGGACTTTAGATTAATGAGTGGTTGTTCAGTCCAGAAACAGAGAAAAGAGTCTGAGGCAGAGCTACAACTCTATGAGTGTGGTCAGTATCAGCTGTCGGAAGAAAACCCACAGCACTGTACAGTTTTCAGGATCTGGCCAGGATCATCCTGAAATACAATCTCAGCTCCCCCAGCATTAATTTGATGTCCTTGTTTTTGTTCATTTGTTAAAATCATTCAACGTAACCTTTAAGTTAAATAACAATGAAGTTAATAATTGACCTCAATGGACCATGAGGTGAGACTGTTTTCTCAGCAGCTGCTGCAGTTTTTCAATAACAATGAATCAAACTGAATTTATGAGATTTCACCTCAGTGATGGTGTGTGCCGTAATATAAGGTGATTTCTGTGGTGAGATGTTTAATCTTGTTAAAATCAGGATGTGACTTTAAAGACACAAATAAATTCTCTGGTATTTTCCCAACATTGGACTGATGTGAAGCAGCTGTATCGCTTCTGCCAAGACAAATCAGTTTGAGGCGCTGCCGTCATGGAGGATGAAGCATTTTCTTTTAACAGTCTGGTTCTTTGTGAGCAGCGTCGCCTGCTGCAGGAACAGAGGCAAAATCAAAAGGCGGAGGACGACCGTGAGTCCGTCTGTCCAGCCAGAGGAGGGATTATCGTCTCCTGACAGTCCGTTTGAAGTGAGTAGGTCTTCAGCACAGAGAGGATTTGGTTAATTACAAAGTGCCAGTCATGATCACGGCGGGGCATTTCTTCTTCATGTTCCTGTCAGCCACAGCACGATCACTTATTATGAATGAGATGGGAAAGTAAAAGCTCCTCTGGAGAGATGGAGGGCGACGGGTCAGACGCTTCATTAATAAACCAGCAGCAGCAACAAGGAATTATTTCAGCCACAGAGGTTAAATTCACCTTCACCTCCTGAGATTCTCTGAAACATGAAGTCGGACCTGATTTACACCAGGTCAACATGTCTTTACTATCCCTCTGAGAGCTCCAGACAGCCCAGACACAGCGCATCATAACAAACTCGGTAATAAGAAGAATCACAGAGATGAACAGATGCTGTGCAGCAACTACAGGTGAAAGACAGGATGCAAAATGAAACTCAAAGACTCAGCAGTTGTGTTTACTTGATTATTTGACTGACGGGTTATTTGACTTCATTTGTTAAGGTCAACTTTTTAAACTCAAGTCTGAACATGCAGCACACCAGTTGAACTTCACACCCAGCTTTGACAGTTGTATAACTCTTATTATCCGAGTGTTATTTGTATTATGAAACATGGACCTGTTACTATGAGGACACTCCAGAGAGTCAACTGTGTCTGAAGACTAATGTGAAGGAACACAGGGGCCTTTATTTTGAAAGAGCGTTTCTACTGTGTAGTTGCTGTAAGGCATTTAAGCAGCAGGAAGTCTCACCAGAGCTGATATTTCCTGAAGTCATGGGACAGTTTGACCCCAGACGGTTTGTCTGCATTGTAGTTTAGTCTCTGACAATGTCATAACAAGTGGGTGAGTTTACCTTTATGGGCAAGGCAGCGGATGCTCTGTTTGCTCTGGACGTCCCAGAGTCGAACTGTTTCATCATGTGACCCAGAGAGGAGGAGTGTCCCGTCCATCGACACAGAGAGACACGTCACCAGATTCCTGAAGGAGAAATTCAAACTGACTTCAGATCAGATCACACCTGTCTCTTGTTGAGTCAGAGATGAAAGCACATGCAAGCACAAGAGAGCAGAAGTTTCCCTGCTGAGCTGAAAACAGCCTCTGTCTTGGAGCTGTTCAGACTCTGGCAGAGGAAAGCGTCCTGTACTCAGAGATCCGTGCCATCAGGACAGCTTTTCATTGGTCGAAGGAGTGGAAGTTCACCAGAGACACCTGCCCAGTGTGAGCTTCCAGGGCAATAAAGTTACATGTGCTGAATGTGAATACACAAACGCCTCCGTCACTCGTCTCTGATCGCAGCAAATGTCCTGTGTATTTATCGCAGCATGTGAAGGTGAAGCTACAGACCAAGCTCTTAACATATCACTGGTTCACAAGGAGTTTCATCTTAATTTCAATGGCATAAAGACAGAGTTTAGGAGTTTAGCTGCTGTGTCTCACCTGTGCCCTTTGAAGACCTGGTTCCCATTGTTGTCAGACTGGAAGGATTTGTCCCGACTGAGACTCTACAGGTGAAATACAAACATTTCAAACAGTTCATCAGTCGACTCAAACAGCAGCAGCAGACTGACTGATGGGGAGGGGAGAGAGAGAGAGACAGGAGGGGCGAGAAAGAGAGAGAATACACTTTGTCGCAGACAGAGATACAGAAGTACATAACTGTAGATGAAACTAACAGAATGGTAGAACAACAGAATCCTAACTATGGCAACTATTTGCAGTACAATATAGAATAATGATAATAAGTGGCAGCAGAGGACACGGGGCAGGTCGGTGGAGCCACAGATCAGATGTTCAGCTCTGGAGCCACAGGTATCTGTAGAGAGGTACAGAGAGAGAGACCAGAGAGAAACAAGCACAGCACTGGGGGAGAGAAGACACAGAGTTAATGGTTAATCTGTGAGAGAGAGGGGGAGAGGAGAAGTGTGGAGGCAATCATAGGACGTCCCCCAGCAGCCTCGGCCTATAGCAGCATAACTAAGAGGTGGCATGGAGGGGTAGTTTTGACTATGGGTGTAGTTGTCATGGTAACTAGAACTAGCTGTAAGCTTTGTCGAACAAGAAGGTTTTCAGCTTTACTTTAAAAGTAGAGAGGGAGTCTGCCTCTCCGACCCAAACTGGCAGCTGGTTCCACAGGAGAGGAGCCTGATAGCTAAAGGCTCGGCCTCCCATTCTACTTTTGGAGATTCTGGGAACCACAAGCAAACCTGCTCTCTGGGAGCGAAGCGATCTATTGGGGTAATAGGGACTTAGCATCTCATTGATGTACAATGGAGCTTGGCCATTAAGAGCCTTGTAGGTAAGAAGAAGGACTTTAAAATCTATTCTGGACTTTACAGGGAGCCAATGAAGAGAAGCTAAAACTGGAGAAATATGATCTCTCTTGCTAATTCCCATCAGAACCCTTGCAGCAGCATTTTGGATGAGCTGGAGGCTTCGCAGTGAGCTAGTTGGACAACCTGACAACAAGGAATTACAGTAGTCCAGCCCTGAGGTAACAAATGCATGGACTAGCTTTTCACGTCACTTTGGGACAGGATATTCCTAATCTTAGTTATGTTGCGCAAGTGAAAGAAGGCAGTCCTGGTGACCTGCCTAATATGGAGCTGAAAGGACATATCCTTGTCAAAAATGACTCCCAGGTTCCTCACGGTAGAACTGGAGGCCAGGGTAACGCCATCCAAAGTGACAGCAAGGTCAGATAACCTGTCTCTGAGGTGTTTAGGCCCAAACAAAATCACCTCAGTTTTGTCAGTATTTAGAAGCAAAAAATTATAAGTCATCCAGGCCTTAATGTCTGTCAGACATGTCTGAAGTCTGACTGACTGATCTGTTTCTTCTGGTTTCATAGATAAATATAGCTGTGTATCGTCTGTGTAGCAGTGGAAATTTATGTTGTGCTTCCTAATAATATTGCCTAGGGGAAGCATGTATAGGGTGAACAACAATGGTCCAAGCACAGAACCCTGTGGAACTCCATGATTAACCTTTGTGTGCATGGACAGGTCGTTATTGAGATAGACAAACTGGAATCTGTCGGATAGATAAAATTTAAACCAGCTTAGTGCTGTTCCTTTAATCCCAATGACAAGCTTCAGTCTCTGTAGTAGGATATTGTGATCGATGGTGTCAAATGCAGCACTGAGGTCTAGCAGGACAAGTAAAGAGATGAGGCCATTGTCAGATGCTATTAGGAGGTCGTTGCTAACCTTAACCAATGCTGTTTCTGTGCTGTGATTTATTCTAAATCCTGACTGAAATGCTTCAAATAAACTGCTCCTCTGCAGGTGATCACAGAACTGATCAGCCACGGCCTTTTCAAGAATTTTAGAAATAAAGGGGAGGTTGGATATCGGTCTATAGTGCGCTAAAACACCAGGGTCAAGAGAAGGCTTTTTGAGTAAAGGTCTGATGACAGCAACCTTAAAAGCCTGTGGAACATAACCTGTTAGTAATGACAGACTAATCTGGTCTAATATAAAAGTGCCAATAATGGGCAAAACATCTTTGAGAAGACGAGTTGGGGTGGGGTCCAAAAGACAAGTTGAGGGTTTGGATCTAATAATTGTTGAAGACAGTTCAGTGAGATCTATAGGGGAGAAGTGGTCTAGAGATAATTCAGGACATTTCAGGGGCTGCTGCAGTTGACACACATGGATCTCTAACAGTTGAAGAGAGTGCGTAATGAACTCTTTCTCTAATATCTATGATTTTACTAGTAAAGAAATCCATAAAGTCATTGCTGCTGAGAGCCAAGGGAATAGTTGGCTCAACAGAGCTGTGACTCTTTGTCAGCCTGGCTACAGTGCTGAACAGAAACCTGGGGTTGTTCTTATTTTCCTCTGTTAATGTGGAGTAATAGGCAGTTCTTGCCTTATGCAGGGCTGTTTGTATGTTATAATACTATCTTTCCAGGCAAGGTGGAAGTCTTCTATGTTAGTAGATCGCCACTTCCTCTCTAACTTTAGTGAGAACTGTCTTAATGTGCATAGCTGTGAGTCAAACCACAGAGCTAGCTTTGTCTTGTTAATGGCTTTCTTATTCTGTTTCATAGGGGCCACATTGTTCAGGGCTGTGTGCAGTGTAGCTGCAGTATTATCAACAAGATGATCTATATGTGCTGGACTAGTGGTTAGGCTGCTACCCTCTGTTGTAATGGCACATGGCATAGAAGCCAAAAGACATGGAATAATTTCTTTAAATTTGGTAACAGCATTATCAGAGAGACAGCGACTGTAGGTAGCTTCCCTCCCAATTGCTGAGAAGTTCATAATTGTGAAACGTTATTAAAAATGGTCAGATAAAAGAGGGTTTTGGGGAAACACTGTTAAATGTTCAGTTTCTGAGCCATACGACAAAACAAGATCGAGGGTGTCATTAAAGCAGTGAGTCGGTTTGTTAACATTTTGAGTCTAATACTGAGTTAAATCATTCCTAGGGCTGTCATTGCTGTTGTCTACATGAATGTTGAAGTCACCCACTATGATTATTTTATCTGAGCTGAGCACTAGTTGAGATCAGAAGAATTCAGATAAAAACTCTGAACAGACAGAACTGGTTTCTCTGACCTATCGTTAGGGTGGCAGAGACTGAGAGTAAGAGATTCAAACATTTTAAATCCAGGTTTAGGTCTGGGATTGATTAATAATCTGACAGCAGATTATTGATAAAATGACAGCAAACCGACTGATAATCTGACATCAGATGATTGATAATCTGACAGCAGACTGATTGATAATCTGTCAGTCTCAGATTCACTTCTTCCTCCACCTCATGGGGTTTGAGGGGCTCCAGGAGCCACAAAGACTGAAACACTCAGACTAGAGACAGTTTCACCAGTTCAGGGGGAGGATGAGGGGGATGTTTATGGAGGACAAGCTCGCCATGGTTTATTTGCAGGATTAACTCAGTGAGGCATTAAAATGTAAATCTGCTGTGAAAACAAACAACAGTGTTGAGTCAGAGAGAAGAAAAGGTGGACAGATGTTGGAGATGAACAGAGATGAATCATCTTCTATTCTTTTCACTGACTGAGGTGACGGGACTGTGATGAATCGGACAGAACGACCTGTTAAAGGACTGTTATCGTGACTGTGTAAGGATAAACTCTGGGCAACAGCTCTGGCACTGACAGGATTTCTGCTGAAATAGAGTAAAAGGAAGAACTCAGATCTGATCCAACGTGCCCAACAGTTTGCTGAGTTACACAGTAAAACCAACAGATTCATCTGAACATGCAGTACTCATCCACTCATTTCAGGCTGTTGATGTCTGATTAACATACACCATGTATGATGCAGGGTGTAGCTCACAGGAAGCTGCTACTTCCTGTTGAAGGCTGTAGTCTGTCAGGCAGTGAGAGGGTTTAGGACATTGTAGTTTGACACTGAATGCTGTTTTTAAAACAGGACAGTAGGATGCAGGACACAGGACAGAGGGAGCCAGAGGATTGGGGGGGGGGGTATGTTTCGATGAAGGCTGTAAACTGATACTCACCTGGCTGCACAAAGACACCTGGAAAATGTTTCCATCACTTCCTCCACAGAAAAGGAAGTACTCACAGGGGTCAAAGGTCACAGACATGATCTCCACATCAAACAGGACAGACAGGAGCAGCTCACCTGAGCACAACTCCCATACCTGGACAGAGGAAGGCTTCTGTAAACAAACATCTCAAACAGAAACCAGCGGAGATTAAACATGGCTGCCTGCGAGCACAGACACCTCATCTCAGATTCACTGAAGACCAGCGGGACCTGCTGGTAATGTTCCTGTTTTACATTGTGAAGTCAAACCTACAGGAACTAATCTGTTCTACTCTGAACCTGAACTTTAAGATCCTTGTAAGTCTTTGAGAGTCTTCATCTTGTTTTACACACACGCGCACACACACACAGCAACAGAGCTGCTGGCTCTGCAGAATAGTGACTGTGTTCCAGACTCCACTTAAAAATCTGATAATTTAAAATCAGTGACGCCTCGGCTCGCGTTCAACACTTCCTGACCATTCATTATGATGTCACAGCACGCTGGCGTGTCATTACTGAGACTCCGCCTTTTGTGATTTATGCCAGAGGGGATTTTACCAAAATTAAAAATGGATCTGAGGATGACAAGAGGAGACGCTCTGTGTTTAAAGATGAATCATTCTGAATAGAGGTGATCAATGATCATGCCGTCTGGCTGCTTCGTTAAACTACCTGATTACTGAATAGTACAAGCTCGTGGTTCGCTCAGTATATGAATACAGTTACTAACTACAAAGGAACAGATGTGGAGTTTGCTGTCAGAGAGACAAAGCTACATTGAAGGCATGTCCCATTCATCCTTTATCAAATTCTGAACAAATTCAAGCTGATGAGCTTTGTTTAAATTCATGCGAACTCGGTCCACGTTGCCTAAAATGTGTCGCGGCTGGAGTCAAACAGAATTTCACTGGGACAGGTGGAGACAGGTGATCACATCGGGAAGCTTCCTGCCCTGTTGTCCTCTGATCCACTTCATATTTCTCCTCTAGGGCTCAGCGTTGTTGTGAAACATCTTGATCCTGATTGGTTCACACAGTCTGCTGTTCTTGTCACCACGCTAGAAACACAAGAAGGTCATGTGACCTGAAACTGCTGTGTCCACCGAGAATATCAGATCAAAATACACCACCAGTTAACAGCAAACACATGTGAACTGGACTGTGTGGAACAGTTTAATTCAAGTGAAGTTCAATCACAGCAGATCCAGGCCTGAGATACTGTCTGATGTTACCACGACCACCTGACAGTGGGCGCAAACACTTTTTTGACTTTATGGGACAGTCGATGGTGAAGAGAGCAACACAGCAACAAGATGAGAGATAAATACCAGTTCAGTTGCTTTTGAACTTCAAATTACACCCTCTCCTTCACCGGAACCGATCACCACGGATCACCACGGATCAAAACCGATGAACACAAAACAAAACCGATCAATACGGATCAAAACCTATCAACACCAATCAACACGGCAGGTGTTATAAGCTCCACCTGTTAAACCTGTGCAGGTGTTATAAGCTCCACCTGTTAAACTTGTGCAGGTGTTATAAGCTCCACCTGTTAAAGGTGTTCATTTTTACCTTGACAGTTTGATCTAAGGAGGCAGTGGCGACTCTAGCCTGAGCTCCCATCAGGCCACAGTGCAGGTCTGTGATTGGTAGAGAGTGACGGGACAGGATGTGACGCGGCTCAGGGGTGTGGCTTAAATCCAGCTGGATCACACTGAAACACATAAGAAACAATGAGAGCTGGCGAAGAACAACAGAACATGGTCAGTCTGGTTCCCAGAGTCAGAACAGTTTGCTTCCTGTCAGTACAGATCAGTCGTGTTCATCCCAGGTAACAGACACCTCTCCAACAGCAGGTGTGATCAGGTGCGGAGCTGCTCACCTGCTTACACTCAGCGTTAGAGCTCCCCCCAGTGGATGCTGCAGTCCTCTCCTGACTCGTTAAACATTATTAGTATCATACTAAACATCAACATCAGGTTGTGAACATCAGTAAGGCAGGCAGAGAGACAGACTGGCAGACAGATACAGACAGACAGTCAGGCAAACAGACAGACAAACAGACAAGCAGCGAGACAGACAGACAGTCAGGGACAGACAGACAAACAGACAGAGAGACAGGCAGGGACAGACAGAGAGACAGGCAGACAGACAGTCTGACTAATGACAGTAACTGTGATGTGTTCATGGGTAACAGTCTGAACAAGACATCATGTGACCAGAAAAGGAAAAGCAACCCCGTAGTCTGAACACTGGCTGCTGATTGGCTTAAATGGAGGGCCAATCAGCTCGATCTGAGTTTGATGTGTGTGTTCAGCTGAGTTCAGGTGTATGTTACCTGGACAGACTCCACACCAGGGCCAGGTTGTCTTTGCCTCCAGAAATGAAATGGCTGCTGTCGTCTGTGAACTTCAGACAGGTGACATCCTGATAGTGACGACTGAGGACAGACAGCAGCTTACCTGTGGACACCTGAGCCAATCACAGAACGGACATTATACACCTGAACCAATTACATATCACTTTTATGGTAAGACCACTTTATTATCCCATATTAACCCATGTCTGCTCATTGATCAGCCAAAATATAACCACAGTGTTTTCTGTTTGAAGACATTTGACCTCTGTCTTGTGTTAATGTGATGGATTTTCCCCACAGTTAGACCGGCACTCTGCGAGAACAGAGAAACCCCTGTTGATTCAGTCAACACAGATGAGGTTCTTTGAGGAGTGTGCAGTCTCGCTCTTACCTACACAGGTGGACCAAATAAAGTTGGCCTCCATACAGTTTATCTTGTTACGGATCATTAATTAATCATCATCATTAATTTCATCAGTGTCTGATTAACGTATCATATGTTTATAAACATTTTAACCACATCAGAAGAAGCTGACTCACCTCCCACAGGTAAATGGCCTCAGTGACAGCGGCAGCGAGGAAGAGTCCGTTACGTGAGGCAGTCAAACAGGTGACCACACCTGGACACACAATCTTCTGTTGCAGCTGATCCTGAACAACCAATACGTTGTCACATGACTGGAGGTTAAAGACAAACTAATGCCCATCTTTACAAGCGCTGACAGAGTACTCACACAATGTACTCGAGTAAAAATACTGCCAAGCCATAAGAGTGCATCTGTGAGAATATAAAGACCAGCGGGCAGACAGGTGACGAGACAGACAGACAAGTGGACAGACAGGCGGGCAGCCAGACGGGTGGGCAGACAGGTGAAGAGACAGACAGACGGGTGGACAGACAGACAGGTGGGTAGCCAGACGGGTGGGCAGACAGGTGAAGAAACAGACAGACGGGTGGACAGACAGACAAGTGGGTAGCCAGACGGGTGGGCAGACAGGTGAAGAGACAGACAGGTGAGGAGACAGACAGGTGAAGAGACAGACAGGTGAAGAGACAGACAGACAGGTGCATAGACAGATGACGAGACAGACAGACAGGTGCATAGACAGGTGAGGAGACAGACAGACAGGTGAAGAGACAGACAGACAGGTGAAGAGACAGACAGCCAGGTGAGGATACAGACAGGTGAAGATACAGGTGAGGAGACGGACAAACAGGTGAGGAGACAGACAGGTGCATAGACAGGTGTGGAGACAGACAGACAAGTGAAGAGACAGACAGACAGGTGCATAGACAGGTGAGGAGACAGGTTAGAACAGGTTCACAGGCTGAACATACTGTATACCTGCTTGACACTTACAGGTGTTTCTATACTGGAACACGCAACAACAGAAGCGCTGCAGGGTTCTAGAAACTAACAAGATCCGAACTTTCACTCAAAACCCGGTTCACTAATATTATTGATTACCGTGCGGCAACATTACATCACTATTAATGACGTAATGAAAAGTAAAAGGTCTGTTTTTTACTCTGCATCGATAAAGAAGTCGGGGCCACATTTTGCTATGAGGATCAGTTAAAATGGTCCGTGGTCCGCTCCTCCTCCCCGTCCTGACAGAGCTGAGCGCCTCACTTTGATGGTTCAATGAAGTCTGGAGGACTTCAGTGGCGACCTCACCACTAGACTCTCCGGTGGTCCTGAGTCCTACATCGTGTTTATGTGTACAGACGGTCCGTACCTTCCTCTGGATCTCCCACACGTTGATGAAGTTCTTGCCGAGCTGGGCGGAGAGCAGGTACTGGCCGCCGAGGACGGTCAGTGTCCGGGCGGAGCTGTTCCCTCCGCGGTAGGAGAGCAGGCTGGAGCCGCTATGCAGGTCGAACACGGTGCAGTTCCACAGCTGAGAGCCGGAGTCACTGCTAACAACCACTTCCAGAGGAGCCGCCATGTTGGCTCCGCTACAAGACACTGCACACGCGGGAAACCAGCGCGTTGGTGAAAACACCCCTACGTCATTTCCGGGACCGGTGCATTGTGGGAGATCTATTAGCTTAATCCCCTACAATGGGTTCGTTCACAGTGAATAAATTTTGTCTTCAGACAAAAACGTAAGAAACAGGAGGAGACATACATCATGTTCAGCATACACAAGATACTCATAATGAATCCACATTAGAAGTTACTACAGTTACTACAATAGGTTTTATGTGAAGTATAATAATGGATGTAAAGTATAATAATGGCTATTTATTGCATTTGTCACATTGCACTGGGATGTCAGGGAGTCTCTAGTTATTTATATGTTATTTGTTTTTAATAGATTAATATTAAAACCTGCACTTTGGGAGCTAAGTGATCTGTTGGGGTAATAAGGAATTAGCATGTCATTGATGTAGAGTGGCCATTAAGAGCCTTGTAGGTAAGAAGAAATACTTTAAAATCTATTCTGATACAAAACAAAATTAAAGAGGATATAACGAGATGCAACCTGATTCCATATCTAAGTTTCAGCTCAAGAATAGATTTGATTAAAATGAATATTTTACCCAAATTACTATATTTGTTTCAAACTTTGCCAATAGAAATAAACCAAAAACAATTCAATGAGTGGAATAAAATTTTGTCCAGATACATATGGCAAGGTAAAAGGCCTAGAATCCGATTTAAAACTCTACAGTTGACCAAGGGAAAAGGGGGATGGGGCTTTCCTTCTCTCAGAGAGTACTGTTGGGCAGCACAACTAAAGCCTATGATATGCTGGTGTAATCCCTCATATGACGCTCAGTGGAAAAGCATTGAGGAGGGACTGACCTCCATCCCCATACAAGCAATTCTAGCTGATCGTAACCTGCAGGACTTTATAAAAAAATATAGAAAACCCATGAATCAAATTAACTCTGAAAGTTTGGAAAACAGTAATTACAGAATATAAATTAGAAAAGGATATAGTAACCCTTAAGTGGTGTGCATATGATACACACTTTACTCCAAATAAATTAGATACTAGGTTCAAGGATTGGACATATAAAGGAATAATGGCTGTATGTAAGATAATGAAGGAAAGTACACTACTTAGTTTTGAAAGGATTAAAGAGAAATACTCACTAGATGCACAGAATTTTTATCGTTACTTACAGATGATGGAAAAGCCTGATAAGATATTTTATTACACCTTACCAAAAATCTCACTATGAAGGTAACCTCCCGACTTGTTGGAGAAATTGTGGAAATACAAATGCAAATCATTATCATGTTTTTTGGGACGGTCTGATTATTAAAACTTACTGGAAGGAAATACATAATGCAATACAGGAAATATTTGGAAGCCACCTGCCTCTAGAAAGTAAACTTCTTTTTTGGACTCATGCCTGGAGAAGGGAGAGATAAATATCTGTTTAGTATTTTGTTGGTAGCAGGCAAAAAGGCCCTCCCAAGAAAATGGCTTTTACAGGAGAGCCAAACTTTGGATGGACATCACAATGGACATATGCAGGATGGAGAAACTGACAGCAGATGTGAATTACAAGAAGGACCTGTTTATTTCATGTTGGAAGAAATGGATGGACTATATAATACCACCCAGGCCGGATTTTGATTTTGTTATCTTTAGATAATACAACAAGTAGGTACAACGACAACCTCATCTCACTCCCTGTATGTTAATGTTCTTGTTATGTTTTTCTTTATTTGTTTTTTTTGTCTAAAAAAGAACACTCAGGTTGAGACTCTGTGACTAACAATTGTAATAATACACATATTGAATTTGTCCTGAATGTCAATAAAAAGTTAATTTAAAAAATCTAAAAAATCTATTCTGGGAGCCAATGAAGAGAAGCTAAAACTGGAGAAATATGATCTCTCTCTTGCTAATTCACATCAGAACCCTCGCTGCAGCGTTTTGGATCAGCTAGTCGGACACAACACAGAACCAGGTTCCTACAAAAACACCATGAGATCCAGAAACGTTGCACATGTAAAAAACTGTTTCTGCAGAACAGTTCAGTACAGTTTCCTTTCTTTTAAAACATGTTGTAATGTTGGATGTGTGTGTGTGTGTGTGTGTGTGTGTGCGTGTGTGTGTGTGTGAGTGAGTGAGTGAGTGAATGTGTGTGTGTGTGTGTGTGTGTGTGTGTGTGTGTGTGTGTGTGTGTGTGTGTGTCATAAATTACCACACAGGGAATCAAAATGTTGAGGTCACTCACTTCGGACTGTTTGCTGTCTGTAGTAGATGTCTGGTCCTCTTCACCTGTTGACCTGTTAACTGGCATGTGACAGTTGTTCAGGAGTTACTAGGTGTTAAACTGGCTGAGGGTTTCATTGTAACCCATCATGTATAAGTGATACTGTATAAAAGTGGCTGCCTGGTGTCTGTGTTTATTTTGGTGTGAGAACATCTGGCAGTTGGTGTTCTGGTGGGATTTGTGGGGTTGTCTACCTCAGGAGCTCCAGTGGTTCCTGACCAGAGGTTCAGTATTTTGTGTGTTGTATTCACTGGGTCGGTGGGTTGATCTTCCTTCCTGTCACTCACTAAAACAGTCTTCTCATTGTTTGTCTGAGCTGTCGACCTGTTGCAAAATCTGTTGTTGGGTTATTGCCTTGTTTTGTTGGGTTTTTTGGTTTGTATCCACGTCCTAATGCTGTGGTTCTCTGGTTCTAGGTCTGTTTTACTCAAGTTGGGCTCCAGCTGAATATCTCTTCTTATGTGTGAGTGACAGTTATTAGTCTCATTAGTCTCATTGGTCTCATTAGAGTTGACAGGAGGTGACAGTGCAGAAACATTACAGCAGAACTTGTTCATGTTCACTGAAAAAATTAGACAGTTTCTATGGAGACAAAACTAGACCAGCTGAGCAAACAAAACCGATTTTACAAATGCCTTATGATTCATGACTGTTGTCTGTCGGCCTGTCTGCCTGTCTGTCGGTCTCATGTTCTCCTTGGTTCTGCTTGTGTTTTGTTTGGCTGATGCAATTCCTATTTGATTTATTTCTCTGCTCCTGTAAAGCACTTTGAATTGCCTGGGTTCTGTTCATGTTCTTTTGGGTTCTGCTCATGTTCTGTTGGGTTCTGCTCATGTTCTGCTGGGTTCTGCTTGGCCGTGTGAGGTCAGAGTTGGTTTTGTTAAGAGAACTAAACATCGTTTATGATGATAGAACGTCTGTGACTTTCTTCCTTTGTGGGTCAATGAAACACCTACTCAATCACCTCTCGTGTGACTGGAGGAAAATTTGATTCAGCCAATGAAATGACAGAATGTTACAAACTGCCATCTTGTTTTTCCTTCTTTGTGTTTCTTATTGAATTATTCTAAGATATGAAGACAAACAGAGGCACAGCAGGTATAGGAACACTAGCCACAATCAGACCATAGCTCACTTTTTGTCATAGTGACTAATATTTCTAAGACAAATCGAAGATACTTCATGAAATATGTGTCTTTATGAATGAGTGCAGCAAGTCCTGCTGTCTAACCAAGACAATACAAGTGGAGCTAACAGGGAGGCTTGCTGGTCTCTGCTTCCCTCTCCTGCCCTCTGGTGATCAGGAGGATTAATAACTCTAGTGCTGCAGTGATAACAGCAGTCGCACACTGAGCTGCAGCAACATTAACAATAATTAAAACAGAAATTACACAATGGTAATTTTCTGTAATAACTAATTACTTTTATATTTAATTCAATTCAGTTCAGTTTTATTTATATAGCACCAATTCACAACCAAAGTCATCTCAGGGCTCTTTACAGTCAGAGAGGGGCTACACTCATTACTGTTAATTGCACTGTTATAATCGGTTTTGTTTTGAGATGTCATGTATCCTTATCCTGTGCTTTTCCACTGAAACTATGTTCCTGTTTTACACTTATCCACTGAACTCATATTACACAGTGTATGTCCTTGTGAGGTCCAGAACTGTAAGATAAACATGACTGGATGGAACTGTTTGCATACCATGAGACAGAACGTCTCTATCTTGTTAGTTAGGTCTGTTGCAGTAGATACATGCCCATGAAACAACACTCACACACATTGCTTATCATATTCTAAGAATAAGGCGTAACTGGCCAATTATATTCAGCTGCGTGAAAGTCCAACCTCTGTACGGGGCAAGCCCAGCCCAAGAAGATAAATGCATTCTGTGCCCAGCGCTGCCTACTTTACCTGTGACCAGAATAAATATTTCAACTGTAACCTGAAGGTTTCTCCAGTTCGTTCTTGGGCTTCCAATAAAAGAATCAGGCTAACAACACCCAACAATTCCACCATGAGCAAACACCTGGAGACAGAGGCAGGAGAGACTTCCTGTAACAGGCAGAAACCTTGGGCAGATCCTGGCTCTAGGTGGACAGACATCTGCCCTGACCGGTTGGGGGGAAAGAGAGAGAGAGATAGAGAGAGACAGGAGGGGAGGGAGAGAGAGACAGGAGGGGAGAGAGAGAGAGAAAGAGAGAGAGAGACAGGAGGAGAGAGAGAGACAGGAGGTGAGAGAGAGAGAGACAGGAGAGGAGAGAGATAGAGAGAGAGAGACAGAGGGGGAGAGCGAGAGAGGGAGGGAATACAATACATCACAGACAGAGATACAGGTGAACATAAAGATGAAACTGACAGAATGGTAGAGCAGCAGAGTCCTAACTATGGCTGCTGTTAGCAGGACAATAATGATAATAATACAATAATAATAATAAATGGCAGCAGAGGACAGGGGGCAGGTCGGTGGAGCCACAGATCAGGTGTTCAGCCATTGTCAAATTAATTCACTTACGTTTGACAGACACAAGTTGTAACTGTAACTAATAACTCAGTAACTTGCACTGCATATGTTACACACACAATACACACACACTCTGTAACAAACACACACACTGTCTCACACACACACTCACTGAATGCTGATGTAAACAGTCTGTCGTCTCGTCAGGTTAATTGGTCCTGACGAGCTGCCCAGTTTAATCCTCCTTCCTCTATCACAGAGGCCAATCAGAACTAGTGATGTCATCCTCTCCCCTCCCCCACCCTGTGTGTGTGTGTCTGTGTTCAGCCTCTTTGTGTCAGCTTGGTTGCCGCGGCACCAGCAGTCTGAGGACGAAGCTTGTATGAAGCGCCGCTGTGTTCCTCTGAGAGCTGACCACAACCTGCTGACCCCCGACACACACACTCTGTGAGTACACACACACACACTGTGAGTGCACAAACACACACACTGTGAGTGCACACACACACTTGTGGACTTGTCTTCTATTCTTCTTCTATTCTTCATCTTTGCAGTAATTAGTTTAAATCTGACTGATGCTTGATGTAAACAGCTGTCTGTAGTCCTCAGTGTCCATGTTCAGGTTCTGTGGGTTTCTATGGTTAAATACTGAGGCAGCGATGACTTAAACACAGACAGGAAGACAGGAAGTGTTTAAATGTTCAATACTGAAGCAAAACCATGATCTCCTGTTGTTTAATGATTGTGATTATGCTGCTTCTCTGTGAATATCTCTGGTCTGTGTGTTGATCTGCAGCTTCTCTCTGCAGCTTTGTTGATTTAAATGTTTTGTTGTTTCTGTCTCGTGTTGTAACTTGTTCAATGATGATACCGACCAATCACAGCTCAGCTGAAACACCCATCACTTTTGCGGTCACGTGTTCATCTACACCTGCACCACTCTGTCATGCTTGACCCTCATCTTGATGATCCTAAAATCACACATCATCATCGTCGCAAATGAAATGCCTGCAGGTCGTCAGCTGCTTCAGCATCAAAAAGCTCATTAAATTAGCTAAATATACACGTAAACAGCCCTGTGCAGTGAAAACAGATATAGACTGAATCTTTGGGACCACATTTAATGTACCCTTTTGAAAGGCACCTGTAGTTTTACCTGCACATGTAGAATCACAGACACCTTCACCACCTTTATGTTTTGACATTCTGCCACAATGATGCTGGCAGCACGTTTGAGTAAATCCAGCACAGTGAGCTGATTCCAGCACTGGGCTCAGGTACCCTTTGACTGTGGTCTGTTCACAGGTCGGGGGTTAGACTGCATCCTGTCATCCAGGGGAGGTCAGAGGTTGTGGCTTCTTTTGCGGGACATCTAAGTGATTTGTCCAGCAGTGAATCAGCTGTTTTGTCAACAAGGCGACGCCCCACTAGGGCATCTCCAACTCGTCGTTTACGCTTTGAGGACGAAACAGAGACAGAAGCGGAGTCTCGTTACCTGGAGCGTCAGCATAGACGGACAGGACAACGAGGGACAGGTGTCCTGGTCTCTAAACCAGATCTGAACCTGTATTTCAAGGGTGGGGAGCAGGCAGGGCTGCAGGGGAGTGGGCATGTTATTGACAGACAGCAGAAAAGATGGACACCTGCCGGGGAGGCAGGACAGCGAGACTCCTATGGGACAGTTTTAGGAAGTGGAATCAACCTGAACCTCCATCTACACCCACCTGTACCTGAAGACCGGGGAAGGAGTCTGTACAGGCCTCACCTCAATGTGCGGACTGAGCCAATCAGAGAAACCTACATCGGTTCTGTCTCGCATGGTGAGACCAGGGGGGGAGGGGGCAGAGATTGGCATGCTAACAACCAGGTGAAGAGGAGGACCAATCAGGTGGAACTTAATGGAAATCAGATGACCCTCACTGAGGCCACACCCACTACAGACATGCCAATCAACCCCTATGGCCCTACAAAGCTGACCACTCCCATGCAGCCCTCATGTTTAGCTCCGCCTGCCTCCTCATCTCCTCCTCCATCGATTGTGATGTCCAAAGACACAAAGGCTGGGAAGAATCAGACGCTGAACCAGGAGGAGCTTTGGAGATCTGATGCAGCAAAGCCCACCAGAGTGTTCCAACCTGGGGTAGAGCTAAAGGAAAGGGGACCCTCTGTGGAGGAGGAGGATCTAGTTCTCAGGATGAAGAGCTCCTCCTTGACCTCAGAGACAACTGGTGAGAACATTTGCATGATAATCACCTTAATTAGCTACAGACAGAAATACATATGTGTATATTATGAGCAGTCCACTTGTCAGCTGCAGTTTCATTACATTTCATTACAATGCTGTTCATCCATTCAGTTCTTTCACAAACCAAACTTCACAGCAAAGAACCATGGGAGTGTTTTGTTTTATTTTAGTTGGTTTTCTGAACTGCTAAGATGTGTATGACAAGGTTTGTTGACCCCAAAGTCAAGGTTTTCAATGTCACAGTGGTGTCTTTCTTTACTCTGGATAAATAGCCATGGTAACTTATCCCAAATGCTCAAGGTTTCAGGTTAAAATCAACTATAAAAGTGTCATTTCACTAATCAACTCTGTGGACAGAGGAGCCACACGATATTGATTCTCAGCTGAGGGAATATGCAGCAAGTCTGCTGAGTTGTCCATTGATGGTACCATCAAATGAAATCGCAGTAGCACAGGCTGGGGAGGTCGCGTTGTTGTGGAAACCTACATACATGATGCAGAAAATGCTGACTAATATTTTAATAATTTCTCTGGATTTTCTGTTAAATCCATTTTATGCTATAGCAAATAAAACACTGATTAGAAAATGGATAAGTCTGTTGGTATTTATCAGAATATTTGATTATTAGATTTAACTTTGTTTTTACCAAAAATCAAAGAGGCTGAATGAACCCTCCATGTGTTGTTTTATATAATACCACCTGCATAATTCAATAACCAGGTTACAGTAATTCATATATATCTGAAAACACTAACCTCTCATCCTCTGATCGATTTACAGCTGAGAGCCAAGCCCCGCCCACCTCAGGCAACAGCAGTGATGGACAGGTCAGACAGCCAATGAGAGCAGCACCCCAACAGTAAGTTTAAGCTGAAAATGAGACTGTATTGTCAGTCTGCTTCATAACCTCTGCACAAGTGATGGTTTGGGATGATTTCATTGACTGGTGTAAATTTTGTCACTTGTAGATTAAAAAAGCAAAATAAAGGTGGGAGGATTACACAAACTCCCTCCACTACCAACGACTGTTTTTACTGCAGAAGCAAAACCCTTTTAATATGAACAAATTGTCATTATGATTATTAACCATGTCTGCCTTTTACTGTCATACCTCAAACAACAATACAGCAGCTGTAAGAGATATACATGATATAATCTGCTGTCTTTGATTTATGGTGACTGCAGAAGAAGCTGTGCACAGTCAGAGTCAGGTTTATTAGAGGGTTTTCACAAACAAGGTTTCACAATAAAATATGAGGAAAAATAAAACGCAAACAAGACAAGTCAAGAAGCATACATAGGAAGCTGAAGAAGACAATATGAAAATGCATATAACATGTGAACAATGTAATTGTCTTTTATGAAAGAGCCGTAAATTGTTTGATGTATGGTGGAATGTGAAAAACATTGACTGGGAAAAGTTCAAAGGCTCATAATTTAAAGAAAATTTTCAAAGTGCAAGAAAGTAATGTAAAAGATGCGCATGAATGTAACTCAGTAAATCAGGTGGTGTACACTTTACAATAATGTAACCTGTAGTGACTGAAGAAGGGCACTGAGACTGCTGCAGTTGGGATCCAATTTTGCTGGAGGCAAGGTGTCAAAGGGTTTGTGTCAGGGGTGGGAGAAGTTAGTTCTGCATGCCTCAGGGTCCAGGAGGTGTTCTGGTCCTGGAGGAATGGCACATTGCAGAACCATTAAATGCAGTTAGCGTGTCCCAAACAGCAATGGAGGATGTGAGGATGGACTCCATGATGTAGGTGTAGAGGTGCACCATCACTGCCTTTGGACTTGTTCAGCTGCAGTTCTTCCTGAAGTCCACAATCATCACTGCTTTTTGTGTTGAACTTCAAGTTACTCTGATAGCACTAGAGCTGAAACGATGAATCGATTAATTGACTTGAATTGATTTAAAAAATTATTCAATTACAATTTTCCTGAATCAAAGCTTTGTTTCCTTAATTTCGCTGCCTCTAAACATTGGAGTGAAGCTCAGAAGAGACGGGGACAAAAAGGCAGAAAGTGTCTAAAGTGTGGGAACACTTTAAAATGAAAAACACAGTACAGCCTCCACTGTGGCACGGAGCTCATTCATCACAAGAGCACAACTTCAATGATGCAGCATCTGCAGCAGAAACACCCGGTCTGCATAACTCCTGAGAGCAGAGCTGACACAAAGCAATAATGTTAAAGTTAATGCTAATGCTAACATGTTAGCGTAATGAATGCTCAGAGCGTATGTAGCAGTCGCTAGTTATGTCGTTAACTTCAGCTCAAGAAGAAACTAAATGTTGCTGCTTTACTTTAATTCATGTTTTGCTGTAACTGTTGGTGAAGGAGCTGATGAACACACACTGCTGCTCATTCACCAACACACACACACACACACACACACACACACACACACACACACACACACACGTTTGTGGTTGTTGTTTCAGCTGGTTCTGGAATAAAGGACAAGTTGTTTGTCATTTTCAGACATGTCTTTTTTACATTTTTACTATTTCTTCGCGTATTCAAATAATCGTTTAATCGAATTGAAGAAAATAACCAATAGATTAATTGATTCCAAAAATAATCGAGAGCTGCAGCTCTAGATAGCACCAAGTCACCTGGTAGTCAATATCCCCACCTGAGATGAGTCCACTGAGGGTGGTGATGACAGACTGATGACTGGTTGTGTACATGCAGAAGAGGAGAGGAGAAAGGACGCAGCCTTGGGGGGAGGCAGTGCTGATTATCCAGGAGTCACAGGCTATTTTCACAGTTTCACCTGCTGCTTCATGTCAGGGAAGAAATCTGTGATTCAGCTGGAGTCAGCTGGGAGTGCATGTCAATTCAGTTCAATTCAATTTTATTTATATAGCACCAATTCACAACCAAAGTCATCTCAGGGCACTTAACAGACAGAGTGGGTCTAGACCACACTCTGTTAATCACACCCAACAGTTCCACCATGAGCAAGCACCTGGAGACAGAGGCAGGAGAGACTTCCTGAAACAGGCAGAAACCTTGGGCAGATCCTGGCTCTAGGTGGACAGACATCTGCCCTGACCGGTTGGGGGGAAAGAGAGAGAGAGATAGAGAGAGACAGGAGGGGAGAGAGAGGGAGACAGGAGGGGAGAGAGAGAGAAAATACAATATAGCACATGTCCTGCAGAAGAACCAGGATACTAGCATTAAAAGCAGGCCTCCAAACAACCCAGAAAATTGTCCACAGTGTCACTGTTCCTCTGCTCTGATGTCTGGTTTGGAGACCTTTAATTTCTGCAAATATGTAGGAATCATAGCAACCCTGACCAGATCAGAGTGTCCCAGTGCAGCATGGATAAGGTTGGTATCGGCACAAATACCAACAACAGTGTTGGAACATCTCCACCATCAGTCTTAATTTTCTGACAGTGTTCATCAACAGTCTGATCTAATGATTTATTGTTTCTGTTTCCTTCAGTTTCATAAGAAGAGATGAATCCTCTCGTCTTTCTCTGCGCCATCTTTTCTCCACCGTCAGACTGAACAGGACTCGAACTGGCAGCCTCGACCGCCTCAGCTCACAGCCTCTACCCATAGTGCCTGACCCTGCATCCTCATGCCCCAGGAAGTCCTCGGGCTTGCTGAGGAAAACTCTGTCTGTTCAGTCACTCAATGTGGTGAGAAGATCATCAATTAAAATAGACAGACAGGAAGACAGCCATTCATATTCATGTTTCATTTTTGACTGCAGAGTTTTCACTTGCTGTATGTCTCAAGGTCATATTCCCCATGTTCTTCCCCTCCTCCTGCATGTTTCTTGTGGTCTAACAGGGGTCGCCCTTCTTGCAGTCGAGGAAGTCATCATCAGTTCAGAACTTTGGATTGGACCAGAAGCAGAAGAAGAATCGTTCTGCTGACTACAGACCAGAGTCTGAGCAGTAATGCTGGATTGTTTCTGGTTACAACAGTCTGTTCCCTGGAGAACCTCAGATCATTCTAGTCGCAGCTTCTGTGCTAACTAGCTGTCTTCCTGTCTGTCTTTCTCCCTGTCTGTTGCTCCCTCTCTTGCAGGTTCTTGCAGCGGTGTCTTAGTCTTGAGGATGTTGGTTGTCCCTGTTCAGTCCGTTCTGTTGGTCGTGTTCTTCAGGTTTGTTCTGATGGAACATTTCTGTTGGAAGTCAGTCGACCAAAGAGCCACACGTACGGATTCATAATCAGCAGAGGCAGAGGACGACCTGACTCTGGTACTGTAAACTGGTGCAAATACTATTGCAGATGCTAAAAACATTACTGCAAATAATGCTTTTGATATTACTGCTCATAGTTAGAGGGACAGATCGTCCTGACTCTTCAACTGTAAAAACTATAAATATAACTGTAAATACTGCTAATACAAGTGGGGTGGCACATTGGCTTTGTGGTTAGCACCTCACCTCACAGCAAGAATGTCCCAGGTACGACTCCCAGCCCGCTCCCTCTTCTGTGCTGAGCTAGGATAGGCTCCAGCACACCCATGACCCCGAAAGGGTTAAAGCTGTTACAGAAAATGGATGGATGGACTACTAATACTGATGACAGCAGCTGATAAATGTAGTGCTGATTTCTAATTAGCATAGTCCTCCAGCTCCTCCCGGAATATGGTGAGCGGTCATGAGACAAGATGCAATATTTAGTAGTTTGTCCCAATGGGATAAATACCTACTGACCACTTTATTAGGTATACCTTTCTTCTGTCAGGTTGAAACCACTTTTGGTTTCATTTTTCATGAAAAAATTCAACAAGGTGCTAGAAAAGCTCCTCAGATTTTCTTCCACAGTGACTTAAAAGCATCACTCAGCTAATGCAGATTTGTCATTTGTACATCCATTATGCAAATTACTTGTTCAACCACATCCCAAATTTGCTCTATTGGATTTATATTAGGTGATAATGAATGAGTCAAGTGAACTCAATGTAATGTTCAGGAAACTAATTTGAGACCATTTGAATTCTGGGACTTGGCACCTCCTGCTGGACGTAGCCATTACAAGATGAGAACACTGGTCAGAAGGAGATGGATATGGTCAGATACAATATTCTGATGGCTGTGGAGTTCAAACCACTCTCATGTGGTAATAAGGTGCTCAAAGCATGCCTAGAAACATCTGTGAACATCTGATCTGTGGCTCCACCGACCTGCCCCGTGTCCTCTGCTGTCATTTATTATCATTATTCTATATTGTCCTGTAAATAGTTGCCATAGTTAGGACTCTGTTGTCCTACCATTCTGCCAGTTGTCGTCTACAGTTATGTACTCCCGTATGTCTGTCTTCGACAAGATGTATTTTCTGTCTCTCCCCCTCTTGTCTCTCTCTCTCTCTCTCCCCCTCCTCCCCCGTCTCTCTCTCTCTCTCTCTTTCCCTCTTTCCCCCCAACCGGTCAAGGCAGATGGCCATCCACCTAGAGCCAGGATCTGCCCAAGGTTTCTGCCTGTTAAAAGGAAGTTTTTCCTTGCCACTGTTGCCAAGTGCTTGCTCATGGTGGAGCTGTTGGGTGTAATTAATAGTAATGAGTGTGGTCTAGACCCGCTCTGTTTGTAAAGTGCCCTGAGATGACTTTTGTTGTGAATTGGCGCTATATAAATAAAATTGAATTGAATTGAATAGAAAATATTACCCACACAATTACACCACCAACAACTGCCTGAAACATAAACACATGTCAGGACGGAGCCTTCAAGATGTTAACGCCAAATTCTGTCCCTGCTATCAATTAAGATTCATCAGACAGGCACAACTTTATAACCACTGTTTTCTAATATTGGTAACAATCATAGCCTTAGTTTCTTGTTGTTAGCTGACAGGAGTTGCCACCGTCGTGTTCCTGTGCTGCTGTAGTCCATCTGCTTCAGCCTTCAGCACATTGTGTATCAACTCTTCAGCATAACTTAGTTGTAATTGTTTGAGTTACTGTTGCCACCAACAAGGCATTTTCACCCAGATGGCGTCATTAGATATTCTTCTCTGTAAATGTTACATGTGGTTGTGTGAAAATCCAGTAGATTAGCCTTTTCTGAGATGTTCCTTCAAGTGCTGGTTTGAACTGGAGCAAAATGTCGTGACCATGTTCTTACGCCTAAAGGTATTGAGTTTCTACTTCTGGTACTGCTACTTTAGATCTGGTTACACTGAAATATCTTCCTATACTTTCTGACAGAAGTCAAGTGTTTAACCAACATATGCTTGCTTTCTAAACGTTTGTTCTGTCTGATCTGTCATGTATTGATTATACTACTGCTGCACTGACAGCACATTAATACTGTGGTATCTGTGTATTAACAGCATATTAACATGTGCACTGTAGGTGTGTATGTGGAGGATATGGTGGACAGCAGTACTGAGAAGTTGTATGCTGGTCTACTAGCAGTTGGAGATGAGATTGTGGAAGTAAATGGGGAGAAAGTGGCTTATCTAAGTCTGGACCAGGTGACCCACCTTCTGACCCAGAACACCTCTGCCATCATACGAGTACTCCGACATTGGAGGACGCCTCCACGGTGACCACAACGCTGACCGCAATTACAACCATCAGAGTAATCACAATACATTTGAGGAGTAGCTACCTGAACTTTGCTACATAACCAAACCATACCACTCAGGACCAAGTCCAACCAGAACTGAAGTCCAGAACATGTTGAGAACTGAACCTGAAAGCTGAAAAGCTTTCTTTACTTTACTGAAAAGTAGTAAAATAAAACTTTCAGTTTCACTTTACTGCAAGCTCAGCAAAACTGTAACAGATGGTGAGCTCCACCATGACTGAGACCAGAACCTCTGAGCATCTGCTCTTAACACAAACTCCAGGCACCCACGTAGTACAAGCTCCCCCTGGGACTGTACCTATCAGACTATGAGTGTTTCGTATGAATAGAAGTTTAAAGTGATAACTTAATTATCACTTGATGTTTGTTTTATCTGCTCCTGTTTCACACAAAGCCATTATGTGATCAACATGAAGACAGGAAATCAAATTCCCTACAAAGTGTGCCAGAGTACAGGTCTATGAACAGATCAGTCCTGGTGTGGAAACTTCACTGCAGAACCATTTAGAATCTGAACTGATGAATTCTTCATTGGACAGACTGATCTGATGTATGTGACACAGTCCAACTTTAGAGAGGGAAGAGGAAAGTTATCACCTGTGTTTACCTGTGAAATGACTCTATGATTTACATTATTGTGATATTAGACATTAGAGCTGCAGAGGTGATGAACATTTGTTTGTTATCATCTGCTGGCAGTGTGAACGAAGTCAATCGCCCGATCTGAGCAGGTTTACATGTGTTCAAAAAGCTCATGGCACTTCTTTAGGTGTAAAAAGGCTGTAACTGCAGTGTTGGTGGTGGTTTTCTGCTCACCAGCCTCGAAGGGCAGTAATGAGCTCATTACAGTTTGATGCATCCAGTAGATTTGCAGAAGAAGAGTAGAAAGTTAAACTATTTGAAGAACAGCAGCAGGTTTATCACCAGATTCTTTCTTTATCTTCAGAGCTGCAGTCTGGTTTAACATGAAATGGTATGAAGCTTAGTGATGTTATTTAATGCAGTAACACTTGTACAGAGTTGATTTTACAGTACTGAAATAAATATCTGCAGTGTTTCTGTCACATGTATTTTCACGTTTGTTTGTATGTTCAGGCAAATTAAGAAATGACCTGAAGTTTCATGCATCCTGTTCAGTTGTTCTAACGTGAGGAGGAAGGGGACAAATCCAAATAGTCTTGTTTTTAAGAATTGTTTCCATCTGTTTAAAGAACTGATTTTACGTGTATAGACCTGTGTTCCTCCTCACATCTGTACTCGATGTTGGCACAAACATTAATGTAATATTTTAACTGTAGAACATAAACTTCTATAAACTGGAAATGTCAAAACCAGAAATGAACTGGAAATATTTTCATGCTAGAGGATTCAGATTCAGCCCCTAACACATTACAGTGTTTTATAAACCACACCTTACTTATATACTGCTGATAAATGCTAACTATGATGCTCAATGTCTGCCAGTCAAAAACTGCTCTGACCATAACAAGTGAAATTAGGTCAAAGATAAGTCTGTTTTTCTTTTGTGAGTCAGTTTATTGAAATAAATTCACTCAGCTGCTGAAGTCAACAACAGAAAATAAAGACAATGGTTCAATTCACACTTTAAATACACAGTTTAACTAAGATGAACAATAATACAGCTGAAATAACTGAACTGATCAATAAGTCGAGTCTTCTTTCAGCTGTAATAGTCATGGATCTGTTCTGCTGGGCTGCTGTTCTGAAAGCAAACATGGATCCGTTTGTTATGCAATAATAATTACATGTGTGTTTAATTCGCTGAGTAATTCAGCTATTTCAGTATTAGTTGAAACAGATGAACAACTTTCAGCTTCATTTGTGAAAATCAGCTGAATGAAACTTCTTCAGTGTGACAGAAAACACTAACAGTGATTAATGTTGAAAGTAAAATCCCTTCACTGGATGGATTCATCAAGAGTTAGTGATTAATAAGGAGTGCAGAGTAAACAGATTAGAACAATATACTTAATAAATACTGTGTTGGATGAGTTTTATTCTTATCAGTCACTGCTCTGAACACTGTGGTTTTGTTTTATGATAGCAGAAAATCATTTTGCTGTAATAACACTTCATCAGCTGCAGATGTTTCACTGCCGTGCGTACCATAAACATGATGGCGAAGGAAGATGTTACTAGTTGCTTTGTCTTACTGCTCACCTGTTACCTGATTTTAACTAGTACTTATCAAAAAAGCAGTTACCCCACGTGCTAGTGCTTAGGACTGCACTTCCTGCTGCTGCTGCTTCACAATAAAAGCCTTTGTTCATTGAGGAAAGACTCGTATTGTCAAAGAGCAGCAAGGACGAGTGGTTTGAATTAATTAGCGTTTTACAGGAAACAAAAAGAAAGGAAATAAACCATCAGAGGAAACTAAAAACATACAAGATATAACATCAGTCACTTACAGTCAAAAGAACACAAACTGTAGACAGAACAATCACAATAAAACATACATGAACAGGAAGTTTTAGTGTTCTTGCAATATTTTCTTTAAATCGGTTATTTTCTTTCCTGAAACCATCAAAAAGCTCGAACCTCAGGCTAAAGAACCAGGATTAAACATGAAGTAAACCAAGCTTAAACTTGTGTTAACAGAGAGAGGAGTTCAAGTCGATAGTTGAGCTGGGCTTAAATGGAGAAACGCTTAAATTGGAATCACTTAACTAGAGTTCAAGCTAAATATTAAACAAGAGTAGTATGGTGTTAAAATAGAACTAGACAGAAGTTAAACTGGAATTCAACTGATGTTCCTAAAATCAGAGTTAAACCACAGATGAACTGGAGTTAAAGTAGATCTACACTTAAGTTCAAGTCAGAGTTAAACTGGGATGATTGGAAATGGTTATTTTCAGCCCTTTAAATAAAACATCCAAACAAACACAAACATAATTTCTCCAAACATGAAACAATGAAACCAATCAAACACGATTCCACCTGCTTTGATGTTGACCTCAGTTTGATTAACAGTCAAACCCTCAAAGAACCAAAGTGCTTTTTTAGTTCCAGTCAGAGCCGAGTCGAGTCCTGCATGGTAGTTCAGTCAGGTCTGTCTATGAGATCGTGCTCCAGTACAGTCCAGTGAAACCAGTAAGTGGTTCATCAAGGTTTTGATTTCCAGAATTTAAATTTTTATAAAGTTCTGGTTTCATTTCGATTACCAAGAGACATGCTCAGTTTTACTAAAACACGACATCTGCTGGTAAACTGGACTTTAACTGGACTTCACTGGAGTTAAACTGCTCTATTCCAGGAGTTTAAGCTGAGATTTACTGGCATTAAACTGATCAACAAACTTTGTTGTTCTGATGTTTAAACCACATTAAATACAACTGGTACGTAACAGCAAGTTTTATGGTGGACTTACTGTGGTTTATTTTAAGGTTTCATTCTGCTTCTGTTCTGTTTGTAGGGCCCTGATTGGCTGACTGAACTCAGGTGTGTTACCTGTCATCAGATGTAGTTCTATAAATGACCAGGTTCTCTGACACTTGGAGTTCAACATCAAATCACAGAACACTTCACTACCAGGGTCTAATCATGCTGCTTGTCTTCAGTCCAGCTGCCCCAGGATCAGGACTTAAATGGACTCAGGGGTTTACTGCCACTTTATTCTTTGACTTTTTGTTTCTTGGTTTTGATACTGTGAACCACCGGAGTCTAGTAGAGTCCAGAAGAGCTTAGCAGAGGTCAACAGAGTCCAGGAGAGTCCAACAGACACAGCAGTAAGATGAGCTCTGTGCTGACAGGAGGAGGCATCAATCAAAGGATGAAGAAGAGGAGGATGACGACGAAGAGAATGGCGAGTAACACACCGATAGCACACCACTGTCGACGATCTGCAGAAACACAGTGTTAATAACTCTCAACTAATGAACTGTAACCATACTGATAATTGTTACCAATAACTCAAACTTTTACTAACTGCTGGAGAGTGTGAATAACCTTGTAAAACTAACAGAACAAACTAAAATTATTGTGAATCACAACTTGACAATTAAACAGTTAGTGGTGTTTCAGTCTAAGGAACTTCATCTGGTCACAGCTGACCTCTGCCACAGGTAAGATCCTGACCCATGTTTTCTTATTAAAACTATTATTACGAAAAATGTTATTTGCTTTATTCTTTTGTTTTGACATCATGTGTTGCCAGGAAGATTACCGCTGGTCATGTGAGACACTTTGGCCAGTTTCTTCATGACATTGTCCAATCTGGACTGAGTGTTGTCCATCTCATGACTGAAGTCATCCAACATCCTGCAGGGAAAACACACATCAGCTTAATGAGCAGATACTGTTTCCTGTCAGCTTTGTCCTATACAAATATTCAGTTTGTTTTGGGTTTTGGTTTCTTCACTGCAGTGAGCTTGGGGCAGTGGCATCAGATTCAGAGTATAAAACACAGTCACCAGACTGATGAGCAGAACCAGCCTGTCTAACGAATCAGACTCTGTTAGTAATTAATACGCTTGTTCTTACACGGCTTGCTCGTCCAGCTCCATGCCGATCCTCTCAGACATGTTCTTCAGCACTCCGATTGTTCCCGACACAAGCTCCAGCTGTTCATCCTGTTTCTCTGCTATCAGCTGTTACAAACACATATTGTGTGCTTTACTTGACCCCACCACTTTATATTTGCCCTTTCAGGGTGTCCAAAACATTGTCATGTCACCATATTATCTCAGATATTGGTCAGGTGTTCATGTACCTGCTGCTGGACCTGCTGCTCCTCTATGAATTGAGAGTTTGCGTTTTGAAGTTGCCGGTCCAGTCGGCTGTATTTATCAGGACCTGGCTGCCAGATCGGATCCTGAGCACCACGCTCACCAAGCAGAGCCTGAACATCACAAATACAAAAAATCAGCCATTTTAAATCAGCAGCAGCAGCTCTGCACCCACACAGGGACATGCAGGGACCTACAGGGACTTACTGTACAATATCCACCCTGATACCTGGGATCTCGAGGGTCCTACCGTACCCTTATTTGTTTCTGACATAAGTGTCACCGGTCAGGATTTCAAAGACTTCAGAGATCTTCACTCTGAAGTGGTATCAGAAGTCCCTCCGGGAGTTTTGGCTCTTAAAGGATCACCAATGCAATAAAACAATACTACTTTGTTTAATTAAAGAAGAGATCAGTGGACCAACTCTTTAAGCACTGATAGAATAGCAAAACTGTGCTCAGGTAGGATACGATGCAAGTGTGTGCAGTGTTGCATGTATTACTCTGTGCAGTTACCTGTTTGTTCATTCTGTCCACTGAGACAGCAGCTGGACTGGACATCTGCTCTTTCATTTCCTTCAAAAGAAACAAAATCAGTCAGCTGATAAGTAGTTCTATCACTTTTTGAAAGCAACCTCAGCCAATCAGATAATCTCTAATAAATTCCTAGACAATATCAGTTCAGTTACAACGTTAAGTATTTTAAAGCACATAACTTCTATCACAGAGCAACCCCAACTACCAGTAAATGAAGAACATCCCTCCCCCATGACACGAGGGACCGCACATCTGCTACCTGCAGAATCTCTTTCAGAGTGAAATGAAACAAACCAGCAGAGACTCTGCACCTGAGAAGGTAACAACACAGGCACACAGGTGAGTTGTCACTGATGTCTGAAATGAAGCATACCGTAACAGTCTGTCTGGTGTTTATGATAAAGGCTTTCCTCTTGGACAGCTCAGCTGCATCAAGGTTGAACTTCTTTGGGTTGGACTCCACGATACGTTCACTGACAGTTAAGAAATACATTTATCTTGAAATAGTTATGCTTTGAATATCTGAACCCACAGAAAACTTTAAAACACAATGTCCTAGTATAAAAGATATTGATGGTCTCGTCAAGGTCCTCCAGATCCCATTCAATGGAGCGCAAACTGTTACGCAGCTCATTGGTCGTCCAGTCAATTTCCTCTTTGGAGGCTCCACCCCCCTCCTGCAGCAGCTCGCTCCATCTTTGATGGAGGCTCTGAGCTGCGTTCACTGCCTTCTGTACCTCACTGTTAAAAAAACAAGACAACATAATGTTGTGGCCATTAATCATACCACTTTTGCCCTCTTCGCCTCAGAGGGGGAACTGTGAGCAGGGGCTCTGCTTCATCTCTTGCTGCACTGTTCAGAAGGGATTGTCATTCTTGACATTAATGATGACACCAATTACTGACAGCGTGTCCTGAGACGCTGCTGTCTGTCCAAAAAAAGACAAACAACATTTCCTGTCAAACATCATAAACACTTCACAGTGACTGAAACATGAACCTGTGCTGGTCTGCTGATGTAAAACATCATCAACCACTAAAAGTAATGAAGAACGCAGAACGAACCCTCAGGTGTGATCTGTGGGTTATTTTATATCATTCACAGAAATAAAGCTAATGTTTGACTGAGTATAACAGAAATGTGGCATTTGATTCTACCTTGATTGAACTCCAGACCAGAAGTGATCGCAGTAAAACGCAGTTTTATCTAACAGCGACTCCTGTTAACACATGAACTCTGTGCTAACACCACAGCAACGTGCTAAAATGCTAATACGCTCTTAGAACAGGTTAGTTCAACCCCTACATAGCTGACCAGCACAGTTTAGCTAACACAGCTGACTAGCACTGGTTAGCTAATACAGCTATCTAGCGCAGGTTAGCCAACGCATGTTAGCTAGCTGCCCAAGTGGCTGACGTTAACTTACAAATGAAACTGATTTCTGCTGTGGCCTCACTGCTTATCGATAAGCAATCAGCTCTTCGCAGAGTAACACTAGCAGTTAGCACATAATTAGTATTGGCTTAGTTAGCACGGTGTAAACAGTACTGACCCCTTGACGACAAAGAACGGGTCTTCCATGGACATGTTGCTGGTTCCGGTTCAGTTGCAGCGGAGCTCCATCACACAGACTCTCAGCTCCGGATCCTTTTCAGCAAACTGAACTTTATTCACTTTATCTCCCATTAAATTGATCTTCTCTCCATCAGACCTGCTGCTGCTACCTCCGCTTTGTTTACATGCAGCAGCGGCGTCGCAGCGGAAACGACCCAGTGACGTCACGACCACTTTGGTCACGTTATCGCAATAAAGAAAAAATAATTAAAACACTAAAAAACAATAGCATCAACGTCAAAGCAAACATGGAATTTATAAAGGCTTGTATTGTAGAATAACTTAAAATTGCTTAAACGGGAGGAATTCATTATGAAGCTGATGCGTGTCCCAGCAATATGAAGTGAGCAGATAGAATAAGACTCACCCCTCTGTGTAAATAAATTACAGAAATATTAAAGTACACTAAATTAAAATAATGAATCCATCGGTACAGAACTGTGATGTAGTTTATATTTTGCTAACGCATAACTGCTCCTGAACACTACAGGTAAACAGAAAACAGTGCAATGTCAATTAAATTTAAATAAATACTGGATTTTAACGCATTTATAATTTATACTGATGAATGGTATTCATAATTTCTCAACCTCAGTAAAGCAATGACAAAAACTGATTAGTCCGATCAAGGATCGGCTTAAGACTTTATTTGCACTAATTCCATATGTACGTTGCTTTGGGTAAAAGCATCTGCCAAATGACACTGTAGAGATACTAACAACCAGGTTTCAGTTGTTCTGTAAAATATCTTTAATCTGATCTTTAATGTCAATGTTAATACATCATTTCACACACAAGGATGTGTGTTGTCAATAACAAGAACCAGACCACAAGATAAATATTAATAACTGTAGTAAATCCCCTATCATGCATCACTGGACAGTTTTACTGGCTACTAATGTAAAACCGAATGCTTTGAGCGGGTTCATCCTTTCAAAACTAATCTGCTACAGTATCAACCCATTTCATATTTCTTCATCCAAAAAGTGGTGAAAATTTAACTTTCACTTTAGACTTAAAGGTGGATTAATGTGATATACATGCGTGTGTGTCAAACTAAGTAAATCAATTATCAATTATATAATCAATTATTATTATTATTGGGGGGGTCTGTGCATCTACGTGCACAACGACTGGTCTTATAACAGTACACTTATAGATTAACACTGCTCTCCAGACCTAGACTACATCTCAGTTAAATGCCGTCCATTTTTCCTCCCCAGAGAGCTGACAGTAGTGATAATCACAGCTGTTTACATTCCACCATCAGCTAACGTTAGCACAGTCCTCGCCATACTGCTAAATGCCATCAACACACAGCAGAGGGCTCACCCCAGTGGTGTCCACATCATAGCTGGGGATTTTAACCAGGCCAATCTAAAATCTGTCCTGCCTGGACTTCATCAGCATGTTAAGTGTCCCACCAGAGGGGAAAACACCCTTGACCATGTATACACAAATATTAAACAGGCATACAGAGCCATACCTCTCCCTCACCTAGGCCAGTCAGACCACCTCTCTCTGCTCCTTACCCCTGCATACACCCCACTCAGGAGAAGCAGACCATTTCTGTCCAAGACAATCACTACATGGCCTGAGGACGCACTTTCTCAGCTTCAGGACTGTTTCTCACACACGGAGTGGGATGTTTTGAACACCACGACCTGGCTGCTCATATGGAGGCTGTACTTTCCTACATCAAGTTCTGCGTGGGAAATGTCACAGTGGAAAAACGTATCCAGGTGTTTCCCAACCAGAAGCCCTGGATGAACAGCCAAGTCTGCAAGCTCCTAAAGGCCCGCAATGCTGCCTTCAGGTCAGGGGACAGAGCCCGATATGGCGCTGCCAGAGCTGACCTGAGGAGAGAGATCAAAAAGGCAAAGGCGGACTACAGAAGGAAACTTGAGGACCACCTAGCAGAAAACAACCCACAGCAGGTGTGGCAGGGCATACAACAGATCACAAACTTCAGAGAACACCACACCACAAACACGAATGCAAGTGCCTCACTGGCAGAGGAGTTAAACAGCTTCCTTGCCCGCTTTGAGGTGAAAAAACAGCCCACAGCCCCTCCACCTCAACCCCCACCAGTTCCCAACCCCCTGCCACTGACTGTACAGGAGCGAGAGGTTAGACGAGTGCTTAGGGGGGTAAACCCCAGGAAAGCAGCTGGACCGGATGGGATACCTGGGAAGGTACTCAAAGCCTGTGCCAACCAGCTCTCACAAGTCCTCTCTACCATCTTTAACCTCTCCCTGGCACAGGACACTGTTCCACCCTGCCTGAAGTCCACCGTAATCATTCCGGTGCCAAAAAAATCATCCACAGACAGCCTAAAGGACTACCGCCCCATAGTGGTGCTTGGAGCGGCTGGTCCTGAAACACATCAAATCCTGCCTACCCCCCACCCTCGACCCACACCAGTTCACTAGGACCCCACTCCTCCTCCACCCGCACACTCAGCACAGGCTCCCCACAGGGGTGTGTGCTGAGCCCCCTGCTATACTGCCTGTACACCTATGACTCTAGCCCAACCCACCCCAGCAACACCATACTGAAGTTCGCAGATGACACAACGTTAGTGGGTCTGATCTCAGGGGAAGACGAGTCTGCCTACAGAGATGAGATCCGGAAACTAACAGCATGGTGGTCAGACAACAACCTGTTCCTGAACACCACAAAAACAAAAGAGATCATCCTTTTTTAGAAAAAACAGAGCAGACCCGCCCCCCCTCCACATCAACGGCAACTAAGAAGAAGAAGAAGATTCACTTTATTGTCCACAAGGAAGATCCACCCCACCATTCACAAGTGGAAATTTGACTTCTGCATTTAACCCACAACATGCATGTACAACTCACACACACCACACACATGCATGCTGGCAATGGGCAGCCACTTTTTGTTAAGGCGCCCGGGGAGCAACTAGTGGGGGTTAAGGGCCTTGCTCAAGGGCCCAAAGTGGTGGCCAGATGATGCAGATCTCACAGTCACGGTCGCGGTTGAGGTTTCTTCCTCTCACGTCTTCTGTGCTGACCTCTGATCTGGTCTGGCCTGGATATGAACCGGCGTCTTGGTTGCCTCCAGGTTGTGGGGCTCGCCACTTTATCCACTTGACCACCACTCCCCCTGCGTGGAGAAGGTCCACACCTTCCGGTTCCTGGGCACCGTGATCTCTGCTGACCTCTCTTGGACTGCGAACACATCTGCGGTCACTAAGAAGGCACGGCAGCGACTACATTTCCTGATGCTCAGGAGAAACAACATAGGAGAGATGCTGGTGACCTTCTATCGTTGTTCCATCGAGAGCCTCCTAACTTATTGCATCACAGTGTGGTACTCACACTGCACCGAGGCAGATAGGAAAAGGCTCCAGAGAGTGATCAGCACAGCGGAGAAGATCATCGGGTGCCCCCTCCCCTCCCTGAAGGCCATCTACACCTCCCGCTGCCTCAGCAGGGCTGAGCGCATCATAGGAGACAGCTCTCACCCCGGCTTCCCCCTGTTTGACCTGCTGCCCTCCGGAAGGCGCTACAGGTCCATCAAAACCAGGACAAACCGGTTCAGGGACAGCTTCTTCCCCAAAACAATCACCCTGCTGAACCCCCCCCCCCCAAATTCCATACACATGGACAAGAACTCCACTCTGACACTCATCACACTCACTCATGTGCAATTGTGCAATACACTCATTCTGTACTCCATTTTCTTATCTGTTTTTATTTATTATCATTATGTTTGCCATGCAAACGTCTCCCTTCTCATATCCTATATTTTATACCTCTATTTTTATATATTTTATACTTATATCTTACTACACGCACCTTAAAAGGAAGGCTGCAATCTCGTTGTACTTGTTTCTTCTTCTAACTTGTGCAATGACCATAAAGGCTTTCAATTTCAATTCAATATATTTCATCTCACCTCATGGCAGCGCATGTATGGTATCTGTTCGTGCATGAATAGAAGTATTTAGATGCAGTTTGTGGCTATGTGTTCAGGGCGTGTGGATGTGGATTTTTAATGGTAAGATTTTGCAAATATAGTTGAATTATGGAGTACATCAGATCAGTTTCTTAATAAAATTCTTTTCAGTTCAGTTTATGTAAGAGTCTGATTCCAGAAGGTGGCGGTAAACAGTTGACAGCCATCTGAAATGACAGAAGAAGAAGAAAAAGAAGAAAAAGAAGAAGAAGAAGAAGAAGAAGAAGAAGAAGAAGAAGAAGAAGAGCTATCGCGATATTTCGGTACTCTCAGTGGGAGTTAGTTTCCTTTGTGTGGAGTGGAGAGCAGCAAGCGGCTAAACCTCGATCTGCTTCACTACAGGAGGTTTGTTAGCTTCACATCAAAATCAGTCCAGGGGCCGATATAACAGAGTTTCCAGCCCGCCTGCCACCCCCGTTCCGTTTACAGGTAAGAAAAACACGTTTGTTCGCAGCGTTAGCTCCTGTCGTTAGCCTCACACACCGTTGTTAGCCGCCTAGCCTCGTTGTGGGACCATCGTGCTAACATGTGACCGGCATTGCTTAGCTGGTGTTTAGTCTACAGTCGCTATATTTCAAATAATTTGAGACGCAGTTTGAAGAAATCACCGCTCCTCCGTCCACCTGACTCGGCGGGCTCCAGTCTGAGTGTCCGCGGGTCCCGGCCTTGTTCCGGATTAGTCCCGCTTCCAGTGTCCGCGGGAAACCTCTGAGAAGCGAAGCTGCAAACCTGCAGCGTAGAACCCAAATGTTTTAAGGTCGTGGCTGATTGTAACCAACATACGCTTTGATTAGTGTACAGTATCGCCGTGCAGCCTGTGATACATCATAGTGCGTCGCTCCGTCAGTATCTGCCCCCGGATGTGGCGCGCGTGCAGCGGAAGTATTTTGGGAAGCCATAAAGGCTCAAGCAGTTTCTCTGTAGCGAGGTCAGGCTTTATGCCCGGCTGTAGACGGGGAAACAAATGCAGTGAGTTCAGTCTGTGCAGATGTTGTCAGTGCCTGCAGAGACCAGTCAGATCCTGAGCGCCTGAGTTTCTTAACTCAGCATGTTCAGCGGCCTTAACACAAGCCTAACCCTAACCTGTGTCATATGTCAACATCAGATGATGATTACTAACCAATATTAAACATTCAGTAACATGAAGCTGGTTTCTTACAGACACAGTGAACCACCCGAGTCGTCACTATGGCGCTAAGACGAGGGCACATTAGGTACCTGAAGGTGAGTGAATCAATAACTTCCTGAACATATCCTCACCTGATCAGACACAGATGACTGAATAATGACTCCAGGTCATGTGAGAGTCATGGCAGTGCCAGAACGCTACCTGTGTAGACCCCTCCTTAGGTCTGTATCTTATAGTGTACTGAACAGTTTAATGGATGTATGTGTTTGTTTCAGGTGTGTGAGGTTCAGACATCTCAGAGTGACGTCAGAGATGGCCAGCACACCACCAAAGGAGTTGCTGGAAAGGTGATCTCTGCGCTCTGATTGGCAGACTCGGCTATCATTTGTTCCGTTTGTATTTGAGTGTTAATGTTGCCTTACTTGCAGGTGTGTTGATGATGTAATTAAGGTGTTTGTGTGAACTCAGGAGCTGTATGACAACGGATACAGTGAGCAGACGATGGAGGACGAAGATGCCAGGACCAACCTGATTGTGAACTATCTGCCGCAAAGCATGAGTCAGGACGAGCTGCGGAGTCTGTTCAGCAGCGTGGGCGAAGTTGAATCTGCCAAACTCATCAGGGACAAAGTAGCAGGTAAACCCCGCTGTGATACTGCTGCAGCGCTGCCCGTGACACTGCTGAGTGCTCGTACTCAACACCAGACCTCCACCACAGCAGCACATGAACGCCTCACGCTTCGACCACCTCAGGTGTTGACAAGTAGCACTGCAGTACCACTGAGCAGGCACGGTAGTATTATAGTACAAGTGTGTTTGCTGTTAAAGCTGCTAAGACTAGTTCATAGAAGCACCACAGCACTACACTGTATGTTTGGCTGCTCTTCGGGGCGTATGACTTCAGTTAGAAATGAAAAGCTGAGGGTTCTGGTCTGATCTTTGAAACCTTAAACAGAACCTGACTCCTGGTGAACCCTGACCCTACAGAAGACCGAACCCAGCTCATTTCAAACAAAAGCATGTTGGTAAAATCACAATTGATAGCAGCCTTCAATGATGAATCTGGAAATGTACCTGAAAGGTGTAAAAACAGGAGTCTGTAGAACATCAGTGATGCGACAACACACGATGACACGTAGAATCAGAGCAGTAATACTGTTCCTGTCTTTCTGAAACACTGCTTCTCAGCACAATGTTTTAGTTGAAGTCGTCGTAGCTGCAGACGTGTCAGCGGCAGCGTCAGTCTGTTTGTGTGCTCTGTCTCTTCAGCAGCTGCTTTTCTTTCTATAGTTTCTTTAAAATGTATTTTTTTTACAGAAAATCTGATTTTGATTTTATTTTTTTTTACATATTTTAAGGATTACTGTGATTTTTTTTAAATTTCTTTTTTCCTCCCAAATGAATATTTTTCTTTTCTTCAAAGTTGATGTAATATTTTATTTTTCACACCAGGTTTAATGACACAATCCAAGTGTTTAACAGCTTCGTTTGGTAATATCAGTGAATAATGAGGCTGAGTACATTTTGTTGTTGTTTGTGACGTTATAAATCCTAAACAGAATGTTTATTATTTATACCGGAAATCAGTCTTTAAATGAAAAAGAAGTTATGATTTCATTATTTTATGAATTTGTCCTAATCAGTGATCTTTCACACCCGCTGATGTTTGTGTCATTCCTTTGAACGTTGAGTTTGTTTGTTTAAGATAAGGCGCTGGGACGCTGCAGAGAAGAAGAATGAACCATTTCTGTCAAATGAAGATGAAATGTTCTTAGTATTTTAACTGAATGTATAAATGTTTGAAATGCTGTTTTCACAGGTTTTGTTTTGTTTTTCAGGATTTGAACTTGTCTGTAAATCTTGAATAATGAATGTTTTCACATGCTGCACTGTTTTGTTCTAAACAAGTCAAGAAAACCAGTGACTGACGTTCAGCATCAGGTTTCCTCAGAGTGACCCCTCCTGTCAGTGGTAGTTACCTTTGGGGTAACTGTGTGTGTGTGTGTGTGTGTGTGTGTGTGTGTGTGTGCGTGCGTGTGGTTCTCTGTGGATGTTAAATAGGCTCTGACGGGAGGTCTCACACTGATGAAACGCTGAGTGTTTGGAAACATCATTGGCAGTGTTCTGGTTTGTTCAGAGGAACTTGTTGAACACGTGAAGATTTGTCTGTACTGAATTTGTGAATATCCAGAATGTGTGGCGGCTGTAACACAGACAGTTTTGTTATTTTATTTTGTTGTTTTCCTTTGTGTTTCTCTAGGCCACAGTTTAGGTTACGGCTTTGTTAACTTTGTTAACCCTAGTGATGCAGAGAGGGCTATCAGTACCCTCAATGGCCTGAGGCTACAGTCTAAAACTATCAAGGTAATGTGCAACAGGTGCTCTTTGATTTTCTATCTCAACTGATAGATGTGTTATGTTCCCTGGACAGTAGAGGGCGCTCTCTCCTGCAAACTGTCAGATGGATCAAGGTATTTTAAAACTCTGCTGTCATGTCATTTCTGTTTTCTGACTGGAAAAATTACTCTCAGCCTGTTTTAAACATCGACACATGTTGACACCGAATCTGTGACTTTGTTCAGTTCAGTGTGACACTGTGCCGAGTTTTTATTTTCATAAATTTCTGCTTGTTTTCTTTTAATGAGATTAATGATCTGAGCCTGTTTGATGCTTTTATTTTTGTTTGTTTTCATTTTATTGGGGAAATCCTTTAACTGAATTTTTTTTTTTTACATTGAGCAATTAAATATTTAAAGTTCTGGACTTTATTTAAAGATTGTATGTAACTGAGTGCTCTTGTTAATTTTTAATGGCTTTTATTTCAGTTCTCTGCACTTGTGGTGATAACGGGCTGAGACGCTTCCTGTTTACTGCCTGCAGGTTTCGTTTGCACGGCCGAGCTCAGACATGATCAAAGATGCAAATCTGTATATCAGCGGGCTGCCGAGGACGCTGAGTCAGCAGGACCTAGAGGACATGTTTGGTCGCTACGGACATATCATCAACTCCAGAGTGCTGGTGGACCAGGCCTCTGGTAACGCACATGCTCAGTACTCAGTCACGTGACAGGTCACAGCCCTTCAGTCATTACTCACCTCAATGTTAATGTCATTGGCTGTGCAGGTCTGTCAAGAGGCGTCGCCTTCATCCGGTTCGATAAGAGGGCTGAGGCCGAAGATGCTGTCAAACATCTGAATGGGCACACGCCCCCAGGCAGTTCTGAGCCAATCACAGTCAAGTTTGCTGCCAATCCGAATCAGGCCAGGAACTCCCAGATGATGTCACAGATGTACCATGGCCAGTCACGGCGTTTTGGAGGACCTGTCCATCACCAGGCCCAGAGGTTCAGGTATGCTCACTTGTCAGTTGTTCTGCTGTTGAACAACTGACATGTAGTCAGATAGTAATCAGATTACTGAGGCTGTCTAGTGAGTGATGAGATCTGTAAGATGCTGCAATACGATTGGCTGTCGAGTGACTCATTGTGTATTGTTTTGTCTTTTGTTGTAGATTTTCTCCAATGAGCGTCGACCATATGGGTGGCGGTGGCGGCGTCTCCGGGAACTCGTCGAGCGGTTGGTGCATCTTCATCTATAACTTGGGTCAGGATGCAGACGAGGCCATTCTGTGGCAGATGTTCGGGCCATTCGGTGCCGTTGTTAATGTCAAGGTGATCCGAGATTTCAACACCAACAAGTGCAAAGGCTTCGGTTTCGTCACCATGACTAACTATGAAGAGGCTGCCATGGCGATCCACAGCCTGAACGGGTACCGACTGGGAGACAAAGTCCTGCAGGTGTCTTTCAAGACGAGCAAGGGACACAAGTAGGCAGGAGAAGGAAAAGGAGGTGGAGCCTTTGTCTTCAAAATAAGCAAACAAGTCACATTTTTCCTGTAGCTGTAAGTGGAGGTGAACAATTTCAGCGAGTCGTTTGTGTCAATGTGAGGTTTTTTGTTTTTGGTCCCAGCATGCTCAATTTCTTTCAGGCTGACGTGACTAGCATTAGCATCAGCGGTAGAGTCTGGAGTCAAGAGAAGCTGATTATCCTCAGCTCAAGAACTAAATGTGGGTCTAACATGAATCCAAATAGCTGCAGATGTTTTAAAGAGAAAAGTACAATCTGTCAGAAACTGAAAGGTCAGAGGTCACGGTAACATAGTTAACAAAAGAAACTGTAAATCCGTTGTGTTCAGTTCCTGCTTCAGGTGTTTTGTTTGTTTTCAGACAAAGTGAAGTAGTTTTCAGTTTTGTTTTTCTTTTCAGAAATATTGGGATTTTCCTTTAGGGGTCTGTTTGTAGACCTTTCAACTTATAAAGTCTGCAATTATTTGAGGTTTATCTGACATTAAAACGATCTAAACTTTAAAAAAACCCAAATAAGAACCATCTCATTAGTGGACTATCAGTGCATATACAGGAAGTGGGGCTCCAGACCACTGCAGTTGAAGTTCCAGGATGACCATAATAAATTCATATTTTACAGTGAGGTTCCAGGAATGAAAGAACCTGATGCAAAGTGAAACAATTTTTATGTGTAGTTATTATGTATGGCTCCTTTTTTATGTTTAATTTGAATTGCAGCCAATTGTACTATTAGAGTGTTGGTTCAATAATAAAAATATCTCAGCCAGGCAATTTTTGTTTGAAGTGTTTATTTTCAGCAGTGGGTTGATGGGCTTGGGTGGTCTGGACAAGAGTTAGGGCCCCAGGTGGAGACTGGTGGTGCACCGGCCATCCCCCAGTTGGCTCTCTGTTCCATAGGAGAGGAGCCTGAGAGCTAAAGTCTCGGCCTCCCATTCTACTTTTGGAAACTCTGGGAACCACAAGCAAACCTGCTCTCTGGGAGCAAAGTGATCTGTTGGGGTAATGAGGAGTTAGCATGTCATTGATGTACAATGGAGCCTTGTAGGTAAGAAGAAGGACAGAAATCTATTCTGGACTTTACAGGGAGCCAATGAAGAGAAGCTAAAACTGGGGAAATATGATCTCTCTTGCTAATTCCCATCAGAACCCTTGGTGCAGCATTATATTTTAATATATTGATTATATTATATCTTAATATATTTATCATATTTTACTTATATTTTAATATATATTGAAGTATTTGAGTTTTAACTGAAAATAACATTTGTTTTAATTAGAATAAATCCAAAAAAATCCCACAAAAAAGTTGAAAATGAAAAAAAAGCATCAAAATGTAATAAGGCACACTCAAGTAAAATGAAGGCAAACAACTAGCAGCTCAATGCAGTCAAGGTGCGTACTCCTCTGCGGGTTAGGTGAAGGGGTAAAGGCCCGCTCCCTCCATTGAGGGGCAGGAAGGCACGGTGCTCCCCCCCCCGGCCCCCATCCTCCCCCTGTCCCAAGAAGACCTGTTAACCCCTTATCGGGCAAGTGAGCATATTTGAGCACTTGCGCACATGTTGAAAACAAAATGTTACAAAAGTAAAATGGCCATGTTCTGTGCTCCAACAACACTCTGGGGTTGAAATTTTTTATTTACAAGTATTTGAATGAGTGTCCTTTAAAGGGTTAAGGTCCTGGGGCCGTGGGTTGTGCGGGTCCTGGTGGGAGCGACCCCTTCTCCCAAAGGACACGGAGTGCCACTCTCCATTATCTCTGGCAGCCGCCATCAGTGTAATGGAGGTGTTTTATAATGTAATTGTTGTCTTTGTTATGTATATATATGTGTATAAATGAAAAATAAAATTAAAAATCTACTCAAAAAACTTCCTTAAAGTTGAAAAATTATAAAGGAGTTAGATTAATGAACAGAAAGTGTGCCCTTGCGCAACGTTTCGGCAAGAAATTGCCTCCCTCAGGCTTGGGCACAAAGTAAACCCAGCCAGCATGTCCACAGAGGCCCCATTTGCCCCATTTAAGTGGGGTACTTGGGTACAGAGTGGGTTTGGGCTTGAACTGGGCAAATGTTGTGGGTCCCATATGGTTTCAGTGTTATGGGCCCCAAATGCGATGCCCATCAGGTGCAAATATATGGGGTGCAAATATATGGGGCCCATAAGGGATACAAGTCATAGGCTGGAACTGGGTAATGTGGCTATGGGTGTCATATTGGATGTATGTGGGCTAAGTGCACATGAGCTAGAAATGGTTAACACTATGTTGGATCTATATGATATGATGAAAGACTCTGGTTATTCTATTTTGCGCAATGTGAAGTTGGAGACGCCGGCGACCACAGTTAAATGCATCCCTGGGGCCAGAGCGGGCGACGTTGAATCCTATTTGAAACTGCTGGCTAAGGATAAACGTAGATTCAATAAAATTGTCATTCATGTCGGCGGAAATGACATCCGGTTACGGCAGTCGGAGGTCACTAAAATTAACATTGAGTCGGTGTGTAAGTTTGCCAAAACAATGTCGGACTCCGTAGTTTTCTCTGGACCCCTGCCCAATCTGACCAGTGACGACATGTTTAGCCGCATGTCGTCATTCCATCGCTGGCTGTCGAGGTGGTGTCCAGCAAACGACGTGGCCTTTATAGATAATTGGAAACCATTTTGGGGAAAACCTGGTCTCATTAGGAGAGACGGTATTCATCCTACTTTGGGTGGAGCGGCTCTCATTTCTAGAAATATGGCAAAATATATTAAAACCAGACAAACCAGAGCAGAGACCAGGCGGCAGAGCTGCAGTCTTACACGCTTCTCTGCAGTTTCCTTAGAGCTGTCACCCTCCCATGACCACCACTACCCCCAGTTTCCTATAGAGACTGTGTCTGTCCCTCGTCCACCCAAACTACCTGGGGCAAAAAATTCAAGAGGTGTTATTCATAAAAACCTCACAAGAATTAATACCACCAAGGTATCTGGACCTAAACACACCACAATAAAATGTGGATTATTAAATATCAGATCTCTCTCGTCTAAATCCCTGTTAGTAAATGATTTGATTACCGATCATTGCATTGATTTATTTTGTCTCACTGAGACCTGGCTGCAGGAGGAAGAATATGTTAGTTTAAATGAGTCGACCCCTGCCAGTCACATTAATCACCATATTCCTCGAAGCATAGGCCAAGGAGGAGGAGTGGCAGCAATCTACCACTCAGGTTTACTAATCAATCCCTGACCTAAGCCTGGGTTTAAAACGTTTGAGTCCCTCACTCTCAGTCTCTGCCACCCTAACGATAGATCAGAGAAACCAGTTCTGTTTGTGGTTGTGTATCGTCCGCCTGCTGCTTATTCAGAGTTTTTATCTGAATTCCCTGCCTTTTTATCTCAACTAGTGCTCAGCTCAGACAAAGTAATCATCATTCAACATTCATGTAGATGACACCAATGACAGCCTTAGGAATGCCTTTAACTTAGTTTTAGACTCAATTGGTTTTTCTCAAAACGTTAACAAACCAACTCACTGCTTTAATCACACCCTCGATCTTGTTTTGACATATGGCTTAGAAACTGAACATTTAATAGTGTTTCCCCAGAACCCTCTTTTATCTGACCATTTTTTAATAACATTTCAGTTCACAATTATGAACTTCTCAGCATTTGGCAGGGAGACTACCTACAGTCGGTGTCTCTCTGATAATGCTGTTTCCAAATTTAAGGAAGTTATTCCGTCTCTTTTGGCTTCTATGCCACGTGCCATTACAACAGAGGGTAGCAGCCTAACTACTAATCCAGCACATATAGATCATCTTGTTGATAATACTGCAGCTACACTGCACACAGCACTGAACAATGTGGCCCCTTTGAAACAGAATAAGAAAGCCATCAAGCAGAGGAAGCTAGCTCCCTGGTTTGACACACAGTTACGCACTTTAAGACAGTCCTCACGAAAGTTAGAGAGGAAGTGGCGATCCACTAATATAGAAGAATTTCACCTTTCCTGGAAAGATAGTATTATAACATACAAATCAGCCCTGCGTAAGGCAAGAACTGCCTATTATTCCAAATTAATAGAGGAAAATAAGAATAACCCCAGGTTTCTGTTCAGCACTGTAGCCAGGCTGACAAAGAGTCACAGCTCTGTAGAGCCAACTATTCCCTCAGCTCTCAGCAGCAATGAATTTATGAATTTCTTTACTAGTAAAATCAAAGATATTAGGGAAAGAATTCATTACGCGCTCTCTTCAACTGTTAGAGATCCATGTGTGTCATCTGCAGCAGCCCCTGAAATGTCTGCAGGCCCTAATTTATCTCTGGACCACTTCTCTCCTATAGATGTCACTGAACTGTCCTCAACAATCATTAGATCCAAACCCTCAACCTGTCTTTTGGACCCCATCCCAACTCGTCTTCTCAAAGATGTTTTGCCCCTGATTGGCACTTTTATATTAGACCAGATCAATCTGTCATTACTAACAGGTTATGTTCCACAGGCTTTTAAGGTTGCTGTCATCAAACCTCTACTCAAAAAGCCTTCTCTCGACCCTGGTGTTTTAGCGCACTACAGACCAATATCCAACCTCCCCTTTATTTCTAAAATCCTTGAAAAGGCCGTGGCTGATAAGTTCTGTGATCACCTGCAGAGGAGCAGTTTATTTGAAGCATTTCAGTCAGGATTTAGAATAAATCACAGCACAGAAACAGCATTGGTTAAGGTTAGCAACGACCTCCTAATAGCTTCTGACAATGGCCTCGTCTCTTTACTTGTCCTGCTAGACCTCAGTGCTGCATTTGACACCATCGATCACAGTATCCTACTACAGAGACTAGAACATGTCATTGGCATTAAAGGAACAGCACTAAGCTGGTTTAAATCTTATCTATCTGACAGATTCCAGTTTGTCCATGTTAATAACAACTCGTCCGTGCACACAATGGTTAATCATGGAGTTCCACAGGGTTCTGTGCTTGGACCATTGTTGTTCTCCCTATACATGCTCCCCCTAGGCAATATTATTAGGAAGAACAACATAAATTTCCACTGCTACGCGGACGATACACAGCTATATTTATCTATGAAACCAGAAGAAACAGCTCAATTAGTCAGACTTCAGACATGTCTGACAGACATTAAGGCCTGGATGACTTATAATTTTCTGCTTCTAAATACAGACAAAACTGAGGTGATTTTGTTTGGGCCTAAACACCTCAGAGACAGGTTATCTGACTTCGCAGTCGCTTTGGATGGTGTTACCCTGGCCTCCAGTTCTACCGTGAGGAACCTGGGAGTCATATTTGACCAGGATATGTCCTATCAGCCCCATATTAGGCAGGTCACTAGGACTGCCTTCTTTCACTTGCGCAACATAGCTAAGATTAGGAGTATCCTGTCCTGGACTGGTCCACGCATTTGTTACCTCAAGGCTGGACTATTGTAATTCCTTGTTGTCAGGTTGCCCGACTAGCTCACTGCGAGGCCTCCAGCTCATCCAAAACGCTGCTGCGAGGGTTCTGGTGGGAATTAGCAAGAGAGATCATATTTCTCCGGTTTTAGCTTCTCTTCATTGGCTCCCTGTAAAGTCCAGAATAGATTTTAAAGTCCTTCTTCTTACCTACAAGGCCCTTAATGGCCAAGCTCCATTGTACCTCAATGAGATGCTAAGTCCCTATCAACCCAACAGATCACTCCGCTCCCAGAGTGCAGGTTTGCTTGTGGTTCCCAGAATCTCCAAAAGTAGAATGGGAGGCCGAGCCTTTAGCTATCAGGCTCCTCTCCTGTGGAACCAGCTGCCAGTCTGGGTCCGAGAGGCAGACACCCTCTCTACTTTTAAAGTAAAACTTAAAACCTTCTTGTTCGACAAAGCTTACAGCTAGCTCTAGTTACCATGTGAACTACACCATCCATGCCATCCCCTAGTTATGCTGCTATAGGCCAAGGCTGCTGGGGGACATCCCATGATCGTCTCCACACTCCTCCTCTTCCCTCTCTCTCCTTAAACTCCATTAACTCTGTGTCCTCTCTCCCCTAGTGCTGTGCTTGTTTCTCT